>CAJINU010000121.1:107028-168687 GCA_905178165.1 Amoebophrya sp. A25 | reverse complement strand
CCCCCCCGCTAGGGGGGGGCGGGGGGGTGCCGCCTTGCGCCCTGGAACATATATAATAGTCGCCTCTCCTATCTCCATAGATTTGATCTAAGATAGTCTAACCATACCGCGCTCGTGCTCTGGCGCGGAGCTTCGACCAGTCATATACTACAAGTCGTCGGCCCTGTCGCTAGACCATTGTAACAAGCGCGCCTGATAGGTCCGTCGACAGCCCAGAAGGGTGGACGAAAGTCTAGTATCACTTCGGACGCCTCATTGAACTGCATTTCCAAATCCAATTCTTCATTTAGGTCGTCGATCTTCTTCAACTTCTCTACGGCCAGTTTCACAAAGGTGTTTTCGATTTCTGTCAGGGTTTGTTTCAGAATTGCGTCTTTGAGCCGTGCGAGGATCGACGCTCCATCGTCCTCCCGGCTGAACTCAGCGCGAGGATCGACGCTCCATCGTCCTCGCGGCTGAACTCAGCCGGATCCTCCATGGCTAAGATTGTGCCAAGTTCGCTCACCAATTGGTTGTCGAGGAAGGTCCTGGGGCTAGAGAAGCGCCGCTTTGCGCCCCCGTGGCCCTACTAGTTGATGAAAAAATGGGAGAGAGATCAGCTAGTGCATACACTTCTGCTCGCAAAGGAGCAATCGCGCTCAGGACAGCTTGTCGATATTCCAGCCAGAGTCCGTGCCTCTTGCATTCTGATTCTTTTCGTCTCGTTGAGGACATTGCACCGACCGATGAGACGTCCGTGAAGCGGTGCAGAAGCAGACTGCTTTTAACAAACTGCCGTACTTTTTTTTCTTTTCCTTTCCAACGCTGTTCTTGTATGGTTTCGGACACGGTTGAAACTTTCACTTCCCTCTTCTGCAATGCACGCTGGGCGAGAATGCGTGCGATATCTGGACTTTTCGCATGAGGCGAGCTACAACTTTGGAGATCGTCGATAAGCTCCTCTACTTCAGCTTCATCATGGCAACCAAAGAAGCTATTTCTTCTCTGCAACAGCGACAAGGTTGATGTTCCCGAAACCGTGCTTCTACCTGTGCTGTCTCCAGCATTTGAAAGAATCTGTACGCTGTCCTTCGGAAGGCCTAACTCCGCGAATCTTCGAGCCTCTTGAAACGTTTCTGGAAGCACATTTTCATGTAGAAAAGTATTAGACATCTAAAGGAACTTTAGGTGCTGTTCATTTTTGGGTGGAATAATGGAACTGCAACGTACTTGTTAGAATAACAGACTAATTTATAGTTAAGTGTAGCATCACAGCCTAGGAAGCACATTTTCATGTAGAAAAGTATTGCTATTCTCCACAAGAGTAGTTCCTTGCTGAGCATTCCCTAGCCCGAGTATCTCCAGCAGCTGTTTCACCACCAACCGCTCGATCTCCGACCGTAGGTACACGCTAAAGTGGTCCAAAAACCAATCAGGTAAAATCGCAGCAGTGCCGACGCTGCCAGAAAGAAACGTTACGTCAGTATTTCAACTTTTTGGGTATTTTGTTGAAGATGTCCACCAGATCCGCAGATGAATGCTTGAGAGTCGGTCCTTCCTTTAAGATGATTTTTCTCGTGAGTACTGCGTCAGCATTGACTACGACGTCCGCCTGCCTGCGATCGAGAAGAAACTCGCGAGGACTTATTAAGTTACACCAGTGTCCGGGATGTTGGACCCTTCCATTTCGCGAAAGGCCGACCGAGCTGCAGCCTCCGGTGTAATTGGTTTGGTGCTCTGCTGTATCGGCTTGTTGATTGCGTTCGCGCTCTTCGCATGAACATGATCTCCTCCATAACCGGTATTGACGTTCACTCCAGAAGAATCTGACCCCGAGAAGTTGATCTTGGAGGAGGTCGTTGGCGATCTTCTCCCACCAGAGATAGTCACAAAACGTGGACGAGCTCCAGTTGTGGCGTCACGGAGCCCACGATGAGCCAAGTCTACAGCAGCCTTCTCTTTTCCAAGAGTTGTCAACTGCGGCCCTGGTTCTTCATGGATATCCGCTAGCAACGCATATCGAGAAAGGGAGTGTGGAATACTAGTGCTTGGTGCTGTTTCTTTCGTATAGAAGAGCAATTCTGGTAGTGTCGCAGTCTTGCTAAGACGGAGGAACTTGTTCTTGCCTTCTGTATTTTTACTATTGCTGGATTTTCCTAGTTAGTAGTTTCAGTTTCAATAGAAGTACTACTTATTTGAGTGATGATTTATTCGTGACTAGGGCCGAGTAAAGTTTTTCATCTATGATAAATTGTTTCTGAGCATCAGTTGTGCTTTTCCAATTGTGTTGACCTTCTTGCGACCACCTCATTCCCTGTGACCATTCGTTCCCCTTCCTCCTGCTGGTGTTCGGTAGCTGATGTTCGGGCCGTCCAAATTAGATGATGTTATCAGAAACGATGGCTCGATGGACGACGAGAAAATCTTGCGAGCGCCAAACCTGGATTACTCTACTTTTACTTAATAAGGCCTATGGAGGTTAGTATTGGTTACAGTATAATCGACAAAGGCCTATTCTTGTTGTTGATCTTCCTTTTGTGAAAAAAAGAACTTGAATTACATCTAGTAAAAGAAAGCTCGTTTGTTGTTGTGAATTCAATGGACCAAATGTGTTAATAGGTACTACTATCTATCAGCCCTTCCTTTGTAGTTGTACGATCGAGTTAGAGACAGTACTAAGTGATTCATACTAATCTAGGAGATCATGTTGATTTGTGGAACTGGAACAAATTCGATCTTGATGTAGTTTGTAATTCGTGATCGCTCAAAGGAGGTTGGCGGGACTGTGGCCGATTACACGCATCGTTTTGGCGGCACCACCAGGACAGAAGTGGAACAACACCAAGAGGGCGGCAAAAAGAACAAGTTCGGAGGTGGTGGAGTAGAAAAGCCTACGGCAGAACTGGACGCAGCAGCTTTGGCGCTTTTGATGAGCAAAAACACAACTCCATCAACTGGAGATGCCTTAGAAGAAAAAGGGTTTTCTGGTGGGGAGATCTGAAGATTGATCTTTCTGATGTAGAAGTTCCTGACCTATTGGGTCTCGCATACAGGTAATGGATCACAAGGAGATAAACGAATTTCAACTTGTATAGAAGTAATGGATCAAAAGGGCAAGATGAACGGATCTGTATAGAAATAAGGATTGTAGTTGTTGGCGGATCAAATGAACTCAATCACCAAGTAGAAGAACATCGACCACGACTAGGGATCTTCTGGGGGTAGGACTACAAAGTTAACAGGACTAGGAGATCAAGCTATAAAGGTAGTAGGAGAAAGGTCAAGATCATGAACATAATCATCTCTGTAGCTGGGATACATAGGAGGAGTAGACCAAATGAAGATATAATCGAATTAAATTTGATTGCGGATCATATGGTTCGTATTAAATTTTAAGATGGATCGGTTTCGGTAGATCGAGGGATCAAAGGAGCAGGACAAATTTGATTTTGGTAAGATCGTGCCCTCGGATGTAGATCTGTAGATCCTGTGTCGCGACTGTTCAAAATTTTCGGTCTGTCTTCTTGGCTAGGCGCAAGACCTGCAAGAACAAGATCTGCTGGAACTGAACCTAGATCCTGTTCTTGGTTAGATCTTGGTCGGTCCTCATGCATTGCTTCGACGATTAGGTTTGTTCTTGGTTAGATCTTGGTCTGTTCTTATTCTTAAAGACGTTCTACCCCATTGAGTGGGTAGGTCAATCACTCACTCAATCAATGGGTTACCTACTACGTACCTACACCCTGACCCTTTTTATTGATAGTAGAGTAGTCTTTCCAAAAGAGCAATAAATGATATCCTTACTTCAGTGCCTGGGAGAGAGCGTTCATTTGGTGAGAGAACTAAGTAAATCTTAGTAATCTCGAATGAATATAGAAGTTCATAAGATTTGATTGTCTCTCGTACATAATACGTAAGACAAGTAGAAGTCTGTGATTGAAAAAAATAGGACCTCTTCGGAGATCTGAAATAATCTCTAAATCTAGTCCATGTGCATCATAGTACTATAGGACATCATAGTACTATAGACGTCTGTGGCCGAATCTACTGCACCTATCGGATTGCAAATCCACCGACAACATGAACATTGTTTGTTACAACTGAGATTTACAACTTTTCATCTTTCCTCATTACTGTTTGTAGTTGAGTTAGATGAAGGAGATACTCCACTATTACTGTTGAAGGAGGTATTCTACTAAGACTAACTATTTTTATCCAGGACGATCTCGATTGTGTCAAGGAGTAGATCCATCTTATGCAACGTTATGACTTATTGGGTAAGTAGTATATTTAAGCGCGAAATATTGTTGCTTCTGGCGATCGCCAGCGGCAGCGTGAGTGAATGAATGAATGAATGAATGAATGAACAAATAAGCTATGTATAAAATGTCGTCACTCGAGTAGTAATATCCTCGTGAAGAAGTAACACGTAATATTGTGTGACTCTCATTTTCAACAAAGTTATTTGGAATTGTATGCAAAATAGTGATGTACTATAAAACAAATAGAATAAGAATAAGAAGTAGGCACAACTGGTGAGCTCAAAGAAACAAGGATTTTAAAGTGTAACTAATGTGTAAGAAATAGAAGACATTTCTAAAAAGAAAGTACAGAGTGAAAGATGGCGCTGATAGTCGAAGACGAAACTACTTCGCTCATGGCAGGAGGCAACGAAGATCCTGTGGCCGCCACCACAGGACCATCAGATCACAAGGTAGCTACAACTACGACCGGGGCTGTGAGGAGAACCCCAAATAACATGATTTTAGCCATGAAGATTTGCGCTTTTGTCGTAGCGCTGACGCTGTTCATTGTTACGACTACGTTGTATTTCACGTCGAGGAGTGGTCGTCCTCGTGGAGGTACGAATGGTCGTGGAGGTAGTACTGGAATAAACGGAGATGGTCTTCGTCGTGTTGCGTCTGCTTATTGGGAGCCAAAAATTGAAACAAGAACAGGTCCAGCTGGTCCGGGTAAAAAAGGTAGCATATTTTTTGGGCCAAAGCAGGACGAGGACTACAACATTGAGAAGGCGGATGATCCGGACGAAGGCGAAGATACTCTTGAGACTGAGTTTGAAGCTGCTGGTTTCTCTACTGAAAAAGTAGATGTCGCTACTCAGACTCCTGTTTCTTCTGGTCATATCGCTACTCAGACTGTTGTTCCTTCTGAGCAGGCTATTGATGTCGCTACTCAGACTCCTGTTTCTTCTGGTCATATCGCTACTCAGACTGTTGTTCCTTCTGAGCAGGCTAGTGATGTCGCTAGTCAAACGGAGTCGTTGTTGACGCTTGATAAAGGCATGCAAACATCGTCTGGCGATCATCGAGATGTTGGTACGCAGACAGAAGGTTTCGCGCATATTTTGTCCTCCGAACAAGAAGATGATGCTTACGGTAGTTCTAGCAGTGAATCTGGCAGCAGTGATGGTCATGGCAGTGAAGATCATGGAGAAGGCGAAGGTTTTTCTTCTTCTGCGAAGAACAGCGATGAGAAGGAACAAATGGGGGAGCAGCCTAGTATGTATCAACGACTTGCTGACGAACTGAGTAAAGAGAAGAAAACGCTCACTGAAGCACTACATAGAGAGAGGAGAACGCTTTCGCAAGTCGTTGTGCATAACGCAGTTACGGCTGCAGCCGGCCATCTTGCTTCTAAAGATGCCGAGGCGGAGAGGGGCCAGCAACTGGCCGAGCAGGAAAAGCAACTGGCTGCTTTGAAAGCTGAGAAAGAAGCACAGGCGGAAGACTTCGCTGTTCAGCTTAATGCCTTAAGGGCTGAGAAAGAAGCACAGGCGGAAGACTTCGCTGTTCAGCTTAATGCCTTAAGGGCTGAGAAAGAAGCACAGGCGGAGGACTTTGCTGTTCAGATTAATGCCTTAAGGGCTGAGAAAGAGGAGCTTGTTCGAGAAAATACGCGATTACAGTGTACACTGACACTGAGGGAGGCAACGCTGGATGAAAACGAGAGGGTGTTGAAGGTGATGGCAGATGGGCTGACGAATGCACCGACGCGTGAACGTGATGCTGACAGTTGTCGTGCTCAATTGAAGGCTCAGCTGCAAGAGGAGCGGGCTTCTTCTGACCGACAGATGGTAGAAGAAGTGGATCGTCATTACGGCGAAAAACTGAAAGAGACCCAGAAGGACCTGGAAGAGACCCAAAAGAAGCTGCAGAAGGCATTGGGTGATCTCGCTGAAAAGGGCGAGGCCATGGCTACGACGCAATCCCACCTGGCAGAAACGGAGAATGTTGGAGGGTCCATGATGCATCGGTTGAAAGAGGAAGAATCTATTTTGCAGCGCAAGCTAGAACAGATGGCATCTGAGAACCAGGCTTTGCGAGATAAGGTAGCTGAGGCAGAGAACAAGGCCCGTGACCGTGAGGTACTTGGGGCTCAGGATAGTGCACTCTCTGAGCGGGAGGCAGCGCTGGATGGAAGCGAGAGGGCGTTGGAGGTGATGATAGATGACCTGACGAATGCACGCGAGGCACTTGAGAAGACACGTGCTGAACTTGAGGCTAAGACGAGTGCACTTTCTGAGTGCCAGGCAACGCGGCCTGGAAATGAGTGGACGTTGCCGGTGACTAAAGATGGGCTGACGAATGCACGCGAGGCACTTGCAAGAGACGAGGCTCTGGCCGAGATGGAAAAAAAACTGAGGATTGCATTGAGATTGACAGATATTGATAAAGGCGACGAGAAGCTTGTTGATCTTGATGAGTCCAGTAAGGACACGACTGCTTTGAGTCGTGTAGAAAAATTACTTGCCTTGGTCTTGCAAAGCCAAAGTCCGGATGCCTATAAAAATACGCCTACTCATGCAGGAGCTCGAGCTCTCGAAGAAGAGCTGCAGCAGAGCAAAGAGCAATTGCAGAGAGAGCAAGAGCTGAAAAAGACGGCAGATCGAGAGCTAGAAATGACTCGCAGCCAAGTTGCTCAGCAAAGGCTGCGGGATGTTACGATGTTTGAACAGGAAGAAGCGAGACTGGTGAAAAAAATCAAGGACTTGGAGCAAAGCAAGATTGAAGATCATAGAGACTATGCTCTGGAGATGTGTGCGCAGGGTGAGAAATATGACCATTGTGCAGAGGAGAAGACGCGAGAATTCGCATGTGCGTACCACTCTCTGTTCAATGATCTCGATAAAAAGGACCGGGATCTGGCTAAGACGAAAGAGGAACTGCAGAAGGCATCGGGTGATCTCGATAAAAAGGAGAAGGCCCTGGCTACGACGCAAGAGGAACTGCAGAAGGCATCGGGTGATCTCGCTGAAAAGGAGAAGGCTCTGGCTACGACGCAAGAGGAACTGAAGAAGGCATCGGGTGATCTCGCTGAAAAGGAGAAGGCTCTGGCTACGACGCAAGAGGAACTGAAGAAGGCATTGGGTGATCTCGCTGAAAAGGGCGAGGTACTTGAGGCTAAGACGAGTGCACTCTCTGAGTGCCAGGCAACGCTGACTGGAAATGAATGGACGTTGAAGGTGATTGGCGATGGGCTGAAGAATGCACTGACGCGTGAACGTATAGTTGCTCTTGAGGCAAGGGTCACGGAGCTAGAGGCTGAGCTGGATGCAAAGCAGCAAAAGCTGACGGACATTGAGGAACTCCTTGAGAAGAAGAGCGAGGAGTGCCGTAAGTTGGATCATAGCGATATTGATGCGAAACTTACGAAAAAACTCGAAGAACTCGAGCATAAGTTGCCGCAACTACAACGAGAGAAAGGAAGACTTGAGTCTGCAGTAATGAAGCTGCACGTTGCAAAGGAGAAAGCACTGGCTGAAAAGCAGCAAGCACTGGCTGAAAAGGAGCAAGCACTGGCTGAAAAGTCTAAATTAAACGACCAACTGGTTGTAGAGAATACAAAGACCTCAGCATTGGGGCAGCATTTGAAAGAGTGGCAGGAGCTCCTGAAGGACTGGAGCGAGGTGAGGCAGAAGCAGAAGGCCGACGAACTCTGGGAAGAGTTCAATGAGAAGAATGGCTTAGAGAAAGAGCTAGAAGAAGCGCAAAAGGTGACGCGCCAGCTGTCACTGGAAAAGAAAGCCCTAGAAGAAACACACGAGGCTCGGTTGGAGTCTGAAAAGAAAGCGCTAGAAGGAGAACACGAGGCTAGGTTGGAGCGCGAGCGCGTTGAGAGCGAGAGGAAACTGCTAGAGACAACTACTGAGCAGCCGGCTCTAATATCGTATAAGGAGGCGTCTCCCGTACTCAGAAGAATGCTGCTAGACAGGATAGAGATTAAGAAGTACGATCCTCTTGGCAAGAGCAAGGACAGGAAAGGAGAAGGCGATGCACCGAATGAGGAAACGGTACTATTTTTTTTTTGGTATTATGGAGAAAATCCAACAGTCCTCCGCCTGCTACTCTTGACCTTCTGGCGATTTAAAATGATTACTTTAGCTCTTTTGGAGGGTCCCTGGAAGGGGTCTGCGGACCCTCTTCCGAGGCTCAGATCTGGCGTCTAGATCTGAGAGAAATCCCCAGAAACCACGGCCTCTTTCGGCTGCGGGCCTCCGCTGCGATGCCCAACATGAGCGGGCACTCTCTCGCGGTAAAATAAGACTTTTAAGTAAAAGGAACCGTTTCCATTTCATAAATTACTTATTGGTATTATCCAGCAGTCCTCCTCCTGCTACTCTAGAAGCCACTAGAGATGCTGCACACGACATGATGTGCTGCTATCCTATCTAAGTACCACAAAGGCGCCCTAGTCCTAGTCCTATCCTATCCTGTGCTATTTCATAATATGAGAACTAGTACATATTAAAAATTTCAGCGATGTGAGTCATTCTCTAGTTTTAGTCCCACGTAGCTACGCCTTACGACCTTAGCAGGAGTTTCTTAGTGCGTTGTGTAGAAGACTTTTTACCCTAGAAACAAACTACGCTAGACTGCGCGCGGGGACTACAGATCTCCAACCTATTTTAAACTTAAGTATTTGATACCCATATGTATCTCCGACCTTACAGGGTCTCGGCTCTGATGACTTTTTTCAAAAGTAAAAGCACTTTTATCTTTGGTCTTCCTAGGTCTATCTCAGTATTAAGCCCATATGAGTTTTAATTCGTTGCACTACTTTCAACTACAGTACACTTCTTGTTTCTTTTGGTTCTTTCCTAGCGAGTTTGCCTCCATCTACCAGGCCTCTTGAATTATGAATCTTTTTTATCCTATTAAGTATACTATAAAACTCATCTTTATCTTGATTAGCACTCTTTAACATAAATGAGTGCAACACTACTTGTAGAATAGGTACATCAATCAATCAATCAATCAATCAATCTACTTTATATCAATCGAGATATGATGAAGATAATTTTTTTGGAAGATGATTTTGGATAAGTTGAATGTAGATACTAATTTTGGATAATTTAGATTTTTGTCGTCTCACTCTCTTGATCCTTGCTCTTCAGGTTGTTGTGGACTTGATACAGCGCAATCCGCGTCCTCCGGTGAAGTTGGAGAGCCCAGATTCGGTGGCGCCAAACGTATTTTCCAAAAGATTATACGAATTTCTTGAAATTCGACAACAGACAGAGTTTGCGCCGGACATTGAGCGGAAGCTGACAGAATTCGGCAAAGCTCAGTTTCATGAGTATGAGAATAAAACCGGTGTGATCCATGTGTTACAGCCAAAACTTGAGTCGGACATCATGAAATACCAAGCTGGTGCAGGTGTAGTTCCTTTGCAGAAAGATCTTCAAGATGAAGATGAAAACCAAGAGAAGGAGAAGGAGAATCGCTTAAAAATCCAGGAGCCGGTAGAAAGGTACCTCCTAAATGCTTACCGCAATATGTGGGAAGAATTCATACAACAAGTCGCGGCAGCGTCTGCAGAGAAGCCCCAGCAGAAGTCTGAGTCTCTTGATTCTACTGGAAACAAGACTTCCTCTTTTACAACTAGGCCGAAAAAACGTCTGTCGTTGCTGCGCATGGTTTCTTTCAGGCCTGGTGTGATGCAGAAATTTTTTACCTGGGACTCGACTGAAAATCCGAATGGAACAGCTACAGTAGTGCTTGATGCGATCGTGAAAGGGTTGGACCTAGCACTGCACGCCGCACCCGCATCTTCCGTTGACGCGATTCATAAATGGTTTTCCGATCATCATACGGAGAGCTCTACTAGCTCGAACGGAGATCATACAGAGAGCTCTACTAGCTCGAAGAACGGAGAGGAGATAAAGTACACACGTCGGATAGAGCTTTGCGTTCGTGAAGCTGTTCTTGGGGACGCGAGCGCTCAAACGACGCAAGTTGAGGCGGATCATAACTACGACACCACTATGACATCTCGATCTTGTGATAGGAGAAAGTCAGGAACGGACAACTGCGTGGAAGATCCGACGGTGCAAAGCTTCATTAATGCTTTGGATAAATTGCGTCCGACGTAACAATCTATTTTCTGCTTCTACTTCTACTAGGAGGATTACAAGTGAAACAAAAGGTCGCGAAGAAAATAGCACTTCTTTGGATGTGGAAGATGGAGCAGGGGATGGGCAACGAACCGTGGAATCCCCAGGAAGCTCGTATAGGAATAGAATAGGAATGAATGAAAGTAGTCGAGGGTAGTTTTTTTTCAGACTAGTGGTTTGTCCTCAGACTACCTAGTTTGCTCGATGGTCCACAGATTTATTAAACTGGTACAAGAATTGTTATTTTCTTCACGCGTGCTTGATGCACAGTGAATTGCAGGACGGAAAATCGCAGGATTTTTTTTCGACGAATGAATTTGAATGGATATTTAGATATAGAATAAAAAAAGTTTTTTATGATGTAGTAGGGGAGAAATTTTTTTGGTGCTTAAAGAAGCTCGTGGTAGACCAGGCACCACGACAGCCCGCGAGGCTGATCGTGGGTGCGCAGATCCGCTCGTTACAGCTCTCTGCAAGATTTCTCAGATATGACCAGAATATGCGCATGTGTATGCTTTTCCGTGTCTTTGCAACTTACAACTGGCCTCCCTCTACTGAGGAGGAAAGAAGCCTGCGGACATGGGAGCAACGTGCGGCTTGTCATATCATCACTTCGCGCAGCGTCGGTTTTTCCTACTTCGTCTTTGGTTTCTACTTCGTCGCGAGATCGTGAGCTAGCTCGTCAAGCTTCAAAAGAAGGAGGAGGTGGAAGAGAAAAATAAAAGAGAAGATGAGGAAAAAGGAGAAGCTAAAAAATTGATGTCGATTGTAAAAAAGCTACGCTGTAGCACTAGAAGTAGCCTGCTGTAGTAGTTTTCAAAAATAACGGGGATATGTCACTGACTGAATTGAAATTGAATTGATGTAACTTGACATAGCTGTTTACTTGTAGCTGCAAGTGCGTTATTTAATACTTTTAAGGACTTTCATATTCATTAGGACTTTGTGTTTGTACCCTCATTAAAGCGCGGTTTCATAGGGCTTGTAGAGGCCAGTATTATAACTATTGGGCTTGATGTAGTAGAGGCCCGTATCTATTATTTTTAATGGGATCATGTGCTGGAACGAAATAAGTGAATCTGATTTTCTGGAACGAAATAAGTGAGTTTGAACATGAGTCATTGCAAGTTAGTATTAAGTTTTTCGGAATTAATTTGAACATCCGTAATAGCTGTATAAGTCAGCATAAATCCAACTTGCTTGTTATCATTGAGTGACTGAGTGAGGAATTCTTCTGTCTGATGATGTTCCCTGGTGCGATCACTGTGGTGTTCTAGGTACTGAGATCGTGTATGAGTGTTGAGATCGTGTGTGATATGGCCGCAAGAGCGTAGCCGACGTTGCCGACAGAAAGAGAGAAATCGTGCGTGACTGAGTTTGTGAGCTGTCTGTTTGTCCACCCAAGAATACGAGGCAAACGGTGGACGGCAGTGTGCCAACTACAACGTTTGTGAGCTGTCTAAAATCTTGGTGTCCCCCCGCCAACTCCAATATGATTCTCATCCGAAGTCGAAACCGAAAGCAAATATGATCCATATTGGGATCCAAATAGTAGATCCTCGTAGTACAACAGATCCTCGTAGTACAACATGTCCTAGTGGAGATTGTAATACTAAAAGAGAACTAGGATCGACATCACGACCATTGAGAGCAGAAACGGCCTGATCTAACTGGTGCTCCTCAGACTACCTATATACGAGGAGACGAGAACGAAGGTCCTCTAGGTAGATTGAATTCGTAAGATACAAAACAAAGGAAATCCTTCTAGTAAGTTTTCCATCCTATGATCGGCAAAGGTCGGCCATCAAAGGAGATCTGCTATCTAAGATCATAGATGAGTGAGCTTCGTCTGGTGATAGAAGATAATGATCATAGATGAGTGATCTTTCTATGATCTCCTCAACATAGTTTTTCAGCAAGGAAGATCCTTCAAGGGGAAGGTAAGATCCTTCATTCGATCTCTTCATAGAGTTTCGCTTTCAGTAGAGAAGATCCTTGAGGGAAGATCCTTCATTCGATCTCTTCATAGAGTTTCAGTAGAGAAGATCCTTCCTCTTGATTTTCTCCTGGTTGAAGATCCTTCATTCGATCTCGGAGCTAGGATCTTCATGGATTGATCAACCGCAGAGGATGAGGGAGTTGTAGGTCTCCATGATCAATCGGTGAGCATGGTCTTAGGCGGCTCTTCATAGCACGATTACTGGTCTTTCAGGAGATCTTCCATTCGTCTTTCAGGAGATCTTCCATTGGTCTTTCAGGAGATCTGCCATTGGTCTTTCAGGAGATCTTCCATTGGTCTTTCAGGAGATCTTCCATTGGTCTTTCAGGAGATCTTCCATTGGTCTTTCGGGAGATCTTTAATGGGTTTTTCAGATCTTCAAATCTTTCGGCCGGAGACGGAGGAGTACGAAAACGGGCGCAGTCTTTTTAACGATCTCCATCTTGGATCTTCAACCCTTTCGACTGGTCTTTTTTCCGATTTTTCTATAACATCCGTGGATCTTTTTGAAAGTGCTCGTTGGAACAATCCGCCGTCTTCTATTTCATTCGATGACCCCAGGGAAATCTACCACCTACTTTTGTAGACAACTACTACTTCTTCGAGGTTGATTGATACTTCTCGTGGAGATATAACTACTTCTACGTTGCTACTTCTCGTACAGATACTAAAGGTCGATACAGATGCAGTTCTTTTACCTGTAACGATCTTGTTGCTGTATCTATATCATCAATCGCATATTGACTTTAGTAAGTTACTACACTGTATAGCTGTTGTAGGTGTTTGGTACTAGTACAGTGATCGTCTTCGTTATACTTCTTCTTGAAGTAGTCGTTGACGTTGTACTAGTACTACCTAGTTGAAGTTTATTTGTACTGTACAGTTATACAATCATTGTTTTCTTGACAACCAGACTGTGCACAGGAGCAGCAGTTTTCGTTTACTTCTTTAAGTTTATAATTTTTTACAACCACTACTAAAAACTACTACGTGCCTATAGTTTATTTATAAGGTCAGTAGCTAGTCTATTAGTTATCATTTTCTAATAGGAGGTCTCGTTCTTGTTCTCTGTAAAAATACTTCTAAAAGAAAGCTCTACTCACGACAACGTCTTTACTTCTACTTGTAAGAAAACAACTTACTTAATAACTGCTGTTTCAAACGAAAAAGCATAAAAAAAAGTGTCGACGCAAGCGATTGCAGCAAAAGGGTCAATCTTGGCCGGCAAAGGGGGTACTAGCCGTGCTAGCCGTAGGAACTGTAGGTGTAGTAACGGTCACCTTGAGCGTAGTGATGACGACTTTGTATTTTACCTCTCCTTCCTCGAAGATTACTCCTTGGATCTTCGAAGATTACTCTTGGATCTTCATCTCGCGGAGAAGAAGGTGGAGGTAGAACAAATTTGGCCTCAGAGATAAGCAAGGTCGTCGGTCCCAGTAAGGCATCAAGTTTTGATTAGACATCAAAGCTTCCTGATTACGTAGACCTACTAGAAGCTGAGAAGGAAAAGAATCTCTACTCAAGCGGACACTCTGACGTTGATATGGATCACGAGCTTCAAGACGAACCACTTCGTCTTGTGTTTCCCAAAAGTGGTGGTCGTGGACGTGGTCGTAGAGCTACTGGTCCTGCTAAAGCCGAAGCCAAACTGAAAGCTACTCCTGCTGTTGCATCCAAGAAGAAGAAAAAGGGTAAAAAATTTTTGAGTTCTTTTTACGACGACTTTGGTGAAAGTAGCACGACTGAGGCCGCAGAAGAGGGGAGTGCAGCCTTCTTGTCTGATGAAAAAGATGGTCTGGCTCTATATGAGCAGTGGACGAAGCAAAATGCTCTTGCAGAGAGCCTGTCTGCTGTTCGGGCTGTCAGTGGTTGTTCTCTGCGGACTACGTTGGCGACACCAGCTGCCAGAACGTAGACTTGCTGGATCATATGAAGCACACGGCCCCTGAGCACTGCAGCGTGACATCGCATACGGAGACTATGCGCGCTTTCCCTCCGAAGCTCATCGTCTTCGCCAGGTATCTGGTCTCAGTGGCGTTTCTGCTGAAAGCCATCGCGCAGAGCTCTCTATGGTTCATGCCGCCAGAAAGACTAAGACTGACGAAGGCCAGGCAGTTGCTTTTCAAAGGGGCTCTCTTAAGGAGCCCTGTTCCTCTCTCTTAAGAGGTCTCCTTAAGAAGCTCTCGCAAGGAACCCGGGAGCTCTCCTTAAAAGAGCTCCTTAAGAGAAACGCCATAGATATGTCGCTTCCCTTTGCACTTGGCAACCTTATGTCGCTTCCCTGAGGACTTGGCGACCAAATTTCGTGATACATGTGTCACCGAGTTTGGTCATAAAAAAGTTTTTCTGAAAGCTCCAAATCTTGTGAATCCAAGCTACTTCTTTTTTCAGATCTCATACCAGATGAGATTTCGTTGAAGATGCGGCTGAAGACGTGAATACTAAATTCATAAACTGCTCTTGAAGATGTAGTGGAAATCCTTGAAGATGTAGGAGGGGGCCGACTCCATGTTGCAAGGTGTCCGCCAAAAAACTATCTTGATGTTCCACCTGAGGAGAATCAACAAGACAATGCGACATTCTGCTCTGTACTTCCAGCAATTTCAATCACCTCTGATGCAAGCACGAATTCGGAAAATGATCACCTGGCTTTCTCTTTGTCTTTTCATCCAACGAACTATAAGATTGATATGAAAGAATGGTGTGTTCTAACAGATCCATCTCGTTACGAATAAGCATCTTGAAAGAAAGGAAGCCTTTGAACTTCTCCTCAAGAAATATTAAGTTAGTGACTAACTAATGACAGCGCCGGCCTACAATCTAAGCAATTCGTCACCCTTCTTATTGACGACGTTGCGGGATCAGTAAAAGTTGTGTAAGTGGCCTCAGATGTCACCCCAGCCCATCATGCATCAGTTATCAAGACCTGCTTTCATTCGCTACTTACTACCCTCCTCTCAGGTTCTTCTCTAGAAGAATATTTCTTGTTCTATTTCATCATCATCACATCGAACACGAGAAAGAAGAACTACCGATGAAGCTCTACGTACTAATTTTAGCTGGAAGATCTCAAGGATAGTATTTACTTTAATTTAAGTATTTCTTGATCTTGTGTCTAGTACTAGTTCTAGGTGCTCCTGCTGAGGACCGAACGGCACCACGTTCACGTAGTAGAATATTCCTCAGCAGTCGTATGTTGAGACCGAAGGGCCCCACGTCCTCGAGCAGTACTTCGAAGTGGTACTAACTTCTATCAGTGAAGATTCGTTCTTTAGTAACTTCTATCAGTTAAAAATCATGCCGGCCGCTACCCAGTCTCTGCCTGCTTTCGCAAGCGCGAAGTATCTGGGCCAGCAGCAAGATCAGGTTGGATGGAAACCGCATACAGGCGAGCTCTTGCACGATGCTGCCATTCAAGAACTCGCTGATTCTCTCAAGACAGAAGAAGATGCGCTTGTTACGGATCATGGATTTACTAAGTGATCGATGAAGTCGAAACATATTAAACTTTTATTTTTTTACTACGTTAGTGATTGAATCTTAAAAATGACTTGTCGTGATTCCGATTTTTAAAAACTTACGCGGATGTCATGTTCTAAAATTTACATGGGTGAGCAGTAGCACACTAAGAATTGATAGCAGAGGCTGAGTCGGTCCGTATGTTTTTGTTCCCTGTCCCTTCTAGTTCTGTGGTTCTTCCTGAACTGCTATTTTGCCGAGCGAGTCTCCTCTAATCTTACCGCTGAAGATCCAGATGGCAAGCGCAAATACGAGCTCGAGCTGTTCAAGATCGTACGAGAAGGTACTCTAGTCTAAGCTTTCAAAGTTAATACCTTGATGAAACCTTTTACTTTGACAACAAGAAGTACCTGCGAACAGGTTGCTCTATTATAACTTCTGCCTTCGTACGAGAAGGTACTCTAGTAAGCTTTCAAAGTTACCTTGATGAAAACTTTTCCCTTGACAACAAGTAGTACCTGCGAACAGATTATAACTTCTGCCTTAATCATGGCTATTTTGATGAAGCAAGTGCTTTTCATTATCTTAGGACAGTTTATAGCACGAATGGCGCATGGGACGAATGGCACGAATGGCATGAATGGCACACCCCAACAAACCCCAAATGTGTCACGAATGGCACGAATGGCACAGGTTGGCAGGGTTCCGCCAGCTGGCGCCCCTGGTCTCATTCGCTTGCCGAGTATGTCGGTCGCATGCAAGTGATTCCGCCCATGAGAGAAGCCGCGTCGGTCGACAAGGCCGGCGGCGAGCGAGGAGAGGGAGACGCGAGCCCCGGGCAGGCTCCTCTACCGTTAAGGGAGCGGCCTAGGGAAACAGCGGAAGCCGCGCCTGAGGAGTGCAGAACTTCACGCAAGGTGCCGCATGGGCCTCGTTTTTTCCCGGAATTCTGTGGGGGTCATACAAACTCGGACGAATTTGCGTAACCCCACGGAATTCTGGGAAATAAAAAACGCTACGAGACCACCGGAGCGGCATCGGGGTCCAGCTTGAAACCAGGCGTAGCCGCGTGCCTTGCGATAGCCGTGACGACGAAGAAGGGAAGAGGTGGCGCCGAAGCATGGCTCCCCGCCCGTAGCGGGGAGGCAGCCTTGGCACCTAGTGGAACTGTGTGAGGGATGTGCGTTTGGCTGAGTGCAGGGCTTGGCGCCCGAAGGGCGCCCCGCGCCCGCGGGGTTCTTGGCGGTCGGCGTAGAGCATCGAGCAGGAAGTGGCAACCGAGTTGGGAGCGCAACGCGTCGGAACGCAGGGCGCCCGAAGGGCGCCCCGCTCTCGAAAGTCTATTTGGTCCACGAATGGGACGAATGGCGAGGTCGATCGCGGTCACGGATTGCGCCCCCGCCATCCGTGCCATTCGTGCCATTCGATCCATGCCATTCCAGCCCTGGAACCCTTATAAACTGCTCGGTGAAGATGAAGAGTCGTAACCTATTTGAAAAACTTTTTTCCTAACTTCTCGTCACCTCCTGAATTAGGAGGATCCTGAGCCTCAAAAATCCTTACATTCACCCCATCCTCGAATGAGTCTTCCTCTCCAGGATTGAACGGCGACGCCTTCAAGTCACAGTCGAGTAAAGCTCCAGTCTCAAAAGAAGCAGAGAGCTTCGAGAAATTCATGGATCATTTTTCCGACGCTCTGCAGAGCAACACCAATGCTAGAGAATGGGCCGACGGTCTCTGCAAAGACTGGCTACAGACGCTAGTGCTTTCCATTAAGGCTAATGCTGTGTGTGAATAATAATATCCCGTCTTGCGTGTAGACCTAGCACAGGCGCCTATCCTATCCTATCCTATCCTATCCTCTGCTTGTTCCATCAAAGCTACCTATCTCTAATCTGTAAAAAGTCATCTTCCCACCTGGAGGTGGAAAATATCTCGATATCCTTGAACGACACGTGTGTCCTTGAGAGGAAGTATGTCCTCGTCGTGAAATGAAGTATATTCTCCGTGACCTAGATGGCCTTCAATGATGCTTGCAGCTGAGGGAAGATGAATTATGCATGATGCAAGTGGTAATCAATAAAACACCAATAGCATATGCATAGCATAGGATTAGAGGTCTAATTTCAGTCTCAAAGCAAGGAGCGGGGCCGCGATAGGAAGGACTTGTACTTCTACAACAGCAGAAGATCAAGTTACTGAAGCTGAGCATAAAGTAGCGAGTTTTTTCGAAGACTTAGCACAAGGAAACTTTATACGTCGATCCGCATTAGCAGAGTTTGGACGCGCAGAAGCCCTAGTGAATGCCCTACTGGACGAAAAGAAAGCTAGTCGTGCTAATTCAGGAGCAACATCGACGTCGAACATCACAACGAGGAGGACTAGAGAAGATTTGATCATCCCGAATGCTGCTTTGTACCGGAAAGGAGGTAGTTCAACGGCCTCGCACATCACACCAGCATCAAGCTCAACTTAAGGGTTGAAACATTTTTCATTTCATTTTTACAAGCCTTCTCATCTACTTGAGACTGCTACTATTAACGTGAAATGTAGTTTCAACCTTTAATCAACTTCAAGCTCAAGTTCTACAACTAAGATAAATAGTACAAATAGTAGTAAGGACCACCAGGTGGAAGCAGTCGCAGTGGCTTCGCAAGGAAGTAGTGGAGCAGGTAGAAAAGACAGAAAAGTAGGAGGAGGATTAAGCTCATCTTCCAACACAACTTCCCCACGCACGACGACTGAAGGTGCTATTCCTCCTACCGCGACGGCCAAGAAAGCCAATGGCACAACCACATCTAGCACTTCAGGAGAAGCTTCTCCTGACCATCAGAGCCACCAGCAGGAGTTTGATTTTGGCGACGTATTAGAGCAGCATGGCGTACGTCGTATAGGGTTGAACTCCTCACAGTTGAGTCTCTTGAAAGACTTCCTCCATCCCAGTAAAGACTTAAAAACTGTGGCTCAGCAGGCAGTCAGGAACATTGCGGCAAGTCACTACTTAGACAGGCTTGAGGCAGGTGAAAAGAATTTCGTCAGCTGCGACTCCCCGCCCAGCAGGCTGCAACAATCGAGTTGGAGTGGCGCAACAACTGGTAGAAATGATCTTGACCCAGCTGCATCTTCACCAGATAGACCAGTAGACTCTGCGACGGCATCTTCTTCAACAAACATCAACAAGAATACCACGACCGCTGGTCCTGCTTCTTCCAGCAGTGGTGGTGGTAAGGGCAACAAGACCTCCCCTTCCAGCTACTACAGGGCCATTACGCCAGTGAAAAACATGCCAGACAGTACTGAAGGTCGTGTGGCGGTGCTGCAAAAGTACCTCAAGCAACGAGCACGGAAACTTCTAGCTGCACAGGTTAAGGCTAATAATGATTCATCTTCCACTCAACGCCAAAAGTAGATTCATTATCGCTCAGTTTCATTCTAGCTTGGATTCTGAGACGATGCATGCACCTAAGTTAGTACGTAGAAGATAGATTATTCTTGTACAGTGAGCTCTAAAAAGGAGTCTTGTTCAAAATCTAGTGGTCCAAATAATACTTTTACGCCCTCCAATGTGAATGGAGATCTATCTTCGACAGGACGAACCCAACCTCCGCCTTCGTTGCCGCCTCCACTGCCGCCACCTCCAAGTTTTGCAGCAAGCAGTGCTGGGACGACGCCAATTAAACTTAATCCACCTCCGACAACGCCAGTCAAGCAGCCAATTTCTTCTGCAGAAGTGCAAGAGTTGCAGCAGCAGGTGGCAAAGGAGGCTTTGGAAGTGGTAGTGGCTCATGGAGTATTTCACCATCTAGGTAAGACGTTACGTACTGCGACAACTGAAGCTCGAAGGAAAAACGCGAGAGAAAAACAGGGCAGACAAACCAGAATGAAACGTGGACCTCTTTCGGCAGGTTGTAGTCCAACGCCATCCTGTGGGGACCTTTTGGTTAAGGCTCGTAATAATTCATTGCTAGTCAATCACTACCTGGTGTCGTGAGGTATCCTCGGTATCACGCACACGACGTTGTGCTCTAAGTTTTTTCTTGAAGGGGAAAGTCAATGCTTGACACTCTTTGGCTAAAGATGTTATTGAAGGAGGAATCAAGTAGGTGAAGATTTGATCAGAAGAAGATCAAAGTGACTTAACCGAATATCAATAAGTCTAATTTGGAGAGCGTCGCTTCATCTCCGCAAAATCTGTTTCGATGTGACTCGTTCCATAGTAACGACAGCAGCAATCGCGACAGCGCATTGGCTTTGGCGGAGAGCGCAGCCTTGCTGGAATTAGACCCGTTACTGGTCGTCCGACAGCGCGCCGAGGTGACTCAGGTTGCTGCCCTTAAAGATGCAGGAGATGGGTCTTCTTCTGGAGGTATAGGACAATTACGGGTAGGATAAAGGTGCTTTTCTTACCGCTTTTTATGCCTCTCTCCCTTAGGATGAGAAAGGCATAGCAAGCGGGGTAAGCGAGCACCAAAAACCTGCTTCTAAGACAAGGAGGAAATATTAATCATGGCACATCAACTACAGCTTCTTCTAGCAACCATAACCAACAGTCTGGCGGCTCTGCAGGTTGCAAAGGTGGATCATCGGGACAACTGGTGAATAATAAAAACGAGACGATGAAGGACAACAGCAATTTGGAGTTTGAGGAATTTTAAGGCTTCCCCTAATCCATCTCGTCTATGTATAGGGATCCCTCAAACATATGCGCCCCAATACAAGGGAGATGCTGACGCATATCAAAACTTGATCTTGTTCTCCTTTCTGGTGAAGCTAGACGTGAGGGATTTCCACAGGGATGAACAGGGGAAAGCCCTAAGAATTGCAGAATTCAGTACGGCTATTCGCCTCGGTTCTGAGCAACGCTCAGTCCGGGCCCTTGTGCATGCGCAACGGAAGCAAGGAAACGAGCAATAGCATTATGATGGAGGACGAAACCAATAATAGCATTCATCTTGATATGAAATCTCATGTGGAATTTTTTTGACTATCTAGGGTTTACTTGCTCATCTTGATATGAATCCAAGTACTTATCATGTGCAATGTGCAGGTGCAGGCGCTGATTTGTTTTGGATGTATCTGGACTAAATTCTAGCCCAAGATCCAAGTTTCTTTGATCATGTACATAGAAACGTACTAAGTAACTTAGGCTGTCACATAAATATGCATAATCTTCGTAGATGACACTTGTTTTTCCTTCTAATCTGAAACAAGACCACCAGTCAAAGAACCACGATGCGTCTGGAGGAAGCGACAGAAACAACAACGACAGAAACAACAACGACAGAAACAAAGGTCCACATACGCCAGCAGAGCTACGACAGAAGATGGAGGCCCTCCTATCTTCAAACAAATCGACAGGCTTCTCGTTACAAACCACAGTGCTAGATCACCTGAATGCGAGAGCGGCGCAAGAGCAACACCCAGGGAAGGCGGGAAGCGGAGGTGGGAAAGGAAATGTTGATATTATGTGAATGTTATCATTTTAACTTCTTGCTCTATGTAGTACTAAAGGTGGGAAGCGGAGGTGGGAAAGGAAATGATATTATGAAGAATGTTAATGTCATAACTTGCTCTATGTAGTACTCTTGCAGAAGTTCTTTATCCACGCGAACGCGAGGAGTCCTTAGAAAATGGCATCTGTAGTATTTCATCGGCTTTTTATCAACGAAAGTTTGCCAGTAGACTAACTTGTCATTTGATCTACTTATTCTGTAAATACGTACTAGATGTTGAGCTACACGGAAATATGTACCGCCTAGAAGTCTTCCTATGAATTTTCAAGCCAAATCATTGAGTAATGTAGGGGTTTAGGTCCCGCGACGCTTAAAGCACATACAGAAAGATAGCCGGTTTATTTTCCCTCATATCCTAGGTTTGATCCCAACACGCAAAGTAATGCTGCGCCTATGTTGAAACCTGCTACTTGCTTTACTAGTAGAAAATCTTGGCTTCCCTTCTAAGGAACACGGTCCTCATGGTGGAGTGAAGCCTCTGCCCATCTTAGCAAACGGCAAAGGTATTCGCGCGGCTCTGGGAAGTCGGTACGAATCCGCACAAGACCGCGTATTTGCGTTAGCTGGTAAATCTGGAGCAAAAATACAACAGGATGCTGGACCACATGGGACGCACGACGTTCCTCCAGGACTTTCTTGCGACTTCTCCGCTAACACCTACGTGGTTGTGGAAGAAAATGCAGGCTCAAGAACACCAATCAAAAGTGCAGGCTCAAGAACACTAAGTGCGACTTCTACATCTTCTAAGTCGTCTACAAACAAGAAGATCAATCTTACAGGAGGAGAGACGCTTACTGCTAGTTGTACCGCAAAAACAACAACAAATAAGTCCTCTGGAGGAAGTAAAAGCGCTGTTCAAGTTGTTGGTGATACTTCTGTATCAAGGATGCCTGCCGTACCAGCAACCCCACCCCCGCCTCCGCATATGCTGCCTCCTGATGCTGAAACCCCAACTTCTGGACCTCCGCATACTCCGACACCCGGATCTGGTTCGAACCTTCCAGCCGCGTTTCCTCCTACTTCGGCTTTGCCTCCGGTATCTATGATATTAGTTACAGCTTGTAAGATACATAATGACTTTTTTCTCATGAAGAGAGAGAGTTTCTCGAATTCTAAGGCCAATGAAATTAGTTACAGCTTGTAATATCAGATATTATCTATGAGTAAAAAGACAAAGTAGTTGCTCGTTGTCACCCCAATCCACCCATTGATGAAGTCTTGATGACAATTTTGCTTTTTCTTCATGTTAGCTCAAGTAGTCTACTATTTCGTACAGCTAATACTAGTACCCAAACACTGAAAAACAGCTACCTCCGCCTTTATTGCCCCCATTGCCACGATTCGATGCAGAAGGTGCCGTTGAAGTCGATGGTGCAGGTACTGCTATGTTGATTTCTTGAGTTTTTCATTCTCATGTAGAAGTTATATGTAGTTCATATGCTCCTGCATGATCTTCTCCTATATTGACAACAACCAGTTCGTCTTCATAATATTGTCTTACAACGACCACAACCTTCTTCAAGCGGTCACGAGTTTCTCTTACAACAACTACAACAACAACCTCCTTCTAGCAGGTTCTCCGCTGCCTCCTGCTCTGCCTCCAGTTGTCCTCACAGACCAGGACCCGCCTCCCGCACTAGGCACTCCAACTCCTAAGCAACAGAAGCTTGGAGAGCAAGTAACAAGCACTCCAGTACCAGTTACTGAACATGAAAGGCTTCGGGAGTCGTCAGCACCGCTACTGGCTGTCTGCCAGCCAACGCTTAGTGCGGCTATTTATACCAACGAAAATTAAGATCATCAAGAAAAGGACTTGGTAGTTTCTCCAGTTGGGATGCAACTGTAAGTTTCACGCGGCAATGCTCAGAGACAAGGTTGACTGGCGAAATTACGCACATGAGAATCCGAGGTAAACAGGAGCTAGGGGAATGTCATTTTCACCAGTAGAAGTGCCACTGCTGACTGATCCTTCACGTTCATCCCATCCGAACATAAGTTTAGAATTGTCTGCTACATCCCTCCCCCAAGCCCGACCCGAGCTCCTCAAAAATTTCCTCAAATTGTAGAGCAAAACCTGCACCTCAGTGGCGTCTGCCATGAATTTATTCGAGCGAGAAACAAAGCGAGTCCGAGTTCGTGATAAAACTTGAGAAAGTGAAAGTCACAACCATGAGACAATATGAGAGGAGTTTTGCATTGATTGCGTGTTGAGCGTGTGTCAGATACCAGACTAAAGGAAATATGAGTATGGCTGATTTGTAGTCACCGTAGAGGAAGTGAAGCACGATGACCACGAGCTACTATATCATAATCACGTATATCAAGTTTCGAATTGGTGGAGACATAACAACAAGATTGAATCCTCTTCTTCTATGATAGAAGTGCAACTATTCTTATTCACTGTCGTTGTGCAGAAAACTATATTAAAATGGTCCTCCGCAGAGTACACTCTGCAAAAAATGAGTCCTTCTTTGCTCGACAGCATCGTAAATTTGGAGCTCCACGTCGAGTCTTGTCTGCATCCGGCGACTCCTGCGCTGAAACTGAAGCAACACCTTCTGGCAGCAACAAGCCTGCGCACGCGTCGATCTGCTTGTCGTCCGCGCAGCAGCAACTTTCGACGCGTGGGCGCTCATTTGCAGATCGGCAACAGTATAGGAGACGGCAATTTCTAGGCTTCGAGGAGGCACGTGCGCACGTGCGCCAGCTTGGCCTTAAGTGTTCGAAGGAGTGGGAGTTCTACAGCCGGACAGCACGACCAGCGTGGATTCCGTCGACGCCCAGCTCGTATTACCGCCACACCGGCTTTGCAGGATTTTCGGACTTCTGTGGATACGACAGGCGTCCACGAGCCTTTAAGCAAGACTCCAGCGCTCAACCATCTTCGAGCGTTGCTAACGCGAGTGCCAAGCGCCGGAAGCAACACTGGTATGCCCGAAGTCATTCGATTTCGGCACACGGAATACGCTTGTTTCTCGACACGATGCGAGAAGTTGCACCGCAAATCCGCTTCACGATAGCCCCACGAATGTCGCGAACTTCGGTTCTTTTTACGCTCGACTCGCCGAACACAGAGGCGGAGCATGAGCGCTGGGCAACGCTGCTTGTCTACTCCACGTTGGGCGCGAAGCAGCCACAAGGAGTGTCGCGAGATCCAGCCCATCACGAACGCACTACAGAAATTATGGAAGATCAACAAGAATATCGACATTCTGAAATCATGTGTCCTAACTCTGGAGCCGATGACCGCTCGACGCCGCGGTGCAGTAGCCCCTTGGTCTTCTTAATGAAGGCAGGCGCGCACGGAGCAGGTATAATTGGGATTCATCTACCGACAAAACAATTTTTTGCACGGTCTCATGATACATGTTGTCGAAATATCCGCTCTGCTCGCGCTCTCAGAATGAAGAAAAGGGAATGCCACGTGTCGAGTGAGAATGCGACGACCTCGTCGTCTGGCTTACCCAGCGAGCGGCAAATTAAGCGAGCCGAGAGTGCGGACAAAGAAACGGGAGACGCTGTTGCTCGGCAGGAGTTTCCGCATTCGCTCTCATCGGCAGAAGTATCGCGGGCTCGCAGAATGAGGCACGCCATCTATTTTCGCTCGGAGCAGGCCGTCAAATCACCGCAAGTACTGGCCTCGCTTCTACAAAACTGGTGGGTATCTGCGGAAAAGCGAAGGCTATCCGAGTGGTTCTGCATTCTGGCTAGCTGCAGTGTGGATAACACGTCGCAGAAATGTATGCGCCTAGCTATGCACTTCGTGTACGAGCCGCTGCGATTGAAAGTCGACATACCGAGTCGCGACGTGTGGACCTACAACACACTTCTATCCGGTCGCAGGGTACTGCACCGTGTCGGCAAACCCATGAATCGTGGACAGGGCTATGACGTTTATCTCGCCCGCCGTGACACTGCAAAGGCTGGCGTCGTGCCGATCGGCGTGGATGATCCAATCGACTTTCTGGTCGTATACGTGTTGCGAAGCCGACAGGGGCTTGACCTCCATCAAGAGGAGCTGACTTCCTTGCCGAATGAAAATAGCGGACTCCTCGGTATGTTCGTCATTCCGCGGCATGAGCTGATCCCATACTTTCAGGACAGAAACGAGGAGGGAAGAGACGGCTTTTTGCGGGTTGGTCTCTACGCTCCGCACTCGCGAGCACGAAACTGGCGATGTTTACGACGCAAAGAGCAAATGTGCAAGTACTACATTGATTTCGCTCACGGATCAACCTCTGAGGACGCGTGGAGGGCTGAATTGGAAAAAGCGAGACAGATTCTGAGCTGAAAAAAAGGACGATCATCAATAACCAACCACGGAAGTCGTGAAGTGGCGCTGCCAAGCGATTAAGTACTCATCTACTAACACTAAAAACTCTCATAGCTTCTAGTAAATAATATGAATATGTACTTATAGATACTTATAGCGAATATGATTCTTGTGACAAATAAGTATTGTAATCAATGTGAATTTCTACAGATTTTTGAGATTGCAAAGACAAACGTTTAGTTGTTGATGTCAGAAAGACCACAAGGGAAGATAGGAGGTTGATGTTTCAGCGAGTTTCCATTTTGAAGAAAGAAAGACTTTGTTTCGATACCATGTTTCGCATTTTGTACAACCTGCTCTGCATGGGCAACATGAAACAGTAGCTGCTACGGAGATTCAAATGCAGATGCACCGGTTGGGGTCGTGGACGTACTACAGCAGTGTTACATTTACGGTGAAGCAAGACTGATCCCGAATGCAAAGAGCCCAGACAACGAAGTGTTTTGTCATGGACGGGTAAGATCTAGAGATAGAGAGTGGGAGTAGGCGGGGCATGATTATATGTTACGAATGTAGAAGGTAGATGAACATGAAGATGAACAACCGTCGAAATAGTTGTAATTCCGAGGGTTACCTGAGACGGACGATGTAGCACATGGTGCTTTCGCAAGGTTTGTATGAGTTCTGTCTGTGAGATCATGGCAAAAACTGAAGTTCTAAGATAGATGTAGTATCTCTCTTTTATGACCTATGTGCTGTACCAAAGACTTCGACAAAAGGAAAGATCAGCACCATTAGGTCTAAAATCTGAAAAGGAAAAGGAAGTCTACACATCTAAAATGTAAACATTCTTCATCTTCCACCTGCAAAGGGAGATCGATGTAATATCAGCATCCTTAATCCGTTTATTTCACAGAAGCAAAGCAAAATGTGCAGTTTCCTCGTAACAACTCTTGCTGCAGCACTCTTAAGGAATTTGACCTACGTCAATTTCTTTCAGCAAATGCGAGGTCCTGATGGCACATCGATCCTTCATGCTGCAGATGGGACGAACGGATACACTTTCGTTAAGGCTCGTAATTGTACTAGTAGGCTAGTTGTATAAAAAAAGCTTTTTATTTCTCTAGTTCTAGTCGAAGTCGTCTTGAAATTGAAAATAGTCGCCGTGGTCTACTTGTGGATTATTGGCACAGCGTATCATTTTTGTCTTTTTCCTTTCTCCTCTGCTGCAGGTTGTAGAGGTGAGAAGGCAACGAACTACTGCTACGAGTTACGAAGAATTAGAAGCGTGATAACCTGCGTTTGTGATGAGGATGTCCGAGAAGTACAACATCACCGTCATTATTGTTGTGGACTGTGTCTGAATCTAAGATTCTCCATAATCTGCTGTCGCAGACACAGACTTTTCTCGATAGCGGTGGCGCGACATGGCAACCGTTCCAGGAGGGCCGAATATTCGCCGTCTTTAAGGCAACCAAGAGAGCATCCTGAGCATCATCCGTGGCCCTTCTTCTAGTTGAATAAGGGGACAAGGATGCACTCAGGGATGTCAACGAGCTCTAATGTCTTCAATGGCGAAATTTACAACTATAGGGAACTAGCGGTGGAGCATGAATTGCTCTTGTCATCATCTTCGGGAGACGACGGGTCGTCCATGGACGCACACAGGACTCACCCAGAAGCCCGAAAGCCTGCTGAGTTGGAAATCCTACTAGGGAATCATGATACCACTAATGCTAGAAGAGAGAGTCATGACCTAGTTGTGCACGACGACTCAGTAGAACTAGGCGTTGCTGAAGCTAAGAAGTCGTCGAAAAGAGCCGCTAGCTTTCCTCCAAGTGACGGGTCTGTGATTATTCCCCTGTATCGCCGATATGGATCCAAGTTCGTCCGCTTTTTAAGGCACATACTCTTGACTTAGCCCTTTTTAGGCATCTACAACTGTAGTTGAAGGTCTTGACCTTCCTATCCACCACTGGTAGCTGTATATAGATGAACAAGGGTTGTTGAAATCTTCAAACTGGAAATGGAGGTATAATCCAGTGGTACATGAACAAGGGTTGTTGAAATCGTCAAACTGGAAATGGAGGTATAATTCTTGTAGCCTGTGTTTCTAGTAGTACTAGCTAAAATCTTAATCTTCAAGAAGTTCGATCAGAACCAGAATCCTACCCAAGGTTGCGGTCTAATTCTTCTGCAAGGCGAGTTCGCTGTCGCGGTGTATGACTTTGCTAGAGGTGTTGTCACTCTAGCATCAGACCCGTTCGGAACTAAACCTCTGCACTTCGCGATCACAGCGCCAGACAATAGTTTAATGATGGCTGATGTCCACGTGAGTAGCTACGCGAGTGCGCTCCAGAGGCTGTTCTCAGTGCACCTTACTCGTGGGACTACACGGTCCTGCTGTCAGAAGATATGGCTGGACCGTCATTTCGATATTTTCGTGCTGGCTCGAGTATATCCGAAATTTGTCATAACATATCTATCTTTTCTACCCAGCTACAACACTCTTTAGTACACAAGTAGTCAAAGCTAGTTTTTGATGACGTCGATGAGAAAGATCTTAGTGAACTTTACTTTAACCAATGAGTCATGATGAGTTGTAAAAATCTTACTATATTTATGAGAAGTAGAATCAATGATATTTAAAAAGGGCCCACGCCGCTCATAGAGAAACATAGAGACCCACATTTGACTTCCTAGTCCACTCTTAATGCATCGTTGGAGAGCAGGAAGTGGAAGAGTGGCCCCCAAAGCCATTGGCTAAGGACGTCCAAATCCGCATGCTACAACCCAATACCATCATGGAGATTCCTATTTTTGGCAGGACAGATAATGGATCAAAAACGTCACCTGGAAGTACAACTATAAGAGGTCCAACTGGAAGCATTGAGGAGCAAAGAAGCGCTGCTTTGACAACTGGAAGCATTCAGGAGCAAAGAAGTGCTACTAGTAGTATCGTGGTCTTGGCAGGAGAGGAAGATCATGAAGGCTCCTCATCCTACTTGGTGTCCGCTTTCCCAGAAGACAACGAGACGTCCTCATCCTTGTCCACATCAACGGGTAGCTCTAAGATACACCTCAATACTGGGAATAAGATCGAAGTTTCTCCAGTCTTCGAGTTTGACCTGCGGCAGTTCAAAAAAACGACTCAAGATTGGCGTAATGCTTTTCAAGCCGCTGTTGCTCGGAGATTGAAATACGCCAGACACAGGACATTGCTAGGTCTATCATCGGGCTACGACTCAGGACTATTGCACCTTGCTTACGTGAAACATCTAGCTCAAAGCTTTCACAGTGAAAATATGGAGTTCGAGATATCACCAGGAGACGACTCTAGTAGAAGAAGTAGTGTCATTTCACACAATGCTGACGACCCTAAGAGGAGAAGTCTTGAAGCGATAGCCACAGCTACTAGACGTCCGCCACCTCCGCTGCTCACCTACTCAATCAAGGGCATGGAAGACGTGAGCGTTTTTCGCAAGCGTGTCCATTATGCTTTAGACAGGGTGAAAGAGCAAGCAATCTTGAAAAACAGTCTTCGTGAAAAAACAAGTCGTGCAGTTGACACCTATGGAGGTTCTGGCACACGACGACCTAGTAGAGTTGACCTGGACGCTACAACAACTACTCGACCGCTTGACGAACAACAACATAGAGGACAAGTTCTTCAACAAGATGTTGGTGGGGCAGCACCAGCAGTAGATTCTTCATCAGCAGTAGATTCTTTCTTGACGCAGCAATTTCCGGTTTCAGAGCTTATTCGCTTTGGATCCAATACGTTTGACAAGGAGCAAAAATTTCTGCAAGAAGTGTGCGAGCCTTATCGATATCGGATGGAGAATCGCGAAATTCGTAAGTACTACGAACCCGACCACTTGGTCTGGCGTGATGGTGCTTCCTTAGGTTTGTCAGTATTGTATCGACGAGCGGCCCAGGGACACGGGGTTCGCATCGCGCTGTCGGGAGCTGGAGGGGATGAGATTTTTATGCTAAGTTGATAAGAGTAGAGTGACAGTCCTCCTCCCCATTGACTCAAGGCACAATAAAGTGTCTTGAAATAATGCCATGTAAGTGCTTGGTTGTCCACTTAACCATAAAAGAGAGTTGTGACGGGATCTCGCTCTTCTACTCAAAAGACGCATTGTCATTGAAGATCCTGCTCAGACGCCACGACACATATACAGACGCACACATCTTCTGGCGCCACCTTTATTTGTATGGTTCTGGTATTTGGTAACCTGAATTTGATCCTATTCCTAAGTAAGGGTTCTCTTCTTGTTTTCCCTTAGGATCAAACTCAGGCTACCAAATACCAGAACCATTCATTATTAGTTCAGTAAGTACTTGTTTCTTTTTCAACCTTCTTTACCCTTCTAACCTTTATGCTGGCGATTATGGCGCTTACGGACCCAAAGCTCCGAAAATCATGAGACCAAGTCGAAAGCTACGGCAGAAAGCCATAGTCTCAACATCGTCATTCATAGATTCCTAAACCGTCATTCTGTATTTGTTTTCTAATAGGTGAGAACCAGTTAACTTTTTAGTCATATCCATATCCTAGGTTTATCCTCTCAAGCAATAATAAGTGACTAAAATAAAACAAAGCAGACTCATACCAATTATGGCCTTCTTCAAGATCAAAGATAGATGTCTTCTACTACGAAACTTCGGAAGCCATCAGTCAAAGATAGGTGTTTACTACTGATCAAACATAGATGTCTTCTTACGCCGCCATGTACTTCTAAACTTCGGAGATGTTGTTGGCAGCGGAAGCAGTATCATAGACAGACCCTTTCCTTCGGAGCACAGGAGCTCTGACGACATACTGCGTGTAATCCACCCAGATCGTGCTGTTTCTGAAGGACAAGTAGCTGCTTCTTCTGGAGGACAAGTAGAAGTAGATGCTTCTTCTGGAGATACACAAGATCATGCTTCTACTCGCCAATCCCGAGATGCTTCTACTGGCCAACCACAAGATGCTTCTACTCGCCAACCACAACATGCTTCTACTGGCCAACCATACAATGCCTCTCCAGGCGGAGGCTTGAGTGAAATCTTTCCTTGGTCTGGATTTTTTTTGGAGAGGATGCGTGATTTCATTATGAAGGAAGAAGTCGTCGCTGGCATTTACGGGATCGAGACCAGGTTCCCCTTCTTAGACCCCATAGTGGTCCAAGAGTTTCTCTGGCTCTCTGCTGAGGTGAAGTTAAGAGGAACTCTTAGTTGTACTAGTCTATGCACTTAGTAGAATCACTTTGGTTGTGCTAGTCTGCCGGTTGCTTACATACTCGTCTCCCTTGTCAGCGTTGAATCAATGACTCACCACCATACAACCTGCGCGATTTTCTAGGAAAGTGAGCCTCATCTAATGCACCATACCAGGCAGATGTGGAGCCCGTGTTTTCTAGACGTTCTTAAAATTTGGAAGAAATTTTTATACCTCATGCTAGTCAGGCGGCTTCGGCTCCAATAGTATGCACTTTTAATCACTTTGGTTGTGCTAAGCTCCTATATGTGCATGGGGTATCTGCTTAAATAATATAATTACTTTGGTTCTTGTCTGCTCACTTTCGGCAGTGTTTTATATGTATTTTATATATTAGAGCCGTTTTTTTCAATATGTCTATGACGCATCAAGAATTTGCCATCATCTATCATCAAAAATTTTTGGGCATGATCTAGCGCTCATCTAATTCGAAACTCCGAGTACAAACGAGTAATGAGCGAAGACATGCGGGAAGCGAAGTACCCCTTCATTCCTGGCAAATTGGGTTTTGCGGTCATCGATCATGATGAAGAGCATACAGGTATTAAAATTAAGGCTTCAGTTCTTGGCATTCGAAATTAAGGACGTTGGCAGTTCAAATTCATTGTAGTTCTGGTAGATTTTGTCATTTTCTTTTCCACATGCATGGAAGATATCTGTATCATTTTGATCTCTTCGCTTGCTTATCGCCTAGGAAGGTCAGCTGTTTACAACAACCATCCATACAGTATCGATTGGTGTAAAGGTTGTTTTTCTGCAGCTTCTTAGAAAAATTTTGAATATGTTAATCGTTTTATGTAGCCTGCGGAATAAAACGCTCTTTTGTTTCTGGCAGAAGAAAGAGCCTGAGGACAGTTCATGTCCATCTGAAGTCATTACTTTATCGGTGACCCTTAAAGCATCTCTCATTCATCCACCTATCATTGTGAATATGTCTTTCCTGGTTTCGGCCAGTTACTTTGTTGTTTCCTTTGTTTTGCCTTCTCGAAATCGAATCTCAAGTGTAGAATTTCAATTCGGCGGATCTGCGGTTTTTGTCCCGACAAAAGCCTCGGATCTCCCTCTGCTTCTGTTTCGTAGCGGGCCATGCCTTTCCACTTGTCGTTGGTGATGCGCGCTCTTCCGTGCGCCGCGCTTGGCGTGTTTCGTTTTTACCTGCCTCTCGGAGGTTTCCGCTTCGTTGGGCTGGCGCACGCTGGTGTCTCACACGTTTGTTAGTGCGGCTTGCTGGTGTTCTATTCATATCGGGATTGATCACTATCGCCAGCTATATTCAGATCGGGATTGACTATTCAGATCGGGATAGATGGAAGTTTGCCATAGTCCATCGACTTCACATTCATTCTTGTGCTATCTTTGAATGCCAGTGTTCCACACTAAAACAGGCTGCCGCCTATTTGCTTCTTCTCGTCTGTGACATTCGAACTTCTGCGTTACCTCTCCTGCTTGAGCGTTCTTTTGTTGAGGCTTCAGCACTGGTTAAAAACTTTCTGAAGAATGAAAGTTTGCCATAGTAAGTACATCGACTTCATAGTTGTGAAAAGTTCCTGGTCTACCTCTAATTTCAACCTCCCAACATCGCTGGACGAGGAGGCAGAATTTTTTGCAATCGAAGGCGATGCACCAACCATTCACGACCCTAGAGTACTATCCGCCAAGAGGGTCGGTCGTGGAGATGAAATTTTTATTTCCTCACTTCTTGACGACAAGGACTTGAACTCGGGCTCGTGAGCACTAGTAAACTCAATAGCGAAAAAAACGCAAGCGAGCAGCAGAATGAACTCTTCTATGTCGTGATCTATCATATGCTCGTTGCAAAAATGATTTCAAGGAAGGGCTTGAGTTGTGTTTTCTTGGGTGAGTTTTTCTTCTGAGCAGAGAGGGTAGAAGAGAGGAAGAAACTTCATAGTGAGAGAGTGCTATGAGAGAAATATATGGTCTGTTACAAGTGTGTCGGCAGAGAGGGAGAGTGCTACAAGACTGCTCTGCTCATCTCTGTTACAAGAGAGCGACGCTCGTCTGCTAGTGCTACAAGAGAGCGATACTCATCTGCTACAAGAGTGCGACGCTCATCTGCTACAAGAGTGCTACGCTCATCTGCTACAAGAGTGCGACGCTCATCTGCTACAAGAGTGCGACGCTCATCTGCAGTTACAAGACTGCTATGCTTATCTGTAGTTACGAGAGTGCTGCTATGTTCATCTGTTACAAGAGTGCTTTGTTGATCTGTCACACCCTATTTTTATGATTCTTATTTATAATTCCTGGTCATGACGATGAGTCATGCTCGTGTCTTCGTCATGGGTATACTTGAGCAAGTGAATTATTGACATCGACCCATAAAACGTCAACTCCTGATCTACAATTAGCCTACTTGCTTGTAAAACATTTTCTTCCTACCAGAAACTCCGTTTTTACTTCTACTGCAGGACTTCTCATGATAAAAAAAGTTGGGTTCTCCAAATAATTATCATACCAAAATAGGTACCCCACACAACAACCCCATCAGGCCGACGCGTAGATTATATTAATTTCAAAATACAGGGTTAATTCATGGTTTCATACTTATTGTCCATGTGCTCGTCCTATGAATAGAAAGAAGTGCTCCTACTTCCTTCATCATGATATTGACTTGTAGATCTGTTTATCGAGTCTATGTGAAGGATCCCTAACGGTTAGGGCCTAACCTAACCTAGCCTAACCTCTTTTTCCCAACATCTTGTTCTGGCAGTATGCAAATCACAAGACCTTGTCAATTACTTTTATCCTAGGTTAGTCCCTCCAAAAATCATCAACATTTTGCAGAAGGTTCTTCTATCATCAACATATTGCAGAAGGATGGCTTCTGAGGACGACCAAAGTTCTCTACATGGAGAATCGTCAGAGTGCGAGGAAGGAGACGTCCTTACCCCACTACGGGAGTATGATTTTGAGGAATATCTGGCTGGCGCATACGACCATGGTGCGTACGACGATGACGATCATGATTACGCCGCACCCCCGCTTGGTACTACAACAAGTGCAGAACAAAGTGGAGGGGGTCTGGAAATGGGCCCTGTTGAACTGACACCGATAAAAGAGGAAGCGGAGGACGAGGAGTCGATCACCGAGAAAAGCTACCCGATGAAGGAAGAAGAGGCTTCTTCTAGTCCGAGAAGACACGACGAAAAACATGACACGACTACTTCTACTTATGTGTCAGTGTCTACGAGGAGAGAACACAAACCTAATCGAGCCGAAAGGAATTTTTGGTCCAGTCTAGGAATCGTAGACCCAGATCACGAAGATCAGAGTGAAGAGCACAGTGACGATCACGATAATCACAGTGAAGATCACGATAATCACAGTGAAGAGGATGAGCAGCATGAAGGAGCTTTTACTGGAGATGACGCTGGAGTTATTTCTTCAAATGGAGATGACGCTGTCGCACACTCCTCTGACGTAGATTCTTCCTCCGATGTAGAGAGCGTTGCTACAGAGGGCAATCATGGAACCACCGAGCCTTCGTCGTCTGAGGATGTTGCTGCAGAAGCTGTGGTGGACGATGCTGGCGCTGGCGTTTTAGAAGATGCTGGCGTTTTAGAAGATGCTGGCGTTTTAGAAGATGCTGGTGATTTAGAAGATGCTGGTGATTCAGAAGATGCTGGCGTTTTAGAAGATGCTGGCGTTTTAGAAGATGCTGGTGATCTAGATGCTGCGTCCTTAGAAGATCAAGACGCTGATGCTCAAGATGTTGCGTCCTTAGAAGTTGCATTTGAGGAACCTGCTGATGGCAGCACGACTTTCGAAAATGGAAATCCAGTGGAAGATGAGACTTTTTCTACTGCAGCTCAAGACCAAGAAGGACCTCCCGAAGGAGAGGAGGTTGAAGGAACTGAAACAGAAGCAAAGCGACCAGAAGAGTCAACGGGTGTGTCTTCTGGAAGAGAAGCAGACGAACCTAATATAGAAAGAGAAGTTCTTGTGACAGACGAACCTCTAGTACCTCACCCTCAGCAAGATGAAACTGTTGTAGTATCTTCTCCTAATTATAAGGAGGCAGAGGATATGGAAACTACTTCCACGCGACCAATTGCCACTGAGGACAGACCAGCACTCGTTGCCTCCAGTGAAGACACGTCCACATCGCCTATAGAAAGAATCGGCACGGCGATAGTTCCGAAGCAGCGTCCCATCGTAGCGAAGCAGCGTAATCCCAATCTTATAGAAGGCACAGAAGCACCCACAGGGACAGGAGGCGGCCAAAATGCTCTAGCAGAACCGGGACAAGCAGCATCGGCTTCATCTGTTGTCGACGATGCAGCTGTACTAGCAGGTCAAGCAGGGCAAACAAAAAGTGCAGAAGCAGTAGTAACAGCAGAAGCAGTAGGACAAGAGGATATTCCAGTATTCTTAGAAGCTTCTTCGCCAGGACCATCGAACACGAATACGTGTGTAGATGACAGCACAACAGCTCCTGCAGTCGTGCCGAAACAATCATGTCCTACTCCGAAACAACGCCCCACGCCTAAGCAACGCCCCACGCCTAAATCACGACGGGCGGCTGAAGGCGAAAATACCGGAGAAGTTCTGCAGTCCTCTAATCCACCCATTGAAGCGAGTCAGACTCAGACTGCTGAAAAATCAAACACAAGAACCACAAATCTCAAAGAATTTTCTAGCCCAACTGTTATAAAATCTAGTCCAACTGCTGCAGCAACTGTTATAAAATCTAGTCCAACTACTCCTGGAGCAACTGTTGTAGAATCTAGTCCAACTGCTGCAGCAACTGTTGTAGAATCTAGTCCAACTACTGGAGCTACCCTTGAGAGAGGATCATCGCCAACGTCGGGATCCAGAAAAGCGTCCGTATCGTCTAAGGCACGACAATCGACGAGTGATCAGCAAGTCTCCACATCCGCCGGGCAAACCTCGTCAGCTGCTACTTCATCAGCTGCATCGTCTTCAGCAGCTACTTCATCAGCAGCTACTTCATCCGCCGCCGCATCATCGGCGTCGGAAAACGAGAGTTCTTCCCAGCCTCCTCCTACAGCTAGTACAGGTGTAAATAGTACGGCCGCAGACAAGACTTCTAGCACTACCAAGATAGACTATCATGCTACTTCTAGTTCTGTGAACTTGGAAGAAGCGGAGAAATCACCTAAGGAGCAACATCGCAGGACTTCGTCAAGCAGGAACTCATCAAGGAGGGACCATCATAGGATGTCAAAGAAGGAAGATGATAAGGAGCCAGGCAACTCGCAAGAGCATCCTCACCACCATCATAGGACTTCTAAAACAGGAGATGCTCATCACCATCGCACCAGGACCTCCGATGTATTAAAGACTAAGAACTCAAGTTCTGCTCCTGAGGCGTCAACTCCAGCGGGGGTGCATCGTCATCACCATGTAGTTCATAGGACGACCTCTAGTACTATTAAAGGTGAGCCTGACTCCATAGTAGAGGAGTTTCATTCTGAGCAGCTGAACGCAGAGGACCACAGCAGGAGGAGGATGAGCCAGGAGGATGCAGCACTTTTTGCCTCTGTTGTTAAGCAGGCTTCCCCTAATCCATCTTCTGAAGCATCTGAAAGGTCGTGTCCCGTATAAGGGCAAAAGAGACCTGAGATGCTTCCCAAGATGGATCGGGGTGAGCTCTAATGTCGAGCTAACCCAGATTGCGCAGGCAGAGAAGAAACTAAACGGACCAGACTGCTCCATCAAGTCGTGGCTATCTATTAAGGCTACAAGAAATCCATCTTCACAGGCATCTTGGTCCCGTTTTTAAAGGGAAAACGAGACCCAAGATGCTGCTCAAGATGGATTTCTCTTAGTTCTAAATCTAGAAGTTCCTTGCACGACCACGATAGCCCGTTTGGGAGTATACAAAAAGCCGCTGTGGTACGGCGCCGCCAAAATCACATGGCTGAAATTGCAAAAGCATCCGGGGAACGCCTGACCCGACGAAAGAACAGGAAACAAGGTGGAGATGAAGCGCCGTCTTCAGTTTCTCCTTCAACGGTGTCTCCTTCCTCACCAGGTAACTCTCCTTCTGGACACCGTCTCTCTGAAGACGCATCGAAGTGTTCCACAGTCGTGGCTCAACATCCCAAACACCACGATGCAGAGTCTCTTCGAAAAATGGTTAATCGGTTGTACACGCCACGGAAGCCACCTGAAGATACTACTAGAAGTAGTGCCCCCACGTGGTCATCTCCAACTAGCAAGATCAGCAGCGCCGAAGCAGACGATGGTACTAAGAAAAAGAAGAAAAAAAATACTTTCTTGGACGCCGTTTCTACCGATTCACTAGTGGCTCGTCTAGAGTCTTATTCTGTCGACCGAAGAAACCGAAGGCGCGAACGGCAGGAAGAGGAGGAAAAAGCGAGACAAATGGCGTACGAAAAGGTCCAGCTGGAGCTGCAGGAACGAACGGCACGCTACATCAAAAAGCAGGAGAAGATTAGGGCTCGTCAAGAGCTTGAGAACAGAAATAAGAATGCTATGCAGGGCCGTGGCGGTCGGGAAAGGGGAATCAGGACCATCATCGACAAGGATGCGGACGAGTCGAGGATGGCGGAAGACCGAGAAAGCAATATAGTCATTGATCTGAAGGATGCAGGCCACGAAGAAGGCGAAGGCACCTTAGGCGGCGTAGGTGGTAGAGGAGGACACGACTCAGCAGGTCAGGATGGAGAGGAGGATCTCAACTTAAGACCCAAGATAATAATTCATCTCGGTGAAGAAAGTCGCTCTTCTTCTTACTTTGTTGTTTCCTTCAGCTTCATTAACTTTAGGAACTGCAAAGATGCTATTGAATCAATAGCAGATTGATGAATTGTTGTGTTGAGATCTCTAACCAATGTTCAAGATGATGATGCCGAAGGAGATGAGGTAGACGAACTTCACCTGGATCTTACTGCCTCCCCTGGCAAGGGGAATAAACCTTCGATATTACCTTCTTCGTCTACCGAGAACCACCATCATGACATCAAGCCCTTTGTTCCCAGTCTGAGGAGGACACGAGTCCAGCAGCTCGAGTTGATTCACCACTTGTATACTGAACAACAACGATACGAGCGAGATCGGGAGAGAAAAAGACAGGAAAAAGCCGCAGCGGACGACGCGGAATTAGAAGTCCTACGTGGTGTGGAGAAGCAAAAGCAAATCATTCAAGAACTCAAGGAAGAAGGAGTGCCGGTACTTCCCTATTATCGTAGTTGCACTGAAGTCCTCTCTACATTCTTACTCCTTCGAAATACTGATCTTAGAAAAACCGAGGTCCGCCTTATTATTAATGGATAATTAATGCGTGGGACGAGGTGCACGCGACGCTTCCCTGTGCTGTGTCGTATGCATAGACACCTCTACCACCGCTCCAGCACTCTCAGACCGAAGGAGCACCTGATGATCTTCATGCTTATTAGGCTATTTCCATCTCGTCTCATCTTCAATTCTTATTTCCAATTACTTTCTCTCATCTCTGTAGTTTCCTTTTTCCAGTTATTATCCACATTTACCTGGGCTTGGCACCATACCCTACTACTAACTTGTGGCCACTTCTAGTAGTTGACGAGATCTTACGATAGAAAAATATGCTCTTCATCTCATGATGTGCTTTTCCTACATGAAAAATATGCTTTTATCTCTACATGATCCTACAATATATTTGTATGCTTGTTTTCCTTTCCTTCCAACCTAGGCTGGCGAGCGTTGTTTTCAGCTGCATGAGGAGGCGGCTATTCGTAGGGAAAGGCAAGAAGCTCTGCGTGAGGACGCCCGCCTCGCAAAGAAAGAGGAAATCGAGATGGGGCGACGAAAAATGCTGAGGGCAGTCCGGTTGAATGCAGCAGTGGCGAAAGGCAAGTTGAACCCGACTGAATACCTCGAAATCGAGCAAGAATTGGCCGAACGGGACACAGCAGATGTTGCTGGATACTTGAAGAGGCGAAAGGAGGATGTCTCATCATCATCAGAGGAAGAAGAAGAGGAAAGCGATGGCGATCTAGATGGTGAAGAAGAAGACGATGAACGGACGAATCCTCCACGACTTGCAGGAACAAAAAGTACTTTCTCTAGGCGTCCCGAGGGGTCTACTACGTCAGCTAAAAAAGCAGACGAGAGAGACCACGCTGGAGACGATGATGACGGCGGTTATAGTGAACAAGAAGAGGATCATGATGCAAGAGACGACTCATTTATAGGAGGTGGAATGCGTGGCACCTCCACTGCTCGTACCACAACGCGTGGCTCATCTTCAAGGACCCAAAAGAGTACTTCTAAACGTCTATCCTCTACTACTTCAAGATCCAGTACCAAGTCCTTAACGCGACAGGACAAAGACAGACCTTCTACCAGAAGTACTTCTAGTTCTTCTAACCACCGAAGACTTTCTAAAAACAGAGCTTCTAAAGGATCACGTGGGAGTTCCTTGAAGAAGAACTCGACTGTGTCGACCGTCTCTTCCTTTGTTGAAAGTGACGATGACCAGGAAGACGACGAAGACGAAGAAAGTGAAGATTACGGCTGTACCTAATACATCTTTGGACGCATCCTTGAAACGTATGGAGGAGTATCCTAAGGGAATGCTCCCCCATACTTTTCAAGGATGCACTTGAAAGATGACTTACGGACAGCTCTAAGAAGAGGGGGAACATAGTAATTTGAATGGCTTCGAGCGTCTTTTTCGTGAGTCTGAAGAACGCCGTCAGCGCAGAGCGGAATTAGCTGCAGAGAAAGCGAAATTACAGTTGAAAGAGTTCAAAGAGAAGCAAAAGCGAAGACACCAGGAGGCTCAAGAGCGCTACTTGGCACACTGTGGCACAGCGACACGGCGGTTTCGGGAAATGGTTCCGCTCCATGAGCGATACACCCTAGGTTATGGTGGAGGCGAGCAGGTGCATGCTGAAGAAACAGCGAAATGTTAAGGCTCCTTGTTGTTTCCTATTCCTTGTCGAGGATGGCGCTCCTATAGAATCTATTAGATATAGTTCATGTAATTCATCATTTCTTTGAGATGAGGCATCTTCTCGAGATGAACAAGGATTTTGACTATAATTAAAAGGTCTTCGTACTAGGCTCAAGGCTTTCTTCTGATTTTGACTATAATTAAAAGGTCTTCGCATTCGGCTCAAGGCCTTCTTCTAATATGTGGATCCTTTAGCGCCGAAGGGTAGCGGACAGAAGGTGCTTCACGCACGCATGCAAATGGCAGAGCAGAAGCGCCATCTCGCGTGGCTACGCCAACGTGTCGACTACGAGGAAAAGAAGAAAGAGAAAGGGGAGGAAGACAGTGAAGAAGAGGAAGAGTATGAGGAAGACGATGCTGATGAACTGAATGATGTCAACGGCACAGCTACTACAGGAGGCACTGCTACAGGTGGTGACGGAGGCACTGCAGCAGTAACGACTGGAACAGATCCTACTTGTTCTAGTGCAAAGAAGCGAAAGAGGAAGAAGAAACGGCACCTAGCTCTAGTTCCTGTGGTTGCTGCGCCCAAGCGTGTCGACAAGGCAAGACTGCAGGCCTTGCATGATGACTTTATGCTGAAGCAAGCACGCCGGCTGCGAATGGCAGTCGCGCGGGACCTGATTTGGTCGCGCATGCTATCGGCTATGCAGCACAAGAAAACAGCCTACAATCGAGGAAGGGAACTAAGACGTAGGCTCTCCAACCTGGAGGATGCTTCGTTGCAACTGGGGTTCGTCCTCTCGAACATCGACTTCATGACCGCAGAACTGAAGCGCAGACGCAAGGAGGCGCGCAAGGCAGCAGCGGATAGAGCACGGTTGAGAGCAAAGACTCGCGTCTTGGAGAAAAACCCATTTGGGATTTCATCTTCCAATGGCGTAAAGGTCAATAGTCTTCCGCTCTCCCGTGGCCCTGCAAGCACCGCTCTAGGGATGAGTAGTCCTCGCAGCTACAGTCCTAGATTTAATGAGCATGCAGCTGATAGACGCCAGTCTGAACTAGTGCAGTTTCAGAAGCAGACGCGCCAAGATGACGCCTATAGCGCATACAATTTTAACCTGGCGCCCCCCAATACTTCTTCCAGCACGACGGCGGTTATTCGCCGTGCCATAGCAGCTGTATTGGAGAAAAACTGCATGAGAAATGCTAGGTCCTCAAAAGGCAGTGGCTCTGGTAGCCTGATGGAACTCACCTTGGCGACGCTAGAACCATTTTCAGAGGAAACGGAAGATGACGATATTGGGTACCGTTTTGACCAAGACCTAGATGACTCTCAAGGTGAGGGAGGGCAAATGAAGGATGATAGACGCACGGGCGCTGGACGCACTGACAGGACCCTAGGCCCGAGGCACACAGAGGACCGTAGTAGTTCTACTTCAGCAAGCGAAAATGAAGAAGGAGATATTATAGGATCCAACATACGTATGAAAAAGACGCACGTTTTCAATGGACGCACGTTCGTCAATCCTGCTCTATTAAACAACATGTTGGCCCCAGAAGGAGAAACGGTGCCTAGGACGATTGTGTCAAAGATGAACTTCGCACCGGCTATTAGTAGTAGTACAACCAGGAGTTCTAGAAGAAATGTGCGACTTAGTACAAATACAGCCAGTTCAGGAGTTTCTAGTACTTCGACGACCATTAGTATTCCACGAAACAGTACGTTTGCGGCAGCAGAAGCCATGGCTGAAGAGGAGGAAAACGCTAAATATTCGCTGCTCTTAGCGAACACCCATCGTGGAGTTACGATCGAGCGCCTAAAGCAGTACGCTGAAAACAGGCTTTACCCTGCCTTGTTCCGCGGATCCGCTCCGCTCCTATCGATTCGCGACGTCGCCGAAAGCGAGATCCAAGAAAATCTCGAGAATTTCCAAAGTGCCCTTTTAGCCGTATGTGCGTTCTTGCCCCATGCTGCTCTGGGCTACGACCGCGCGGCTGAGGCGGCGGAGGAAATAGCTAGAGACTTGCATGGAATGCCCTTGACACTGGTCCGCAGTGAGACCGTAATGAGAAACGCACTAAAACGGATCGCGAATAACGCTACTTCACAAGCTCCTGGCACGCCTTTTACGACTCAAACATCCTCGTCTTCCAAAAAGAAAACCAAGTCGCACAAGAGCAACATCAACCCACGGGAACAGCGAGATGAGGTGGCTGACACTTCTACGCGTCGGGTCTCTTTTTTTCCGGCCGCTAAAACAGAAGGTAGTCGTAGTGCAACTGCAGAAAATAAGAATACCTCCATATTAGAAGATGCTGCTGATGGTGCTACTGCTGCTGCTACTACTACTGCCAGCACATTAGAAGATAGTAGAACTGCTAGTAAAAGTAACTACAACATGTTAAAACGCCTCTCAGAAACTAATGACCAAGGCTCCTTACCTGGAGTTTCTAGTAGGGAGATGACAACCACGACTGTTGAGGCTAGTACTTCTTCACCTGCAGAACACATGCACAACATCGAGGGAGGCGATCTGGTCAGCACGTTGGATCGATTAAAGCGAGATCTGGACTTAACACTGTCCAAATTGCAGGAAGCGGTTGCGCATGAAGTTGTAGCTCCGCACGAAGGTGAGGGTGCGCACGAACGAGCTGTGGGCGAGTCTATGACCTCCAATATTGGTCAACATCCACATACTTCTATTATAGGACCCCGTCATACAGTTACAGGGAGCCACACACAAGGACACGAGGACGCTAGTCTAATTATAGGAACGGCCACGTATGGAGCCAGGTATAATCACGCCACTACTGTAGCAGAAGGACTAAACGAGCATACTCAAAGCCTTACTGTTCTTGGAGGTGGAGGACAGCATACTGAACCTACGCACAACAGCCCTCTAGGAGGACAACACACTGAAACTTTTGCGCACAGCAGCGCTACAACAGCAGGACACCAGGATAGTACTTCTGAGACGAACATGACACAGCATGTCGAAGACGTCACACACCAGCAGGCAGCCAGCACCGAACCTCATAATATCATAGAAGAGCATCACCGAGACCCCACTTCTACTTCCCGCACCAGTACTCCAACTCCTGTCGGCGAGCCAGCGCTGTCATCTATGTCATCTAACAGCACTACATATCAGATGACAACTGAGCATACTGCTCAACAAGAAGTGGAGCAGTCAGCGGTGTCATCTATCATTGATCCAACATCTCCAGAAGAAGCTGCTCGTGAAACTGTACACGTGCCGAACCACAATAGTCCGAAAATAGGCGGCATTCATAGTATGAAAACCAATCATGAAGACCCTGCTGAACTAGAATCTGGTGGAGGCGCTATTGTTCGAGTAGAGCAAGACCCTCTAGTACAACCCGTTGTAGTAAGAGATGACATTACTACAACTAGTGGCTCTATGGCTGCGGGAGAGGCTCTACCTTTAGACAACATTACAACTTGTAGTTCTCTGGCAGTCGGAGTCGCTAGCGGTGATGTCGTCCAACGTACTACAACTACTGCTCAGGAAGTAGAATCTGACTCTTCATCACAGCCAGAAGATCGGCAAAGGCCTACATCAGATGGGCCAAAGCTGCGTGGGGGTGGGCGTACGAGCTCCCGCAGCAACAGTACGCTTTTGATCACCAGTAATGTGAATATCAGGCGACGTCCCTCGGATGTGGACCCGTACTCGTCACATAGTCCACGAGGAGTTCGGACATCAAACATGAACTCGACTAGTATGAGTCTTCTTCCCGGCGCTCAACAAGGACTCCTAGGTGGATCACTAGGGGGAGAAGTTGCGCCATCTTCAGGGGGAGCAGCACCTACGTCGAGCGTAGGAGCTTTTTCCCAGAGCATGAGGCCAGAGTATGAGGTAACGCTGTCGCAGGCCTCCAAAAGAAGGACAGGGATGTCCAAACCCGAAACCTTTTGGCACAATGTTCATTCCCACGAGTCCACACTGGCAGCTCCTGTGGACGAAAATGACGAAAAGAATGAAGAAAGTGAAGCTTCTCTAGTGAACACGCTATTTCGCAAACGGCCCTTCGTAGAACGTATTGCGCTTTCAAGACGCTCAGGCTCCTCAGGTGGCGTCGCTGTTAAGGCTTACCGTAGAAGTTCATCGTGATGTGAATTAATAGACTAGTCTCTCTCAAACGACCATACATACATTTAAGTAAAAACTAGGATTAGTAGAGTAAGTAGTCTCTCTCAAACCATACAGACATTTAAGTAAAAACTACCTGCCTCGACTTCGTGTAAGTAAGTGCCCGGGGTTAGTAAGTAGTTAGTTTGATTATATCTTGTTCAAGTACAGGGTCAGAAGTACTGTTGTCATACCATCGAGCCTATTATATCTTGTTTTAGGTAAAAACTGAATATAGAGGTTTTTAGATAAACTGCTTTATTTCAAGAAGATGAAGAATCAATCTACTAGGTAGGTAACGTCTAACTCCGAGGAGCAGTCTCCACCTTTGTCAGCTCGATTGCAGTATCGACACGACCCGTTCTCCTACGTGCGAGAGAATCAGACTGACCACCTCCATTTCGCTCCGGACGTGAGAACTGGTGCGGACGACGACGTGCGTGGCGCCAATCAGGGGAATCCGAATGGCCCTCCCGCAATCCGCACACTGACCTTCACACCCGCGGAACAGCAGTACATCACGAATACAGCGAATAAGGTAGTCAAGAAATTAGGGGACGCCTATGGTCCGGATCTCGGTATGACCGAACTTCTACTAGGCAGTGCGACCAGAGCAGTTAGTTCCAAAAAAAGTGGACGAGAGTTAAGGCTAGTACCGCTGAAGCATCCTCAACGCCATCCTTGGCTTCTTTTTCAAGGTCTAGAGGAAAAAGAAGGCTCCAAGGATATGGCTCTCGTCAAGGAAGATGCCACGCGGTAGCGCTAAGAGAGACGCCGAAAACCGGCGTTGGATCCCCTGGCTTCACGCCGCGGACCTTGGTTACCCCACGTACGCCTTTGGTGACTTCCCCACGGGGCAAAATGTGCTGTACGCCACGCTCCCACGAGAGGCCTCATGATAACCTGCCTTTGCAAGCACTGCAACTGCCTCTGGACCAAATTTTAAATGCCACGTCAGCAGAAATTGCAAAACAGAGTAGCCGATATTCAAAAACTGTGCTACGAGCTCATGCTGCAAACACAAAGACAAAACAAATGGCTTCAAATACGGGAATGAAGACAAAACAAATGACTTCTAGTGGTAGTGCTGCCAGAACCACGACAACAGGAGGCAACAAGAAGATTATATCCCCAGCTTCTTCACCAGTTGCCTCTAGTGATACTACGTGGAGCACACTGAGAAAGAAAATTAAGGCTTACTTCTTCTAAATTCATCTTGGGAGGCATCTTTGGCGTGCTTTCAAGGGAAAAAATAGGTCAAGCAAAGATGTCACTTTCTAGATGGGAATATACTAGGTCAAAGACGCTTCCCAAGATGAATATCGATATAAGGTCTAAGAAAAATAGTATAGTACAGCAACACCTGGACCTACTCCACGAAGACCTTCGTGGCACGCGAGCCCTGTCGCAGCGTGCAGGTGGAGCGCATGCCTTCATTCGCTTACCACAGGACTTTGGGGACCCCAGGCAGAAGCTCGTGGTTGCTAACAAGGGAGACGTGGATGATGAGGTGGAGGAACTACAGCTGCTCGGCGGGAGAGAGGAAGTGTGTGGCGCGATATCTTCTGGCGCTGCGGATAGAAGAAGTTCGGATATCCGATCCTCCATGGTGTCTGCTGCGAGTCGGCGGAGCGACGTTGCCGCAAAGAACAACAGGGAAGCAAGTGCCCGCACTTTGAAAGCACTGCGGAGTGGGAGAGTGCACTTGCGCCCGCTTGTGGCGGAGATTGCCAGGATCACGCAAGAGCCGGCGAGTCGGAGTGGCTCTTCCTCCAGCCGCAATTTCAAGGCAGTGATGCTGGAAATGCAGGTTGAAGAGTTGGTTCTTGCCTGGACACGGGATTACAACGAGAAACAGAGGACTTTGCTCGAGGAAAACATTGAGGGACGACGAACGACAACTACCATGGGAGATTATCCTGCTTCTGCTAGAAGAACTGCTTCTAGTAGTTGTGATAAAAATACTAGTACAACAGCTTCTACAGATGAATCAGCGCCATCGTTGACCGGAGAGCTGGATGCAGGTGTGATACTTTTTTATTGTCGGCAACTGTTCACGTCGTTGCAACGGGAGGACACGCGAGAACTCCGCAGGGCACGGGAGGATGAGGCGCGGCTGGAGCGCGCGAGTCGGATGCACGACCGCCGACTTCGCTGGAACAGGGCAAAAGCGTTAGATTAAGGCTCAAAGTGACTCACTTCCACATTCACATTGCAAATAGTTCTTTCATATTATGATACTAGTAGTTACAACGAGATTTTAAATTGCTGTTCCTCTTTTTACTCTCCTTCCTAGGTTTCTCAGAAAGTAGTGAACTGCCCAAAGAAATGAATCAACATTAGGTTGAGCTCTAATTAGAACGAAAATTGATTGCCGAATCAGCAGAACTGGACGCTCAGGAAGAGGCTAAAAAGTACTTAGAAACACACACAGGAGTAAGAGCTACAACTGGTGCTTCTTCTACTTCACACACAGGAGTAAGAGCTACTGGTACTTCGTCTGTAGCAAGATATGTGCCAAGAACTGCGAGGCAAAGCACAGCTAGAAAGTGCCATTCTCCTTCTGTAAGAGCACGCGGCCCAAATACAACAGCAGGCCCACGAGCTAGTGCAGCTACGCCAGATTTTTATACCACAAAAATGAGAGAACGCGAACGGGAACGGGAACGCCAAGCACGCCAAGCAGGTTCATCATCTAGTACTGAAGAAGCAGAAGGTGATACTAGTGAGCGCGATCCTTACGCGGGACGCGTAGATCAAAGAGACCTCCTGTATAGAGGATCCATGGCACGTTTTGAAGGCAGTGGGATACACCTCCAGCTAGAAGGGGAGGATGAGGACCACGACCACACAGACGAGACAGAGGACACAGAGGAAGAAGAAGAGCTGCAAGATGAAGTAGCTTCTGAAGTAGAGGAACAAGGTGAAGAAGCTTCTGAAGTAGACGAGGAAGATGAAGCTCTACATGATCAGGAAGTATCAACTACAGTGAACAAGAGGATCACAACGCCTTTCGACAGCGATGAGCATGACGATCCGAGGCCACCCCCCATTGCGGAACATTTTCAGGAGGATGCCTTTCAGGAGGATGATTTTTCAGTGCAAGACGATGTTAAGGCTTTCCCTAGTCCATCTTTTTGAAAGACAACATCCTGGAGAGTCCGCTTTTCAAGGGGAAAAGTCGCCTAGGATGCGCCTCGAGATGGATTAGGGTGGGCTGCTCTAACGATGGGAGGGACGTGCATCTAGCCACGGTTTTGGAAGGTACAGAGGTCGAAACGTCAGATCCGGAAGCCAAGCAGCCATCTCCACTTCAAGAGACACAACGCCCACAAGAAGGGCAGGAAAAAGGTCCTGCGGCACAAGAAGAAGAAGAAGAAGAGGCAATAGAAACTACGGTACTCGAAGACGGGAAGCCGCTTCTGCAAAGAGAGGGACTACAGAGAGAGGGAATGGAAAGTACTAAGCCACAGGACATTCCAGAAGCCGTTGGCGACTCTCCTGCTGCAAAGAGTGAAGAGGGGAATGCCTCTGCTAGTCTGTCAGAGGTGGAGGCCGTGGCGCCGCCTTCTACCCTACCTCTAGTGGGTGACGAACAACAGGAAGACGCAGATGAAGATGCGACAAATCGTCTCTCTGATAATCAAGATTTAGGTAATGCGAAAAAGATGACATCCTCTGACGACGAGATCGTCAGTGCAGACGAACATGATGACGAAATCGTCAGTGCAGACGAACATGAAGATCATGCTAGTTTGATGTCAGCGCATGAGGGTGAAAACAGTGACGATTTTCACAGCGACCCACTGAATTCAACCTTCGGTAGCGTCCAGGCGGACTAGCGTGATCAAACCTCAGCTAACTACTGTAGACTGCAGAAGTAATCACAAGAATGTTTTAAATTTGTTTTCTTGAAGATATCGCCGTCTTGTTAGACGGTAACTCGATTACCCTGGACCTGCTCTCACTCTACATAGCTGCTGCTGGTATCTTCGGTTAGTATGTATAGAGATAAATCAATGATTCCTTGCACTACGTAGATGAATGCTTTGCGTCTTTTTCAGTGTACCAGTATGATCATATAAGCATATTGCCTAGATCAGATGTAGGACTGGTAGCACGTATTTCTTTCTTCGTGATTCGATTATAACAACAAGTGAATCCCTCTTCTGTTATCTTTTTCGACTATCAGATGAACAAGCAAGCAATTATCAAGCAAATACACAATCAAGCAAGCAAGCAATCAAATACTTATATATACAAACAAGCAAACACGCAATCAATAAACAACCACGCAATCAAGGCAAGCAATCAATGAATTCTAAGACAACACGAAGACACATGCGAGGATGTTCAACGCATAATTAATGGCGAACACGCAAGGATCTGCACGTTGTTCTCAACATGATCGAGGTTCGTTGTAAGTACCACAATTCGGTCAAATCTGAGTCTAAATTTTGAAAATCACAATTTAGATGATGAGAGCGATCCCGTCATTTGATCCTAGAAGCACGGCATGAATTATAACCATAAAAAGCTTATTTCATATGATCCTTCTCGTGATGGGTTTGATGGATCATGACAGCACTATCTAGGTCGCAAGAGCTGGAAATCTAGCCCTTATGGGTTTTCCTTCCTGCTGCAAGCATGAGGCGTGTTTCAATCCCCTCCATATTTATTCTTTTTGACCATATAATTGTTGACCGTAAAACATTGTAGTCCTTCTACGGCTGCGTCAATCCGCTCGAGTATGCAGGTAAAACTGTGGGCGGCGGACTGAATTCTAATCCCAATCCTCGAGGATTAATGGAGTTGCAAGAATCTCAATCCTGTCCATATCCTTGGCTGACTATGCGCAAGAGACTGTTATAAACAAACGCAAGTGATTCGCTGCGGGTTCTAAATTTGGTCAGATTCGGCAAGGAATTTGGTAGGATCTTGCAACGTCAGCGCTAGAACAGCGCCAGAAATCTAGCTGCTTGGGCTCAACATTCAGGGGCCCGAATGGATGCGGGTGGAATTCCTTAGAAATTAAGTGGTCGACTTACTACCTCAAAACGTACGCAGTTTATTTAGTTTGGAGGTCCTTTGATCCGCTTACATCTTTGGAAATCGAGCGTAAGGATTCCGGCGCCACTTTTTAGAAAAGACCCGGCAAAGACGGCAAGGCTGCGACGACCGAGAAAAGCGGAAGCGTGAAGCCATTGGAAGGCCAGCGCTCGCCATGATGCGCAGCGCGGCATTTAGGTCTGTCCGTCGCGCGCTTTTTGGGAGCCTGGGTTCTATTGTTTCTGCTGCACGGGCGGCGGTGCGCAGTGTGTCGGAGAACTTGCAGAAATTTCGGGTGGTGTATGAACGTCAGCGGCCCGCGGAGATTGTCTGATACGGAGGAACTACCTTAGTTGAGGGGCCACGAAGCTAAGCGGCCCGGCTTGCTGCTCAGGGTGAGGCTGTGGGTGGGGTGCCTGCAGAAACTGTGCTCGAGACTGGGTTTCTGTAGGCGGCCGGGCGCCTCATCTTTCTGGAAGTTACCCCTGCGGCCAATAAAGAGATGCGCGGGCAGTCTTGCGACCTTCTTGGAGACTAGTCAGGAAGCTACCAGCCTCGCCCGAGATCAGTAGGCGGGGCCTGTCTTCTCTTCTTTGTGAGACTCGGGGCCTACCTTGGCCCTCAGTACTCGGGGCTTGTCACTTCTTGCGAGGCTGGGGGCCTACCTCGGCCCCCAGTCTCGTGCGAGGTCACTGCTTGGGACCTATCACTTCTTGCGAGAGGACTGGCGGCCCACCTTGGGCCGCAGTCTCATCCGAGATCGGTAGTTGGGAACTGTTATCGCTTGCGAGACTGGAAGCCTGCCTTAGCCCCCAGTCTTTTTTGAGATCAGTAGTCGGGACCTGTCGCCTCTTGTGAGACTGGAGGCCTACCTTGGCCCTCCGTCTCATTCGAGGCCAGCAGTCCGTCGGGACTTGTTGGCTCTTGCGAGACTGGGGGCTTGCCTTGGCGCCCAGGCTCGCCCGAGATCAGTAGCCGGGGCCTGTCATCTCTTGCGAGACTGGGGCCAGTCACGTCTGAAGTCAGTAGCTGGGGCCTGTCATCTCTTGCGAGGCTGGGGGCTTACCTTGGCCCCCAGTCTCGTCCGAGGTCTTCAGCATTCGGGACCTGTCAACTCTTGCGAGACTGGGAGCTTGCGTTAGGGCTCAGTCTCGTTCGAGATCAGTAGTCGGGACCTGTCAGCCTTTGCGAGACTGGGGCCCTACCTTGGCCCCCAGTCTCGTTCGTTCTCAGTGGTCGGGGCTTGCTTTCTCTTCTGCGACACGGGTCTACGTACCTTGACCTCCAGTCTCGTTCGAGGTCAGTGGTCGGAGCTTGTGATCTCATGCGAGACTGGTGGCTTGCCGTGGCCTCGAGTCTCGTTCGAGGTCGGCACTCGGGGTCGTGCGTCTGATCTTGTTCGAGACACGGAACGAGCGCCGAGTCTCGTTCTAGATCAAGGAGGGCCAGCGCTTCTGATCTCTTTCGAGACGGCGAAGGAGAGCGTCAGCCTCTTTCGAGATAGCGGCGGACCAGTGCCCCTGATCTCGTTCGAGACAGGGAACGAGATCCCGAGTCCCGTTCGCGATCAGGGGAGGGCGAGCGCCCCGGACCTCGTTCGAGACTGGGAGTGAGTTCTCCAGCCTCGTTCGAGATCGCACTGTGCCGCATTTGATCTCGTTCGAGACTGGGACTGAAGACCTCAGCCTCGTTCGAGATCAGGGAGCGCGAGTGCCCCTGATCTCGGTCGAGACACTGAGTGGGCGCGCCAGTCTCGTTCGAGATCGCGGCTTGTGAGTGCCTCTGATCTCGTTGGAGACTGGAAGCGAAAGCCTCAGCTTCGTTCCAGATCAGGGAGCGCGAGCACTCGTGATCTCGTTCGAGACGCCGAGTGAGCGCTCCAGTCTCGTTCGAGATCGCGGCTGGGGAGTGCCCCTGGTCTCGTTCGAGACTGGGGGCGAAAGCTTCAGCTTCGTTCCAGATCAGGGCGGGCGCGTCTGATCTCGAACGGGCCTCGCGCTGTTCTCGAGCGAGGCTCGAGTCTGGTAGTCCGCTTGGGCTTGGGGCTTCTTGCTTGTTCGGGATCAGCCGGCGGGCCGTCTGGTCTCATTTGGCGAGGCGCAGGCGCTGCCTGTCTGATCTCGTTGGAGGCAGTGCCCCGAGGGTGCCCTGGGGTGGTCTTTCTCGTCGTGGTGGTGTCTGTCTCAGTCTGAAGGTTTTCACTTTTCTAATTTTCTATGCTGTTCCAACTGCTGGCTGCAGCGCCAGACTATCTAACTGGTGTCGGGCGAGAGGACGGCCCAGAGCAGGACGCACAGAAAAAAGCCGCGCTCTTGCTTGGTGGGTTCGTCTTGCTTGCTGTCTTTGGGCAGTATGGCGGAACGCGGGAAGTTCGTGAGGGAAAAACGGAGGCGGCCCACGAGGTGGTCGCCGGGCTGTACCACGAAAACAAAGGTAGGAAGCGAGTGGCTTACCACATCCCGACCCTTTTGGAGTACAAAGCCACGCTGAGGGCTTGCGACGCGGGGCGGCGTTTTTCGAACAAGATTCCCCAAATCTACCGGGATGCGCTCCAACAATACACCCCGCCAGTGTTCGGGCGCCTCAAAGCGAGGGGGCTGAAAGTTACGCCAGCGCTGCGCGCTGCAGCTCGGAAGATGGTCAAGGGCATGGGCGTACTCAGGCACAGCCTCGACATTCTCCGAAAGGAGGCCCGTTCCGCTTTAGCTTGCTCGTGCTTGTCTTTTGTGGGCGGGATAATGATTAGAAGAAGTTACTGCGATGGTCCGCGTTGAGCCCAGACCTTCGCTGTGCTATAACATGCGGCCTTCCCTTTTTTGCCCACCTCTTGCCCCCTGAATGCCTCGGAATTAGCTAGACATCTCTGACAACGAAGGAACAGGCTAGGCTCTTCAGTAGTGGCCGAAGTCTGCCGCGTCGGATGGTGGGCCCCAACCTAACCTAACACCAGATGGCTTGGCCCTTTCCAGCAGTGTGGTTGGAGATCATATGAGATAGGACGCACTTATCATGACGTCAACTTCACCACGGATCGCTGGTCTTGTAACAAACGGCTCGATATCATATTACTTGATAGTCTACGGTTCCAGCATCTAAAAACACAAACAATCAGACTGTACTACTACGACCGATTCAAGAATGTTAGTAAAGAATTTAATTGATTCATTCAATGCCGTCATCTACAGCTTCACCTATGGCTTCACAGACCCACGTTAAACAGCTCAACTTTTTCGAAGATCAGAAAACATGCCGCATTTCATCCACCTTGATGCTTCATTCGGCTTTGGTTCAGCGTTGCTGAAAAACTCGCGAAGGAGTGGAAATCCCCCAACAAGTTGATCAAGGTTTTTATTAGGCTCAATCGGTGATCAGAGATACGACGACTCGAGTCTCTTCTATCCGCAGGCGGAGATCAGATCGCGGCGGGTAAAAAGGGCCATGGACGTCTCCAGCAAGGGGGAGAGAAAGAGTTCGATCAACGACCGCAGAGTAGAGCGAAGTCACAACTTACTACAACCGCATCCAGGGATGATCGGTGTTGGATCTGGTGCGTCGAGGAATATTGACTATCAATCGAAGCCGTAGGCAACGGAACCTGCTAGACATCTTAGGCAAGCTGCCGTGTAGATTCGAATCATCAGCAAGGCCGCAACGAGCCTGGCACCATTGGCAGCATGTTCCACGTCGCTGAGTTACGAGATACGGTGGCCTTGAAGCCGACCGAGCTCCTACATCCTGAAGACCAACAAGAACAACTTCATGCTCTGCTGAAGCAAAAACTCAATGCGAAATATGCCAAAAAAATTATTCCGCAATGTGGCCTTGGTACTACGACCAAATCTTACGTTATAATTTACAAAACAAGATTCTCCCACGCTAAACGCAGTCTGCTGGTCTTTAAGGATAGAGTATTGCTCACTCGATGCTCTATGCTGCTTCTACTGTTCCGGCTCAGTCGTGGTTGCTTTATGCTACCGATTCTCTACTCACTAACAGGCATCGTCGTCTCTATCGTCAGTAGTTGACAAAAATCTTACTGGTGCCTACTCTACTGTGCGTACTCTACTCACTACCTTCAGGCATCGCCGTGGAGCGGATTTGCAGCCAAAATGCTGGCATTATTCAGAGGTCAGAGGGTGTGCGAACCGAGCATCTTGTATATTTCACAGTGAAGTTTCGGCTGCTCGTGTTCAGACCTAGTAAAGGTACCATACTGGAGGTCTGCATCAAGAAGCAGTGTCCGCAAGGTGGCATCCGTGCGTCTCTTGGAGACTGGTTTCCCCACATCTACATCCCGCCAGATATGCTGCAGAAGCCGTGTCGCTGGACAACACAAGTTAAGGCTAACCACGCTGCTGCATGTCCTGAACCCAATGATCGTCCTTGGCTCTTTACTTGAAAACGAAGCCAAGGATAGGACGCTCAGGTGACACCAGCATGCATGCGCGGCAGCTGGCTCTAAACAAACTAGTGAGCAGCATGGACGTAGTGAGGATGGAGCCCAAGGCTGCTGGGCTTGGGACTATCTACAAGCTGAGTACGTTGAGACAACGGAGGAAAGGACTGACGCCGTAGATTAAGGCTTGAAAGTTGGCCTATCAACATCTAAGTAGAGCGTCTATAAATATGTCTTCTTCATGGTGAGGAAAACCATAGACACACATGCGACCTACTAGAGAGGGGCCAACTTTCAACCTCTACTAAGTAGAGGCGCTCACTTTCGAAGTCGGGAAAATAATTCGGGTGCGGGTCAATAGGATTCAATTTGGCGTCAATGGAGTGCTGATGAAAGTAATATGCTCATGCAACGGGGATGGCCTCGGCGTACTCGAATGGTGGGACGAAGATAATGCTGAGGAAGTAGAGGCTAACTTGATGCCGGATGACAGTGAACAAGAGCATCAAGACAACACTGTCGATGCGCAAGAACAGGACAACTACACGACTGTCAAAAATCATGAAGATGAACAGATGAAGAATGTAGTAGAGCCACACGACCAAGTAGTTTCAACGTCTCTAATAGGAGGCGAGGCAACCGAAGCGATGGGAGACGAAGCCGCAGTAGAATGCGTAGGTGAGGGACGGGCAGGTTCTAGAAGTAAACACGCGTCGTCTTCTACCAAATACGAAAAAGCGTCTTCTTCTAATGACTCTGATGAACTTGATGCTTTGACTGGCCTTGAATTCCAAGCGGAGGATTCTACCTTAAAAGCACCTTCCAAAGAAGTAGGTACTACTAGTAAGCGGCAAGCCAAGAGGTCTTCAACAGCTCTCGCAGAGGCTGACTGCTCCTCCTCTTCGTCGTCGTCGAAGATGAAGAAAAAGAAAACTACAAAGAAATCCTCAAGTCCTCTACTAGCAGATGCGGGACCTCCCAACAGAGGCAAGGACGATGCTCCTGGTTCGACGCTGCTTCGAGAGTTTCACGCTGCTCCTCCTCCTGTAGGAGAAGAATGCGACGCATTGACAGACCTTGGATTCGGAATGGAGGGAAGCAAAGCGCAAGGACAAGGAACTACGCTAGCCACCATAGATGAGAACGCTACTGCGTTCTTTCATCAGTCTTCGAGCTAAGGACTACACCTGAAAAGTTGATGAGATGAATGCTGCCATTCATTTTTGCTTAGAAGATTTCATCTGACAACATGCTACCAACCAGATGAATGCTGCCATTCATTTGCTTAGAAGATTTCATCTGACAACATGCCACCAACCAGATGAATGCTGCCATTCATTTTTGCTTAGAAGATTTCATCTGACATGCCACCAACCCTCCCCTCTTCCTAACCATCTCCTCTCGCTCTCTCCTGCTCAAGATTAGCCTGTTGAGACTGTTTCATCATGCACTTCTGCTAAGAAGTAGGAGCTCCTATAGTCACGCTGAAACTGACCATGTCAAGGGTGTCTTCCTTCACTCAAGAATATTGATTCTACCTACAAAGTAGTGATGTGAATGTGTTCACATGCTTACCAGCGGTATCTACTCCTTTATTGGTCGGTTCTTGAGGCTAAAAACAGGTTAAAACACACTCTGAGCAGACAAATTTCTCCCAGAAAGTGAGCAAGCTCCTAATAACGATATTTATAAGAAGCTCCGGATTATAAGAAGCTCTTCGATTGTATTTTTAGCGGTCTTGAAGCAGTTGTGCTCAGAAACAAAATGTCGTCTGGTTCTTGTAGAGTTTGTTTGAAGTAAGATTCGTCACGGTACTCAAGAAAAGATGTCGCGCGGTTCTCTGTTGATGCAGCAAGCCTTGCAACGGCCGAGCAAAGTACGAAGTGCACTCTCGTGTGGCCATTTGGCCGAAGACTTTGGAAAAGGGCTTTGGAAATCATGTTTAAGTGGAGTTTCCACATCCATCTCGGGTGGGTCACGTTAAGGCATTGTGCTGATGACTGAAGAAGAACAGGCCATCGAGGACACAACTATCGTCCCACCAGCAACTTGTTAAAAAGCTCAATTAATACAACATATTGAGAAGTAATATATCGACGGTGCCTAGTTACTTAGTAATATTAGAAGTAGAAGATATGGAACTAAACTACAAACTGACCAGCACCATTGCATGTCTAAGAAGTGGAAGCGTGTACAACCTGACTTCTTTAGTAGTTTCTCTTATCCATGTCTAAGGAGAAGCAAGTGGTTTAAGAACTGACATACTGCTACTGCCTAGTAGTAAACTGTTTTATAGGTGCTAAACGGTTCAAGAACTGTTTCATAACTAGCTGCTATTTGCTAGTAGTACGCCGTAGTTGAGCTTTCGTTTGTACACCTCACATCATATGCGCTGAGAAAATAATGCGTGAGCTCTAAGATCAGAACTATGGAAACTACGGTGGAGGAGGAAGAGGAGGAGGCAGCGGCAGTGGGTCAGAACTTAAGGCTAGTGCTACGGGTATCCATGCAGAAGTTACTTGTTTTTCATCTACAAAGTACTTTAAGCACTTGAAGTAAGAGTAACTTGATCACGATAATTTCCTGTCCTCTTCACTTAACTTGATCACGATAATCATACATCTCTTCACGATAATTTCCTGTCCACTTGAAAAAAGTAAGTCCTAATATCGATGCGCTATCAAACTTCACTTTAGTAATGCTCCACTTTCGATATGCTCGTGTTTAGTTACATACTCACTCATATTAGATCACAACAATGACGAAAGCAAGAACAGTTACGTCATTCTTGTAGTAGTACTAGTAGTTGTGTACCCAAAGTGGAAGTAGGAGTAGTGACATCATTCTTCGTCTTTCTAAATTTCAAATTCAATCATTGAGGACTAGTTGCTTTGCAACTTGCAACAGCCGGCCCCTGCAGAATAGCCGACCCGTGCAGAGGATAGCGCAGCTGGACGGCCTACAGCGCCAGCAGCAAAGAAACATCGCCTTTTGGTCATCGTCCCCTTTTAGGGCCTGGAGATACTGCTCTCCCAGGGCTATTGAGTATTGTTCATCTCTCGCCATCATCAGACTGTAGAATTGCTTATTCACACTGCCCTTTTGTCACGCTCTCCTGTAAAATTGTCTCATTACGGATGAGGCGAAGTATTTGTATTAAAGTCTTCTTTCATTACAAGAAGACACCTTGATGTTCTTCATGATTATAGCTGCGATCTAGTGCCAGCTTATTGGGACACAAATCTACCGACACATTGGTCGCGAAGCTTATCAAGCTATTGCCCCAAGGGAGCCCTTGTCAGTAGTGAAATCATGGCAAGGATGGAGCACCATCATCGCAAGTTTGTGGCTTAGCTGTTTCATCGTTGCATTGGATTTCATACGGGTTTCGTAGGGTTTCATGTGTTTGCAAGATATTCATCTTCATGGATTCGGACGCAGGTGATTCAAGTGGAAAAGATGCACGATACGGCTGGACCTAGTAACTTCATTGACATTCATGCACAGGGATCACTTTGGTTGCTTCAGATCGTAGACATTCAGCCAAACTCTTAGGTTCTCACAGCCTGAAGTGATACCAACGAGAAAGGCCAAGACGTCAGGGGATCGCTACAGCATTATGATTCAGTCGGCCTGACATTCCCCCCCTCGATGCAACATCGTGCACCAAAAGCAAGAAAAACCGAACCAACCAAACCAACCAAAGCAACCGAAATGCGTTCTATTTTACGCTTACGCGTGCTAGGGTGTGAAAACAAGTAAGAAAACTGAGCCTATTGCTCACGTTTTTGCTCAAGTGCGTGTGTATCTGGTCGGAGAGAATGGTGCCCATCTGTTACTTCTTATGTTGTGCAATAAAGTGCATACTTCGGCTGTGCATATTCAATGTTGGAAGTAGTCAAGTGGTGAATATCATATGTTGGACTTCTGTTGTAGGAGTTGTCTCATCAAAGGTTCGAATCTGGTAGCCATCGTTGTCATCTTGTAGTTCAAAAATACAGACAGAAACAGAGGCCATCAGGCATTTAATACACCATCACATACTAGAGCTTTGAAGACTTCAGCGCGCGCTCTTGTTCCTTAGGGCCATTTTTCCGGACCCCTGGCCCCGAGTTTTGGCTTTTTGGAACAAAACAACAGGTGAGACTTCGGCACTTGAACCTTAGGGCCATTTTTCCGGGCCCTTGGTCCCGAATTTTGGCCTTGTAGTTCAAATCAACAAATCAAAGGACTTCGAGGAAACAATCCACAAAATCCACTTCTTCTTGCGCTTCAAGCGCCACCCTGCTCCTGTTTTCTTGCGGGAAGATGATCCGAAGCGCCTCTGCGTTCGATGTTTTGGTGAGTGCGTCAGCGCGTTGTTCTTGAGTGGGCACGAACGCTATCCTTTGCCCGTGTTCAAGCACTTTCCCATGCCTAGTCGCGATATGCCTGGTCGATCGATTGAGTTCTTGTCGCGGTTTCCGCCCTGATAAAACCGCACTGCGATTGTCGCATAAGATGGGGCCTGCGTCAGGCTCTTGATCCTTTGCCTGCTCTAGTTCAGTTCTACCTCGGAGAAACTGCAGGAGAAGACGTGGCCCCTCTGCCATCTCAATGGCCTCGCAAGATGCCTCCCACTCTGCCTCCATCGTGTTTTGTGCCGTCGCGCTCTTTGGAGTGGATTTCCATGCTACTGGGCATCCAAAAAGATAGACCACAACCCCAGCCACGCTCTTAAGAGCCCGATAAGTCGAAGCAAATGATGCGTCGCCATACGTCGCAACAGGGTGATTGGACAATTTCTGGTCGCGCTTGCTGTTGTCAGGGTGGCCCTGGAGTTCGACTAGTTTTTGGTAGAAGTTGCGCTCTGCCTGGGGCGAGTACACTATGCCAGCATCTTTTGCACCAGCCAGATACCGAAGCACTTTGCGCCCGGCAGATTCCATCGCCTTGCTTACCTTGTTGGCAGTTGCTCTTGCGAGCTTGTTCACAGCCGCAGCGAGATCAGGACGCGCTGTCACGGTCAACCACTGTAGCGCCCCAACCAATGCGCTGAGGGGGAAGGTCGAGGGAGTGGCGTTCTCATCGTACATTGGACCTTCCTCGAAGTCCGGCGTAGGAAGCGTTTTGAGGTCTTTCTGGTGCATGTCGAATTTCTTCAGGACTTTCTCAGCGTAAGTCCGCATCTTGATGCGCAGTACTCCCTGCTGTTTCGAGTAGATGCAATCTGCACCAAGCAAGTCGAACTTTACAGCATCAGGCAGATCAGCTTCTTCAGGCGCTTTTTCCATGCTGATCATCGTGGCAGGGTGTAGCTGGTGCACCTGGGAAATCAACTGGTCCACCAGTTGGTCTGTTTTCGCAATCGCCACGCAGTCGCCAACATAGATGGTTAAGATTGCGATTAGCTCAGCATTGGAATCGACTTTGCGCCACAGACCAGGTTCTGCTGGAGCTTCTGTCCGACCAAGGCTGCGAAGGTCTTTGGCGATTTGATCGCCCCAAAGTTTGGGCGAAATCGGAAGGCCGTATAAGGCTTTTAGGAGAAGACGTCGACCATCATCTCTTTCGCCATCCCTGAATTGCTCGGGGATTGAAACAACCACTCGAGGATGCTGAATGCTTGCACGGATGAAGGCACTACCGACGTCAAAAGCCTTCATCGACCATTTTCTTTTTGCGCCGTTAATCAGTGCTACGCGGTTCCCGAGATGTGAGACTACGCTTGCGTAAAGAGAAGCGTCCGAGTTGGCTTCAGCCTGCCAACGGTTTCCAAGGACCACTAGTCTCGCTTTGTAGCGCCCGCGGCGCTTTCTCGACAACAAGAGTGCAGTCGGGGCGCACCTTAGTTTTCCGGCGTAGAAGTCGGAATACTCAGGAGGAAGCCAAATATTATGGGCACGACGAAAGCAGGGCTTTCAACTTCCGAAGCCACAACACGTCCGAGCGCAAGTTCAAACAACAGCACCAGGCGCCAAAGCAGCCACCCCGCAAGGGCGATGGCAAGCAAAAGAAGAAGGGAAGTCGCAGCTGACTAGGCGACTTGAGAACCACCCTAAAACTAGTCCAAACGAGAAAAGAGAAGCTGCATAAGCAGCATAGAAAAAGTAGTCATAGCAGTTTTCCGTTGGTCTCGTTGTTCGGAACAAGTTCATCATCCGAATCTAGCGCATTTACGTTTTTCGTGTCGTCATCAGAGTCATCAGCTTCCGATCTAGATCCGCCACAAGCTGCGGATACAGCAGAGAGCCTTGCTCTATCAAGTTCTTCTGCACCTTCTGCCAGCGAAAATCCATCTAGACCAAGTAGTTCACAGAGCGGTAGTTCTTCTCCAACCGCAGACAATCGTGGCCCATCATCATCCGAGTAGTAAACTGGCAAGGGCTCCCTTGGGGCAATAGCTTGATAAGCTTCGCGACCAGTGTGTCGATAGATTTGTGTCCCAATAGTCTACCTAGCTCTTTGTAGCGCGCTCAAGTAGCAAACTTGGAAAACTTGGAGCATTCTGAGAAGTTGCAACTTTTGAGCTAGTGGCCAAGAGGTCGCGCTCATATCGTTGAGGACCCAAGTTCGAATCCGTATTTCACCTTTCTGCAAGTAGAAATCCATCATCCCACCTAGTTTTTCCCAGCATCTAGTGCTAGAAACAAAATGGACGCTGCAATCAACAACTTCACCGCGCCAGTTTTAAGGCTTTTGGCAGTACAACTGGGCGCTGCGGCAACTGGCCAACGAGATGAACTTCTTGGTGCGATTCAAGCAGTGGGCATGGCGTATCAGCCTGGTAACGGCGTAATGCAGATACCGGTGCCGAATGTGCAAGGCTGGGCAGCTCTACTGGGCTTGAGTCAGGAAGGAAAGAAGGCTGACGCTCTAATGCGGATCTGGGAACACCCACTGAACGCTCAACAGGATGGTGCTGGGCCTGGTGCGCCACCTCCACAAATTCAGGAACCACCACCACCCGCTGCTGGGGCTGGCGACCCCGCTCCGGAAACTACAGCATTGGCCAACCCGAAGGACATCATGCTTATTCCGCTGGAGGAGATTCAAGACAGCAGCACCTTTCAGAGATGGCTGAAAGATGTTCGGCTTCAGGCCGATACCCGCCGCGTCGGGTTTTGTCAGGAAATTCTGGATCGGCTGCTGGTCGGTGCTGCGCTCGATTTGAATCCGCGCGACAGCCAACTTGTTCTTCTCCTTCACCGTGCGGTCAAAGCATCTCTCGGTAAAGACCTCGGGAACCGCGTCGAGGCTTCGATTACGGCGCATCAGGTGGTGGACAACCTGCCCGGAGTTCTACATGAGCTGTTGCGACTGTCGCTCTACTTCGTGCAGGCACAGGTCGAAAAGGAAATGGCGGAACTTCGAAATGCGCGATGGCGCAAAGGTGACCTGCTCACCTTCGTTGGCACGCTCAAGTCCATGGCGGCAAAGTGCGGCGATGGACTCCCGGTCGGTCCTGTTCGTGAGCGCATGATCAGAGACGTGGTGATCAAGAACATCTCCACCAAGGACCCCACTGTGGCGCAAATCGTTCGCGATTTCAAAGGCTATCCCGCCAGCGCCCCGGGATATAGCGCAGAGGAGCTGGCGGGAAAGTGCTCGCGGATCATGTTCTTGGAGCACTCCGGCGAGCAGCAGGCGCAGGCCTTTTCCGCCGAGCTGGAAGATCCGCAACAAAAGGAAGCTGCGGCTAACAACGCGGAAACCAGCGCCACCGACCAGAAAGCGCAATCCCTCAAAGACAAGCTTCGCACTACCCAAGAACAACTTCTACTTGCCCGAGCCGGAGGCAAACACGGTGGGCAACGTGAACGTCCGTCACCCTACGGTGGTAAAGGCGACCGACGAAAAGAAAACAAGCACAACAACCACGCCAAGGGTGCGGGAAAGAAGGGGGGTCAAGGACGCTCGACCTGGAGTGAGAAGCTCTGTTCCGTGTGCGCCAAATATTATGGGCACGACGAAAGCAGGGCTTTCAACTTCCGAAGCCACAACAAGTCCGAGCGCAAGTTCAAACAACAGCACCAGGCGCCAAAGCAGCCACCCCGCAAGGGCGATGGCAAGCAAAAGAAAAAGGGAAGTCGCAGTTGACTAGGCGACTTGAAAACCACCCTAAAACTAGTCCAAAAGAGAAAAGAGAAGCTGCATAAGCAGCATAGAAAAAGTAGTCATAGTAGTTTTCCGTTGGTCTCGTTGTTTGGAACAAGTTCATCATCCGAATCTAGTGCATTTACGTTTTTCGTGTCGTCATCAGAGTCATCAGCTTCCGATCTAGA
>CAJINU010000121.1:0-96498 GCA_905178165.1 Amoebophrya sp. A25 | reverse complement strand
TGTACAAAATTGAACGAGGAGAATGCGCCAGAAGTAGTTGTTCTCTAATAAATTTAGATATTTATACAACGCTTCATGTCTATCTCTGCTAATGGTGGAACAAATAGAGTTATAAGTATATTGCTCTCGTCATCTTTCCTACCGGCTCTCAACAGTTTCTATAATTGAACTAGTAGCCTATATATAAGTGCTTCTATAAGTGAACAAAGTAGCCCCCTCTTTGCTCTAGTTATTGTTCTAATAGAACAAGTAGAATTATTGCCCTGCAGGACTCGCGAAGGGTCCTCCGAATAGCCGGAACAGGCTGTAAGGAGTTCCTGCAAGGATTATGCACTCAAGATATGGATGATGCTTTTTCTCCCATTTAGGTCAGGTAACCATCTTCTAGGTTGGTAACCATCCTCTGGGTTGGTGCTCCTTTTCTCCTAGGTACAGATGGAAGAGAAAAAACGGCATTCATACACGATGTGTATCGGTTTTCGACGGATGGAGAGCTGTGGCCAGCCTTGTTCTTGAACCCAAAAGGGCGAATACTCTGCGACGTCATCCTGCAGAGGGAAAGCGACGACTCCTTTCTCGTAGACGTGCATAGCCAAGTGGCTCCAAAGCTGCTATTATGACAAGAGAAGTGCCTGCTTCTTACCGGTTCCTCGCCCAATAAGTAAATGTGCCAGGCGTGTAGACAGTAGTACAACAACAAATAAGCAGTACTACTTTTCTACGGATGACAAAACTATTCCTACTAAAACCAACATCGGGAATACACACATGACACTCTCCCGCTTCATGCACGGCCCATGCATCGTATTCTTTTCAATCTTGAGCATCCTCCACGTGACTACTCTGTGCTGGACTATTAATGGTACTACTAGCATCCTCCACGTGACTACTCTGTGCTGGACTATTAATGGTACTACTAGCATCCTCCACGTGACTATTCAGCAGCAGCACACAGACACATACTACTACATATATTGATAACCCTGCATGCTGCGAGCGCGGTAGCTCTAATGTCAACCCTCCTGCGACGGCACCGACTACGGCTTCCTATATTGCTTGAAGATGTGACCAGGGATTTCGTTGTGCTTGTTAGCATACTTAAGTTAAGGCACAGAAAAACCCAACCCTTTACACAGCCCATTCTTCTCATTCCCCTTTTACACAAGGGGAATCCATACTGGGTTGCTGGCGTAAGGTTGGGTTTTTCTCTTCGCTAATTAAGGCTAGACTCCCCCTACTTCTATCTGGTGTGGATAAGGAGGCTTGTTCCGAGTCGTGAACTCGGAAAGTAGAAGTTTCCCAGAGAACGCTTTGAGCAAACGAACTCACTCTACCAGGGATAGTCAGGAGTGTCTAGCGTTAAGATACCCGACGCGAGTCTTGGAAGTACTGAGTGGCTAGAGGGCGTCCCACCGGACGTTGCGTCTCGCCTGAAGGCCAGCAGCGATCCACGAACCTCCCAGCTAGGGAGCCGCCTCATTGTGCCCCGTGATACTTACTGCCAAATAAAACCGGCTCAAGTTAAGGCTCCTCGAAGATACAATTCATTTCCAACGTTGATTCTCTTCTGTTTCCTTCTTAGGATTCGGATAGGATGGACGAGAGGGTAGAAATGAATTGTTTTGAGCTCTAATCAAGAAGAAGTGGCAAGCAGTGCAGAAGCCTGGTATGGGCTTTTTCTTAGGTACTGAAGATAACATCGACACTCTCAGCGAGCGGTCTGGAGGTATTTTCTGTTGCATCAGTAAATCTCATTTACTTCAGGAACAATGGGCTCTTCTTCAGTCACTCGCTTGATAAACTCTGAAGTAGAACCGTTACTGCACTCGCTTGAGAAACTCTGAAGGAACTCCTGTGTCAGGCCTCTGAGGAAACTCTGAAGAAGAAGGAACTCTATGTGTCAGGATTTCTTCACTTGCTTCTCCGAGTGCTCGCTTCTAATGTCCGCCACACAATCGGAGTCCCGGAAGGCCCAGCAGAGCTTGTGCCAGAAAAAGCGTTACCGCAGAAAGCAAATTTGGATTTTCTCAACTTCATTAATTTCGAGAAAGTTACGATGTTGTGATTTTTTCAAAGAGATGAGAGGCCTTTTCTTAATGAATCAATATGGAATGCCGTTATTTAGAGGGGGCAAATATCAGAATAAATCGCAGGATAAGCAGAATTCCGATTCCGCAATTCATCACTGTCTTGAGAACAAAACCTCTCTCATGCTGCCTTCTCATTCCGCACATCCTTGACCTGCAGTACTGAACTAGATTCATCTGCAAAAAATATTAATGTTCAAAAATCACAGACAACTCAGCGAGTTCTTGAACCAATTCAATATACTTCTAAGAGGCTAGTACATCATCTAAGTAACGCTGCTATACCGGACAAGAACTGACGATACGGACGCATCATCGAGGCAAGGTTCGTCGTAGACTTGGCATCTTTCGCCTGAACGAAAAAGATGACGCGACCACGCTGCTAAGAAAACATAACCTTCTACACATAACCAATGGCCCTACCCTATCACGCGGCATTTTAAAGTCACACTTTTCTTTCTCAAACAGTAACATAGATATTTGATATGACAAGAATTTATTTACGAATTACTCCATATTAGTGTCGTATGCAGTTTTCCGTAACCTAGGAGCACAGTGCAGCCTGAGAACCTTTCCTGTCCTAGCCTAACCTGAGAGCCTTTCCTGTCCTAGCTACTAGCTTCATAGGAAAAGTGGAGCAATAGCGATGGCACTCCTCGATTGACGATGGACGACGTGAGAATGGATAGCGACGAGCTGACAGACAGTTAAGAGCCACGCTTTTTGCACAGATGATTTTTCCACTAGATGACTTTCCAAGAAAAAACGCAATGCTTAAGGAACGTATGATATCATCGCAGGTGTTGTAAACATCTTGTAACGCAGCTTTACTACTTCTGCAGGGGCTCATTGTGCAGGATCTGAGCTAACCCATTTGATGAGCTCCTCTCTTGGGTCGAATAGATTCAAGTCATCAGAACGGTCACAGCAAGTCATCATTGAATAGATTCAAGTCATCAGTGAAGAGCACGGGAACGTAAAAAGCACTAAGCTCACGCCGCAGCTGACACTGGGCTCGAAACTCGCGTAGGGAATCTAGCACTTGCTGCTGTCTTATGAACTGAAATTTGCAGGTCCTCGGACTAGAATTGACAGCACATAGAACCAAAAATAATAGTAAATTCTTCGAATTACAACATCGTCTTGCATGATTGTCCCGCCCTTCTAGCACTTTCATGATCGGTGCAGGACGAAGGGATGCATTCGAGGTCGGACGCGGCGGCCTGCTTCCGTGTCGCACAAAAGGAAGCGTTCACCCTAGGGTCTCACGAATGGAGCCTCTTCACTCCTCCCTTTTTCTTCGATCAAACGCCTGACTGACTCCCTTCTTCTTCGATTCCGGTTAGCACATTTTCGAACCAGTTGAGAAGCGAGTCGTTGACATAGAACTACAAGAAGAGTCATAATGCGTTTCCAAACATGCTTTGTTCCTACACCCCTACATCAGAATAATGGCTAAATGATGCTCTCCTCTCTACTTTGGAATTATCTCTCGGTCGATCGCTGGTGGGGTGTCGGAGTGTTTTTGGGGTATTGGTGTTTCGTACTCCTCCCCCCGTGGTGGACCGAACATGATCTATCCGAGCGTCCGGGTGGGTCGTCGGTCTTCCCCCTCGACCAGTGTCCCTTGTGAGACAGGCGCGGTCGTATGGTATCCCTTGTGAGACCAAGTGTCGCGACGCCAAGTGTCGCATTAAATAATCGGAAGTTTGTCTAGGTACTCTCCTCTCTACTTTGGAATTATCTCTGAGGACGCCAATCATCATCCGAAATACTTCATCATCATCTTGCTGACAGTATCCGATACTGAGTATCGGAGGACTCTCCGAGACGCCATATTGATGGAGTAGCCCCGCGCCTGTTGGACGATTTGGGTTGGCTGGTTGGTTGGTTGGTTGGATCGTCATTCCAACCAACCAACCAGCCGGGAGGATTCGGTAGCAGTCCTGATTGGGTCAGGCAGTTATAGCGGGAGCGAGTTGCGCCCATCGCGTCCTCCTTCGTCCAGCCGCCCGGCTGGTTGGTTGGTTGGTAGGTTGGCTGGATCGGAGGACTCTCCGAGACGCCATATTGATGACGCTCCTCTCGCTTGACACCTACAAGCTCACCCTAACGGGAAGAGCAACTCTACTAGTGATCCGGCCAATGATCACCGACTACAAGACAAAAGCGGCTCGCGCGTTGTACTTCTAAGAATGAGTTGTGGTCCCGTAATGTTAAATGACATACTTATCAAGTAATCAGATGATCTTCACACCAAATATTAATACTCGGCGAGGACTAGAGCTTTTTCAATTTCAGAGGTTTGTGGAGCGAAGCTCAATTTCAGAGGTTTGTGGAGCGCAGCCCTCAAACTGAGAGTGCTGAGTTGTGGTCCCGTAATGTTAAAATTCAAAAAAAAGGTACGGATCACGGAGGATCATTTACACGTTGAGAATGGCCCTACAGCTCCCTGATCCACATCGAGTTTACGTATAGATAAGCGAAACAACGTCTAGATCGACATCGACTATAGTATAAACGTCTCTTGTTCAAAAGTGCAAGTGGTCCTCTCAATTTTTGTATGCATTGTTTAGTATGGACGTCTCTTGTTCAAAAGTGCAAGTCAGTGGTCCTCTCAATTTTTGTATGCATTGTTTCTGATCTTTACTATAGTATGGACGTCTCTTGTTCAAAAGTGCAAGTGGTCCTCTCAATTTTTGTATGCATTGTTTCTGATCTTTATCAGTCAGGCCCATTCCTTGTAGATGTAGAAGCTTTATCAGTCAGGCCCATGATTCCTTGTAGATGTAGAAGCCAGTAGGATTTGTAGTTTTGTATATGTGTCAGGATTCAAACAATATGCACGATAACCATTTTTGGATGTCCTACATTATATGATGTTTCCTACATTATATTCTGTGGAGGTAGAGGGAAGAAGTCATAATGAGTGCAGCGCTACGAGAGCAAGCGGGCGTGTGGACGCCCCCTGCCCCGTGCAAGACAACAAGTTGGACAAGAACTTCGACAAGAACTGGCGAAGGAGAAGAAGGACGAGGAGACCAGCCATTGCGGAAGTATCCCTGTATTCTTATGAACAATTTGGACTAGATAAACTAAGGGGGCATCACTAAGTTTATTGATGATGTTTGTCGATTCGGAAGATTGGTGGACCCACTGAGTTTATTACTTTACATCTGATAGCTCTCGTCGCAAATTGCCTAGTACATGAAAATACCTTTTTGCGAGTATCTAGGATTCATTCATTCATTCATTCATTCATTCACTCATAAGCATCGGCTCATCTATTCTGATTGACTGCTAGGACACATACTTAGTACTGCTGTGCCCATGTGTCCTTCATAGTCTTACAGATTCTGAGCATGATCTGGATTTATGGTCTTAGACTCATCTTCTAATACCAAGAGAGTTCTGGAAAGACGCGGCGTCGACCTGCGTCAGAAACTACTGAGTAGAGGCGTGACGGAACAGGTTTCATCCTCTCAACAGGAAACCTTGCCTGACCTGAGGGCACTAGCGGGAGAGGCTCATCGTCAAGATCACCAGGATGCTGAGAAGCGACTCGCTCTTGCTGAGGAGCGACTCGCGGAAATTGCACGCTTCTTCTTTGCTCGGCGTCTACAGACATTTTTGCAGAAAAGAAGGCAAGAAGAGGAGGACCCGCGGCAAGCAGAAGAAGACAATTCGAGGTCGTTGCCCACGACATCTTCTGATGCTTCTACGTCAACATGTCTCCTCGTGGAGGGCGACAATTCGAGGTCGTTGCCCACGACATCTTCTGATGCTTCTACGTCAACATGTCTCCTCGTGGAGGGCGACAATTCGAGGTCGTTGCCCACGACATCTTCTGATGCTTCTACGTCAACATGTTTCCTCGTGGAGGGCGACAATTCGAGGTCGTTGCCCACGACATCTTCTGATGCTTCCACATGTCTCCTCGTGGAGGGCGACAACTCGAAGTTGCCCACGACATCTTCTGATGCTTCCACATTTCTCCTCGTAGACGACTTCTACTTCACCGTTGAGGGCGACTGGCTTACCGCAGACGATGGGGATGGTTTCGTGCGATTCCACATTGAGGACTGCGATCTCCCGGTCCTCTACAGTCACTTGCGGTACCTCTGCGACGATCTAGGGATCCCTATGGTTCTCCTAGCCAAGCAACCAGAACGCTACCACGTCTTTCTGGATGTGGACATCTGGGAACAGCAGTCTCGCGAGCGTGGTCACCTGGGCGGACGAGAGGAGAAGAGCAGTTGTAAGAGAGGACCTCCAAGGCTCGCACACCAGAACCCAACATGGTCAACAGGAGAGCATGAGAAAAGTTTTTTCCGGCTTGTGACGCAAGCACTGAGCAGTGCTCTTTCACAAGAGGACCACTTGCCTGCTCAGCAGAGCGGCCCTCTCTATGGAGACGCAGCTGATCTGTTCATTTTTGCCAGCCATGGCCCTACTGGAGTAAAGAGCAATAAGAAGGACCGCGAGCACTACTGGAAAAGAGAGGGAAAAGAGGGGGTGCTAGATAACTGGCACAAGTGGAGCTACCACATCGTTTGTCCGCAACTTATTGTTGACCGTCCGACTAATTGCGTCCCCGCAAATCATGACAACTACCACGAAGACAACGCGCAGGAAGGGCTGAAACGTTATTACGCTTTCTACTACCTCTTTGTAAATTTTTTTTTTTGTTGATCCATTCGGATTTCGAAGTACGTCGGATTTCGTTCGAGTTGAGAGCTGATATCTCGCTCGAAAAGGACTCTCTAGTAGTACAATTTTGCAGTAGATAGTACTCGACTACTGTCTCCTAGAATACTTGTTGAACTTAGAATACTCTGTAGTATTAGATATTGTTCCTGCACAACTAGAAAGATGCAACAAACTAGTTGTTGTATTGCCTCTAAGAATTTCTTGATGAAGCTGACAATCTGGAGACGAAGATGAGCCAGCACGAAGCGTTGCAGAGGACTATTAAGGACTTCTTTTTCCACTTGGAGGACAACTTCGATCCCGAAGTTCTGCAGCTGGGCAAAATTCTACGACGGGAGATGCTACGACCACCTCAAAAATGGAAGAAGAAAGGTCGCAGGAAAAGGCGGAGCACCAGTGAAGCACCTTCTACATCTTGTTTATCCACTATTCAGCACCGTGTAGATGTACAACGAGACGAACCATCAGCAAAGCAACACTTTATACGCATCGATCATGCTTCTGCTCCGGTTGGTGTGGACGAGCCCAGAAATGAAGGCTTTTCCTCGCGAACGAGCTCAACTTCATCATCGACTCCTCTCAAAAACCTGTTAATGCACGACCGGAGGGAGACGGAGGCCAACTTGGAGGGCACAGAGATAAAGCATCAGCTTCGAGAGGAGCAAGGTAAGAAAACTTCTAGACGACGGAGACGGCGTCATAATTTTGAGGAGGACTGCTCCTCCGACGCCGACACTTCAGATGACCAGGACGACGTTCTGGAGGGCCAGGATGATGCTCTCGAAAATGATGCAGACGGAACAGAGGAAAGGGATGCTGACGTACACCAGGGATACGAGGAAGTGGAAGCTAGTATAGTTTCACCCGGTGCCGTAGTTTCACAAGATGCTCCACTTTCCTCAGGTGCTCCAATTTCCTCAGGTGCTCCAATTTCACGACCAGAAGAAGATGCTCCTCCTGCTAATTATCTAGTCTCATCTATTTGTTCATATCGTGACGAAGATGAAGACCCCGAATCAGAAGTAGATGCTGATCGGGTAGTCTCATCAGGAGACGAAGAAGACCATGGCTCAGAAGACTTCGAGTCACAAGATCAGGTTAATAATTGGTCTGAGCTGTTTGATGACAATCCCATTTGGCATGAGCCCTTCCCTTCCGGAACGGGGATGCGACTAGCGTACACCTGCAAGAGACCCGATGATGGGACTGAGGAGGTGGGACCTCCTTGTTCCGACGAAGACGAGGACAGCACAACTTCAGGCCACGACCTTGATGATGGGACCACGACATGGACGCAAAATGATTTTCGGTCGTCCCGAAACGTGCAAAGAGTCAAGCTGCCGTATCTACGGATTCGGTTTTGTACAGAGACTGGGCGCCATCTGTCCTGGGAGCCTGTCGCATCTGGGACGATCAACAGGGCATCATCCCCAGAAGCTGACTTTTGCCGCAAAAAGATGGAGAAGAGCAACAAGAGCCTTGATGATGACGCGCATGAAGCTTCGACGACAAGTTCGTTTGAGGAGACGTTGGACCAAGTACTAGATGAGAATTCTTCCAGTAGCACCGCTTTTGCTGTCAGTGGTAAACTGAAGGATCGCTCACAAGAAGCAGAAGACGGCTTAGTCTGGGAGATTCTGGGCAACATCCGCGATACGCGACTCGCAAAGGCAATGCTGTCTGAGCAGCAAAAGGAACTGGTGCGTAATAAAGGTTCACTCCTAGAAGAGCAAGGTGGCGTCCAGAAAAAGCGCGACATCCAGAGACCGCTGGAGCTGGCTCAGCGACATCTCTCGCGAATTCGGCCCTTTCAAGTGCGCTCCGGACTTTTCCCCCCAGAGGAATGCTGCGGCTGTCGCATGTGCTGGAAAGATGAGGCCAGTGTAAAACGCTTCGAGGAATTCTATCTCGATGAATATTACTATCAATGAACAGCGAACCAGAACGCGAGACGACAAAGCCTAGTACTGGAGTGCTGGCAGTCTCAACATCTGCCTCGCTTTACACGACTCTCGTCCACGATGGTAGGGCTATCATACCAGCGCTAGCTTCCTGCGTAGTGCAGCTCTCATGGATAGTGGAACTTCTATCGGATTTTTTCCGTGCCTCCTACACTTCTGGCTCTAAATCAATCACTGCGGTCGTAGCATTGTGAGGACTATCCAATTATCCCCTCATTCTAAGAAAGTTGTATTGAAATATTCACAGCTCGTCATGACTCATGAGTTTTTTCCCGTCGATCCCCGTCTATGACGAACTTTGATTCTACAACAGATAAGAACGTAGATATTTCTTATATTGTTTCACTCGGCTGTGGGTGATGTGCGTCAACGACTACAACTGCTACACCTACGATTGACTCGACGCACTGGAATAGATTCGACACGAACAACACAGACATCCTCCAAGACCCCTCGAACAAAAAGGAAATGGAAACATGATCTAAGACACCTCACCACACCAGCGACTCTAAACCCTTTATAAATCCCTCACCAGCGACACTTCTAAGCCCTTGCTAATCCTAATATGGTCCCTCACTCAAAACTTGTATGCCGACGCCTCTATGAGGTAATTCATGACTTAGACCTTCCCTTCTAGTTCTACGCAGATGCCTCTTCTCCGTCTTCCGACAACCTCTACGTCTTCGATGACTCATTTAGCCTCGTGTTCAGAATGACGCAAGCGCATTTCTTGCGAGTATCCACATCATCCTTGTCTTCATGGTCATCATCATCACTTATGTTATCTGTGCCTCAAATCATGAGAGAGAACAATGCGAAAGTAGCCACATTTCTGTGTTCACCACTAAAACTAATGGTTGTTCTTTCTATGCATTGTCCCTTACGACTAGGTTGATTACTACTACTGCTGCACCTGCTACTATTTCTACGGAGTGATGGTTTCTACTACTACTTGTGAGTGATGAGAGCGCTCGTGAGGTAAGCCTTGCCAGGACGTCAAATTCCAAGTGTCATCTTCTGTCGAGGGCCACCAGATTCGGTTGCGAGGACGTAGAAAAGGAGGCAACCGCGAGTCGTCAAGAGAGACAGATCCTCTTTCAGGTGTGCGCTATCACTTATCCCTGCCCCCCTGCCTCCAAATTGTTCTATTAACCAAGCCTCACTGTTGAGGCAACGAGAACGAGAACGGAGAAAAAATTGTAATTGTAGAAATATTCCTACTTTACTCACACTCACACTGCGTAGTTATATTGACAGCCGCGAAGATACCTTAAATTCTACTTTGAATCATGTTAAAGAACGTTGCAGACACAGCCTAGTAGAACGAGACGGCATGAATTTATTTGGGTACTCATCTATTATTTACAGGTGCAACAACAGCGAGAGATGAGAAACGAGATGTTACCTGGATAACGTATAACTAAGTATCTATACGTAGAAACAGAGTGAAAATAGACTTCAGAAATAGAGACGAAGACATCTTCGCCATCTCATCACGAACCCACCAGGATGTTGAACACTAAGGATGAATATTTCCAGGTTTTGCCCACAATTTCGACGAATATTTATCCGAGAATATAATGAACAAAATCTAGTCATCAATCTCGTTATTTGTAGCTTTGTTCATTTCTTTGGCTATTTGGTTACATTATGGAATTTATGGTTATACATACCGTACTTCCTAGTAGATTCAAACAACTCGTGTAGATTATCGGTCTAGTTCTCAAGCATCTTCAAATCGTGGATGACATCTTCAAATCGTGGATGACATCTTCAAATCGTGGATGACAGCTCCTATAGCTCATCTCAGCTCACAATCGAACACATATCATCAACACTAAGTGGATTGATCTGTCGTTGTTGCTTTTTCACTTAGACTTCTCACTACCGCGGTGAGTGTGATGTGTTGATCTGTCTTTACTTTTTCGCTGACTTCTACAACTAGCGCAGTGCTGTGTGTTTCTGCTCATTGAGAAGACGCCTCTTTATAGTTCATGGCTCATGGTTGCGTCCTCTGACAGGAGCTTCTATTGTAGTGGTCGAACAGATCCGCATTAGACCCCTCGGGTGCACTCTGGCATCCTGACTCGATCAAGACCTTGAGCTTGAACTTGGATAGCTCTTGGATTTTTGTGGTGAAAGCCGGTGGATGAATCCTGGAAATACCGCCGGACTCCACCCGCCGCCGGTTTGCGAACTGGATAAAGCTGAGGCCGCTCCTTCAGTAGCCCCGGGATACAAAAAAAAATAGCTGGAGTGAGGCCCCTTGATGAAATCTGAAATCTGAGTCCATAGGGGCAACATTGGGGACGGCCTCGAGCGCAATGAAAAATTGGAGATTTCTAGTAATTGGCATTTATTTGATATTTGCTACGACCTAGGCAAATCGCGGCTGAAGATCCTGCACTTTGTCATTGTGTCTAGTTTCGGACCGCTGCGGACCTAGAGGACAAAAATCCCTGATCGACAAGGCTAGTTCTGTCCCTGATAGACAAGGCTAGTGCTGTACCTTCGTGTTGTGAAGTGCCGTTTTGTTACGAATCGATCACGCTACATGTCACGGCAAGGACAGGTGGAAGCGTTCGAACAACAAGATCGCGGACGAGTCGCTCCTTTTCTACAAAAACTTGAATTCTAGAACAACAACCTGTACGGTTATTCAAAGGTCGAGACCTTCGACAACAAAGAACCTGCACAAGAAGGCCTCCGCGTGGTCGTGCTACATCAATCTCTCAAGATGTCGGCAGCGCCTGATATCTTAAAGCTTGATGTCGTAAAGCCTACATCACATAATCCTACACATTCGCACACGCTCCTTCGAGTGGATGGAGCAGGACCGTCATCACTCTCTTACTCGCTTTGCCGAGTGGAAGGCTCTGGGCCCTTACGAGGCGCACAGAGGGAAGAGGAATGTGACAAGCTAGGCAGCCAGATTCTGCGATGGATAGGATTAAGGCTATAGATATAGTTCATCTTTTTCTGCGTCCGTGATATCATTTGGCTTGTCCTCGGCATCATGTGCTGTTGATTTCCTCTTAACATCCCTCGAGATCCTTTCAGGCACTGATTCGTCTTGACGATGGTACAGAGTGACCATTTGAGACGCAATGATGATGCAGAAACTCAGAACGGCGCAGTATTTCCCTGCGATACTCTTCAGCCATGCAGCTGTGAAAGTCTTCTTTTTCTGCGTCCGTGATATCATTTGGCTTGTCCTCTGCAGCTGTGAAAGATGGACTAAATAGATAGCTCTAATCCGAACGAAACCGACGCCGCGCCCAACGGGGATCTATACTGCCCATGAAAAGTCAGCTTTGCTTCAGCAAGAATATGCGGACTTTCTGTTACGATACAGCCCTACATCAGATCATAGCACTGTACATATAAGATAGCACTATATCAGATCATAGCACTACATATAAGATATTACTACATCAGATCATAGCACTACATATATATAAGATAGCACTATGTATATATAAGATAGCACTATGTATATCAGATAGCACTGCAAACCAATATCCTACTGCATGAAGAAGATTCCAGCACCTGTATCTTTTGAGCTCACCTTAGAATTCCAGAATACAAAGTAGGAAGCACTCTAAATTTTGAACATTTTGAGTGCTTCCTACTTTATACCATTGGAGAAGCTTCTCGTAACTAGGTGTCTACATAGAACTTCTCCTCGAAACATTGAAGTAAAAGCAATTCAGTTTGCGACTATTCGCTTTCAAGTAACTAAGAGCCATCTTAGGTCACTTTACTCGGTCACTTCAGTTTTTTGAACTCTTCCTGTAACTAAACTTTTGCCAGATACTCATGAGTAAAGATGAACCACTTCGCTATCCCTTGTGTCTCCATAGTCTCTTCTAAGAAGCGTGCGTTGCGCAGAGCACGATGCAGATTTGAACTTTCTGAAGAAAACGAACCGAAGCGAAGCTGTGAAGCTATATTCCACACCCTTGGGGTGTTGGTATCTTCGGCACAGGCAGCCTAGCAGAGAGGACCACCAAGACATTCTCAGGATTAAGGCTTTTTTCGAACTGGAATGCAAAAGCAATTCTGTAGTTTTTCAGAAAATTTGCTAATTCTGTCTCCGACATAATTTATTCTCATGCAACCCGAAACCTGAATTCTGTCGTTGATAACTTCTACTTTACTATGTATAAGTGGAGGCGCCTTCTACAACTTTTTAAGTACCTGTTAAAACATAACTTTGGCGCTCTGGTGCTTGGACAAGTGCCTTCGTGTCAATTTCGTGTGTAAAATCCTAAGTTGTAAAAGTAATCTCATGATCCTACCTCTAACATGCGCAGAGGCTTACACAGTGGACACAGGTACTAGTCTACTACATGGAAATTGACACATTAGTGCTAGTAGTGGTAGCATCTTGAGTCGACCCGCCAAGGGGTGTTTGGGTGTAGAACTGCAGTTAAGGCTCAGCTTTCAATGGTCATTGGGGTTGGTCACTGGCGACCCCTTGAGAGAACAGGGGAAAACGAACGGAAAGGGGAGCGCTTTGAAGGGGGTCCCTTCCGTTCAGAGTCAGTGACCATTGAAGGCTGAGCTTTAATGCAGATCGTACATCATATTCCTCTCGAGCCGGCCAATGCCTAATCCTGTCCGCTTGTCTAAATGGATGCAGAGTTTGTTAACTCCTGTCCCCGTAAAATGACACACTTCTGGAACTGTTTTGTCCCGCCATTAGGCTAGCAGTACTAAGTGGGACACCATGACGATTTTGAAAAATGTTGACTCTCTGTTTGTCAATTTTGGTCAACTACGTGAGTTGCAGGTTGAGGAATGTCTCAACCAACGAACTTGTCACAACCAACTCATTAGTTGAGGAATGGCACTAATGTCTATCCTGACTTGTTCGATACAGCAATTCCATCTAAATCAATTACCCTACAGTGTCGGCGTTTGGTACCCGCCTCAACCTCATCACGGCAAAGTCGTTGGCAAGCGATTTTCCGATGATATCGAACGGAGATACTTATGAGTAGTTGATAGTTGCCCCATCCGTATATTATAAACTATACGTATACTGTAAAATAAACCATCCATTTCTTATACTATAAAAACCGATATTAAAATTAATATATATTGCTTAGGAGTCTCCATAGTACAGGAGTTAGTTGTACAATCCGTGTAAAGCAACGCGGATATTGCCTAAACCACATGTCCTGTTTCCTAAACCTAACCGGGTATTGCCTCCTCTCATGATTCATCGTAGTGTCTATGTGTTCTTGCCTTCATGAAATTAAAGGCTTAGCATAATTCCTAATTGACTACAACCATCAACAGTAGTATGTATGACTACTAGAAGATGTTAGGACAATCTAGACGTTGTCTGTGACATGACGTATAAGCCATCTAGTTTATTCCGACACAACAAATATAGCCTTACGACCTTTTGTCAGGCATGTCAAGTACTCAATCGAATCTCCGCAATAGAATCAATCAATTTCCTCGGCAGACGAGAGGTAAGCATCAAACTGGGTAGCCTATAATGAAGATCGCCAGGAACACCACCTTACCCCATGCGTAGAAAGCAGTAGTATATGAAATCTCAAGTCCGTCGAACATCTAGTTCTTCTCAAAATTTTATTCAGCCGTACTCTAAGAAAGAAGCCGAAGAGGGTTGCTGCTCCGAAGCTTGAGATAGGCAAGCACACGCCGAATGTCATTGCCTTTTCGCCTCCGCGAAAGCCTCCAGCTCAGGTACCTTCTAAATCTGTAGACGCACGTGACTGAGGTAACTACAAATATATCCGACTATGATTACATAGGAACATGAGGTGACAAGATTTCCCACTACAATTTTTACCGCATATTGCTTAAATCAATCATGGCCCTATGTCAAAAAGCCTCTTTCACTCTCATCTTGTTGTATCGTCCTGTCTTGAAATAGTGTTCCTCATTACAAAGTACCTTAATGCACTGGGTTCCTCTTGGTCTAAAACTGATTGCATCCTGTCTTGAAAGTGAAAGAGGATTCACATTCAGGCTGAGTACATCGTGCACTGGGCCCCCCCTGCATGGCGATGGTATCCCTGTTGAATCTCAATCTTCTTCATTAGACTCGTGAAATTATTTTTTTCAGCGTCAGAGACCATTGAAAGTTGAGGTTTACTATTAATGCCTGAGTGCACGCACCACATGAAACAATAGGAATGCAACCTAGGACAAATTTCTTTCTGATAGGAATAGAACCATGACACAATATGCTTTCATCCACAGAGCGCTTTTGCTTAAGGCCCTTGTCAACAGCAACCAATTAAATCACATCAATCAATCAATCAATCAATCAATCAATCAATCATGACACAATAGGAATAGAACTTCTTTCTGATTCTGCCAGGACTTTTCGATGCCACCGAGTCGTGCACGCGCGCAGAGCCTTGCATATCCGTCCATGATGGATCCACAGAAGAGGAGCGCTTTTGCTTAAGGCCCTTGTCAACAGCAACTAATTCGACCCACATCAATCAATCAAAAACAAACTCAATCAATCTATCAATCTTCATCTTGATGATCCGTTGGCCTGGACCAAATGTGCCACGACTAAACCACATTTGCCAGAATTGTTTCACTACTATCCCTTGTCTGTTGGTTCAATTTTCCCTTCTTGCAGTATGATATCATCAATTATCAAGGACCAAAAACTCAGGGAGAACTGTCATACATCACACTCCTTTGGGTGATGCTTACTACAGTCTAGTCTTCCTCTCTCGTCTCTCGTCTCTTCTCCATAAGACTAGCTACATATAGATACATTTGCCAACATTATTTCGGATAAGCGAAGAGTCCAACGCCGAAAGCACTGATCAAACTGCGCAGGTGGTGCTTCAGTGGCTTAGGCGTTGCCCTATTCACTTATCACCTTCTTCAGTTTTCCCGAGACAGAGCAGTTTTCCCGAGACCAGTCCTCGACTCTCCTGTCCGAGAGTAGTCTTCTATTCTCTTCATCCAGCTTTCGGATCATCACGAAATAGTAGGCCAAATTGGGAATTTAGCTCTAATAAACTTTTGGGGGTGTTGACTTTTTGTCTCGCGAGGATACTGGTTTTTCTGAGCACAGGGATCAATTTGACGACATCATCCGAAAGTTACACGACGCTGCGTTTGTGGCAAGCGGCTGACGCTTGAGACGTATCGCTGACGCTTGAGACGTTGGACAGCATACTTCTTTACCTGATATGGATAGAACTGGGAACATGCAGGCGTATCCCTGGCAGAACTGGGATGATTAAAAGCACATCATACTTCTTTACCTGATAGAACTGGGAACATGCAGGCGTATCCCTAGCAGAACTGGGATGATTAAGCACATCATACTTCTTTACCTGAATCTGAAACTTCCCGGATGGTTGTTAACAGCTCACTTCTTTACCTGACACCAGAGCTGATATTGATGAGGGTCATGATTAACAGGGTCCGTCCTGATTCTATTCGAAGCTAGTAGTTTTTCCGAGTCGGGCGGCGCCGTCGTGAATTGTTTTTGAGTTATATTAGGGACCCCACCTTGCTGCCATGCTGCTACACCTCGAGAGCTCACGACCTTCAAATGTAATTGACATTTCCTTTCCAGAGTTATTGACACATCTCCTTTCCCCCGTCATGGAGTTATCATCGTGTTTTTGTGGTGTTTTCAACTGTTCTCGTGCTTTGGTTCGAACAGTCATGGAGATATCGTGTTTACAAGATATTGGTTTACAAGTTTGGCTCTCTTGGGATACCAGCAAGCAAATTATTCTAGCCGCCAAGAAATCGTGCATTATTGGTCTACAAACGCATTGGCAGTCGTCGGTACACATGCGATAAGTCGCCACTGCTATTGCTATAATGGTGAACTTGATATTGATGGTGAAGTGTATCGTGCGAATTCATTCATGGCTATTGCTATAATGAACTCGATACAACTAAAATCTGGATGCCACAATCTGCATATCCGCGCGCGGATTTCGCTTTAGAAGGTTGCTTTTGAAACTTTTGAATGAACTCAAGTGCGATTGAGTCAATGAGTATGGTGGCTGTGAAGGTATCTATAAGATCACTCACCAAATGAAAATAAGTATGTGATCTTTTTGACCGAGATCCCATGAAGTTCGCGATCCGGACAAAGTGAACCATTTCCATCCGAGTCAACATTACAGTACTAAGAACATGCAAACCAACAGCAAACTGCTCATGTGTGACGCTTCCCAATTATCATCGCAAGCCTTGAGTCTAGTGCAAGACAAACGTGAACACCTTCGCTCTGGCATTGTTATACCCGGGAGCTATTTGATTTGTTCGCGACCCTTTCGGTCAATCTTGAAAAAGGGCCTCCGGAATCAGTAAAACACGCATGACGACAAAGACACAAACGTGGCCATCCTACGTAAGGGATACTCTATGAGCACTGACACGTCATACTATCGTGTGAAAAACAGCTTGAACCTTGTATGTGCCAGAAAAGCATGAGGCAATGTGTTTCAACATGAGACAGAAAAACGACGAGAGATGTTGGATTTCTAAAAAATGACGAGAAGTGCTGTATTTCTAAAAAACGACAACGAGTGCGGTATTGTTAAAAAAACGATGACGAGAGACGCATTGCTAAAAAACGAGAGCCCTAACGTGCTTAAGTTGATTCCTCCAAAAACACTAAGTACTTAAAAAAAAACAGAGGAAAATGTAGTGTGCATGCAAATGCGAAAGTAAGTATGAACGGCTCGTGATTAGAGTCGGCTAAAGTCTAAGACTGCAACGTTGCTAGTATTGATTTTTCGTAGTACAACAACAGCTCCTAAGCAAATTTTTCTTCTATCTAAGTATATTGCTTGCCGGTTGTGCTTGATGTACCTATTGTATAGATGAGCGATCTAAATCCTTTAGCTACGATATTTGTTCCAGGGCTCGGGGGAGCGTGGATCCCCGGACCCCTTTTGGAGGCGTCTGCCGGGGGTGGCAGGCTTCCAAAGGGGTCCAAGGGACCTCCTCCGCCGCCTTCCAGCTGCCTCCGTGTACCCTACAGGCCCTCAACGTGCTGGCCCCTCGCCGCAGCAGCAGTGTGCCGGGCGTGGAAGGCCTCCGAAGGCGGCAAAAGGCGCAAGGCTGAACCCCCCGAGCCGTGTGGCCTGTACCCTCCGGGCCCTTGGTCTTCGGCTTGCTGGCTTTTGCCGCGCATTTGCTGAGGGCAGCCCAGCAAAAGGGGCCAGGCCTCGAGACCGTGGCCGCCTTCGGCGGCCTTCTACCGCGGAGACCTCCAGCCCGCGAGGGTCGGCAGAGGCCGGGACGCCTGTGGGGAACATGCAGATGCGCTCTCAGTTTTGACGCCTTCCCCCCCCGAGAATCCGCGAAAAGCAGCGCGGAAAGGAGCGCCACCACAGGGCCATCCACAGGAGGAGGGGGCGTGCGTCCCTGTATCATATATGTAGGCGCTCGGGCTAAAGACTAAAGGCGCTGGCTTTGTGGCCTACTTATCTATGACAGGACTTCACTTAAGTCACAGACGAGTAGGCGCTCTAATTTATAAATAATTATACCGTACTTTATGGAGGGACAGGGAGTACTTGCTTTGATAAAGTCTTTCCTCCATAAACGTTGTTGTCCTTGTTTTTTTGGATCTTGGTGAGCCATCAAGATGAGGCAGAAGAGAGAAACTCTGGTAAGTGAGCAGGCCTACACGACCTAAACCATGCCGAAGCAGTTGGCTTCGCGGTTGAGGCCTACTAGGCCTGCTCACTTATCCTCATACTTCAAACAGCAGAAGTAGCACAGATACTAAAGGCAGGCCAATGCCATACGCGCGTGAAATACCCATTAGGAAAAGAAGAGCAAGGACGCCCAATAAGACGAGAAAGCCTGCCTGCTCGAACCTGTCGGGCCGTGACAACCAGAGGACTAACCTACAGTCTTGCTCGGTAGAATTCATCGGTAGAATATTCGAACTTCGTCTTCGTCTTCGTCAACCCACCTTGGCAAAGACCTCCCTGACAGTCCTTATCCCTGATCACAACCTCACGAAGCGGTTGGTAACACCAATTCATGTAAAAAGTGCAACCTGTAGAACCTAAAATACTAAGGAACAAAACACCCGTTTTTTTCGATATCATTAATAATTCGATATGCTTAACTTGGAAATATTTTCATCTAGACGACCATAGAACATGTTGATACTTCAATCATACTAACTCACGCCCACTCCTCAGCACTCACCCAACATGATATACTCACGGCATATCGTAATGAACTCGCAATCATCCTCCTACGAATCGTAATGATAATGATAATCTTGCTACCATGAAACAACCTTTGTAGAAATATTGAAGAAGTTTCAGTTTGAAGTATTACAGTTTGAGACTTTCATCGACAATTAGCAATACATAGGAAGAAAGATGCCGCGTAAAGCTGAGAGGCTTAGGCGGGCAGCTGCCCGAAACGGGGCCTCCCAACCCTCAGCATCGCACCAAGGCGCAAGTTCACATATTCTGCCGGATCTTACGGGTGTTAGCGCAAGTAGTAGTCAGACGCAGAACACAGTGTTAGCTGAAGCAGGCACGGGCCCTGCCGCACCGAGTAGTTTCGTTAGTAGCTCACTTACAGAACTACCCAGCAGTCGTTGCCACGTCCATGCATCGGAGAGAGCAGGCAGTCTGAGTGGGGTTTGTGCCTTCAAAACACCAGGGGAGATGCTGTTCATGATCCACAAGCGAGTAGGCGTTTCTGGGCAGACAGGTGAAAACGGGGAGATGGAAGTACGTGGAAAGCCCATGCATGTGCCGCCGTTTAACGAAGATGTGCCCAAGACTGCCTTAAATACTATGAAGACCTCGTTCGCGAGGTTTTGGAAAAACACCTACGAGACAAATTGGGCGAGACCCTCAGAACAAGCATTACGGCCAGAGGCAATTCATCTTTGAGGGCATCCCTGAAAAGTGTGGCCGAGTATTCTAATCGTGACACAGTTCAAGGATGCACATCAACGATGAACATCGGACACTCCTAATACTAGAAATCAAACAGGCGGACGTCGCGCAGTGTTTCGCGCTGCAGAAGCCGGATGTTATGGAATCACTCTAAGTAGTTGGCTCAGCTTTTGAAGCTCCATACTTTCTAACGAATGAAGTAGTCCAGGATATCAAGGATGAAAAGTATACAGTCTGTGTGTTCATATCAGCAGGGAGAACGGCTCTAATCCACACTTCGTGTATAGCAAGGTTTCTTCCGGCCCCTCAAAAATGGTGCAGTTTTTCGAGAAGTTGTTGCGAAATGACGAGAAGAAAGTAGATCGGACTTCTGCCCGTTCATGCCAACCGTTTGACGGCAGTCGCAAGAATACATCCTGTTAAGCTGTCTTGGTAGGGTTCCGTCATCTGGAAGAGGATCTTCTTGTAAAAGTTCTCACCAAGGAGGTACTCTTCCATCAATATACTCACCATCGGCGAATACAAAGCCGGACCCTAGGGTTACATGCTCTAAAGTTAAGGCGGGTACTTGGTTTTCATTTTGCTGAGTAAACGACCATGCCAGGTGATATTATCCCTTACCCAGAATGAAGGAAACGCCAGGGCATTCACTTGCGTCAGCATAATGAATGATGAAGCTATCTTTAAGCAAGTTCTTACGTTTTTCGTCGTGGCACTGCAAATGCCGTGGGCATGGGCAATCAGTTAAGAGTTTTCAATTTCTCGTCTAAATGAGGGCATCACCATTGGATCTTCAAAGTGCCAAACAAGAGATTCCATGACACACATGACAAGTCTTTAAATGTTTCACAAAACAATCGCCTCCGTGCGAGACAATCACATACTAAGCCTCCCTAGACATTCGGATGCTTCGTTGATATTCACTATGCAAAAACCTCGGTCAACAAGGGATAACTATATCAAATGCTCTACCTCTTCTAACTTTAACGCCAGACGGCTACAACGAGTACTACCTTTACTTGTCGAAGGTGCCGGACAGAACAAAGACCGTCGCGCTTGAAACAAGGGTAACGAGCTGGGAGGAAGATGTCTCTCTTGTGGGTAAAATTCGGGTACCACAGATATCAGCAGACTTTGAGGTAGCAGACCACGTTAAGAACATCGAAGTCATTGCTTTCACAGATGAGCAACGAGAAGCCGCCATCACGAAAACCGGTTTCAAAGACGGCGCGCTGAAAATCGACCTTGACGCAGATCAAACTTCCTCTTATGACGATGGCTGTTTTCACCTCATCTCGCTCAAATACTCATGCAATCGTGAGCCCCCTCTCATAACAGCGGTCGAGTTTTTTGCGGTCAAGAAGTCCCATTTGAGCCCCCTCTCATAACAGCGGCCGAGTGTTTTGCGGTGTAGAGGACGGCGAACGCTGGGAGCGCAGTACCGCAGGAACAAGCAAAAATTACACTCCTGGCGGAAAAGCTAAAGCTGGTGGCCCTGATAAACGTCGTGGCCCCTCGACGAAACCGAAAGGCCCGGGTCGCTCGAAACAAAGTGGGTACATCAGACTACAACTTCTGTCTTCTTTTTTTCTTCCTATGAAGCAAATACTCAGGCAGATAGAAGTTCACTCACAAAAAATGGCATCTCTTTGTAGTTGTTTTTCTCCTCAAACCACCAGACGGACATTTATGACTTCCTGAACAAAAAAAACATTCATCCACTCAACATCTTCACTTTTCTCTTCCTCTCTAACCGCTACATGAGACAATTGCTCACAGGAGAGGTCGATCCCCGACGGGCGGGGCTGGTACTCAAGCGTTGATAAAGGATCGAGGTGGCGGAGATGACACTGCCCCGGAAATCCTATCACCCGACCAACTACTCGCCGAGCAGAAGTTGTTCATGGACAACTTACGCCATGCCATATCATCGATCGCACAGGGCCTCACGCAGACGCACGAGGACAAGGACACGTTTACGCGATACATGCATGGTCCAAATGCAAAAAGGATGAATACCCCCCAACATTATGGCTACAGCTATCCTGGATAGACCCCGAGCCCGACGGAGGGTGGGCCTTGAGGTCGCAAAAATAAATCAGAGAGAGTCTGAAGAAAATGGGTGACTAAGGCTGAGCGAAGTGGGGGGCCTCGCGCGCCTCACCACCCACGGGACAAGTGAGAGTAGCAGCATTGCCGACGACCAATCTTCAGCCTGGTCACCATGCTCGCTCTTGTGTGGTGGCGCACTCTTGCGGGCAGCCGAGGGGCCTGGTCGCGGCTCAATCAGATTGGCAATCTGCGTGACACAGTAGCAAAAGGTGCCCAGGAGTGCCGCCCGAAGAACAAAGAGGACGCGGGGCCCCTGACCCTGAGGGCCGCAGGTCGGCCTCTAGGCTGCGCTGGCCAGGTGCATTGCCCAACGAAACGAAGCAGAGCCAGCGGGGCTGGCGTGGATGATCTCGAACGACTTGCGTGGCGCTTTGCCTGGTTCTCTGAGCAGCGCCCCTCGGCTGCCTTTGTGCCCATATGTAGCACTGGAGCTTCTGCCCCTGGCATGCATGGTGCGCCGCTTAGCTCTGTCGTGTGCGTTTGCGCCGGCGCTCACGGGTACGGGCTGCGCCTGTCTTCTGTCAGGTGGGCCCCCCGCCTGCCGGTCAGGACTTGGCACGCATATAGCCCAACGAAGCTCCCCCTGGGACCAGATGCCTCCGAAAACGAAAAGGCCGGTCCCGCGGCCGTAGGGTATCGCGAAGGCGCACAAAGTCTGGGGACGGTTTCGTGATTGTGCCTGCAGGGGTGCCGGAGCATGCTTGAGAAAGCCTCGCAGGATTCGGGCTTGTTGCTTCGCCGAATTACGACATTCCCCGGCCCAAAATAGACGCTGGTCGCGCTGGGACAGGGGTTCGGCTTTGGCTTCCTTTGGCCGCTGCAGGGTCGTGAAAGCGGGATGGCGGCCAGCGTCAGGGCCTGCGGGCGCCGCTGTTGGCGTGCCGTTGACTCTTGTTGCGTGTGAGGTGTTGAAGCCACCTTGAAAGCACTCTAGTTTCTGGCGTTTGAAACTGGGGACTTGGCTCACTTCATTCCCGAAAGCCGCGCCGACCGGCGCGTCTTGGTCGTTTCGTTCTTGGGTGAAATGGCTCTTGCTTGGTCCGGCTAGGCCTGCCGTGACGTGTTGCGGGGAGCCAACAAGCGCAGGCCCCCTCCGAGAAGGGGTTCGAGCCCTGGCGCTGCGCGGGCCCGTGCGGCGGAAACTAGCATCCCTCGGTCGACTTGCGTTTTTTCCAGGCGGCCTTGCTTCTGGTCTGTGTTCCGCTTCCTTGAGCGTGAGAGACTTGTGGCCCACCTTTCCTCGAGTGATCCTCTGTCAACCCAGGAAACAAAGCGTGGCTTTCATTTTTCAACTCTGTGGAGGCGCAGTCGGTACCGGTTCGTTATGAAATCATCCACAGTGTGTGTCGAGTCACTATTCAACCACGAAGTATGATGATTTAAATCACTTCATTTTTTTCGGTTTCGGAACACGTCTGAGATCGTCACAAAAGATGCGAGCCCCGCAGAAGAACTAGCACACTCTGCCATCTGCTCTACTCCACCTTATATATAATTAATCTCTCTTGTAACATCCACTTCAAGAATAGGGCTAGTAATGAAGCTCGCAATTATTATATTAATCTCTCTTGCAGCGAAGCGAAAGGGGTTTTACCCGATAACAAACTTATATAAATTTAGCCTCAGAAGCAGACCCGAAGATCTCTCTCTTCATACGTGCAGCCGCTGCCGATATACTTTAAGAAACAGCTCATGAATTTCACTATCATCAACAGAAGAAACGCACAAAGCATGTTTCTTCTGCTGGCATGATGAAAAGCGTCCGTCTCTAAACTTTGATAGACAGGGAATTTCACCACGCTCGGCAGCATCTTCATTCGCAGAAGCAGAAGGGGTTCTTTCCCAAAACAGAAGAAACGCTTCGCGAAGCGGTCGCAAAGCTCTTGCGGTCTGCGAATGATAATATGAACAACTACGAGCACACCTGGCATGGGCTGAGAATGCAATCATTAGCGGCAATCCGAGTGACGGTGAACGACGGAAAAAGCCCCTTGAAGGAACATTCTAGCGACTTCCAGAAGGTCGTTTTCGCGCCACCTGCGACCAGCGGAGATCTTCTCTGGGGCGACCAAGACAAGATTCGCACAGAGTGCCTTGAACCTGGTCAGGTATTTTCCATGGGGTGGAAGAGTGGGGCATCAAGTGAGGTTAACTTGTTCTTAAGATGCATCGGTGTCTATTTCCGAGGACATGTTTGGAATACTTTTGTAGACGAGTTTATGTGAATTTTCTGACGTGCAGGCAATCCTCGTCGTACGTATTCACTGAAAAAGACGGTGGTGGCAAGTATCTTTGTTAGTGGGGACCTCAACTATGTTGACGGCAAAAAACCACCCACAAAAGAACAAGATATAGTGCAGGCATTATTCACCTAAGGAGCCTCCCCCGAGCTGCAGGAGTATGATGATTCCTTCATTTTTTTTTTTGATGTGATTATTAAAGGGTGAATGTAGTCGTGAGAAGTTGCTGTCGTTGCTTTAGTATCGTATTCTTTTCTCAACCAAAACTTACTCTCTAATAACCTTACCGAAAACGACATGCATCTTCTTGATACCCGGTAAGCCGACGGAACTAGCGTCCTCGGCTGGCCGTGCAACCGAGTCCCAAATCCTGTATGCCGCTCTTGCGGACTACGAAGTAGCACAGCCGCCACGATTTGGCGCTACAGAAGGAGCAATAAAAAGGCATTGGGAACAGACGCCGGAAGTTCTCATCAAGGGGGGATCGTTTAAAACATTCGGCAAAGCAGCTCCTGTGGCGCACATCAAGTACGAACTAGAAAATCAAACGACTGAAGGAGAGCAGCGCATCAGGCGCGTAAGCATCGACAGTAACTTCGGAGGGACATCCGGTGGTGTGACCGAGTTCACACAGTGGCTCCAAAACATTACGGTCCACCAAACATTGATTTGTTTTTTCAAGGAACCTGGTCGTCTAATGTTTTTTAGCTGGTAAGTCTTAATTTTCCAGTGACTCCAAACATTACTTTACAGTGGCTCGCCTAATGTTACATTAGTTTTCAAGCATTAGTTTGATACATTAGTTTTACATTTTCAAGCACTGTGTACATTCACACATTAGTTTTACATTCACATAGTGGCTCTAAACATTAGTTTTACAGTGGCTCCAAACATTTAGACCTATTTCAAGGTCGTCGAAATCAATGCTTAACTGTTCCTCCAGGTAAATCGAGTCTTCCTGTCAACTCATGCTCTGCACTTGAACGCCCTCCCTCCTGCTGCCCGTTTTTGTTAGTACGGATTTGTGACCTCTGATCGATCCCTCTTCTAAAAGACACCAATTCACCTGCGGCGCCAAAGCGGTGACTTACGAGTACGACCATAGGTATTGCGCGGGACAAGTCCAGGCGGGAAATGGACGACCAGTGGACAGCGGCGATCAAGGTGATGGCGACGATATTTGTCGTTCGGAGACCGACGTTCCCGAAGATGGTAGAGTCACCACTTTCACGCACCCCTCCGAAATTACTGGGTATTTTTCCACTTCTTTGCTCCGACTTAGTTTCATAATTGAGACGGTGAAACCTGCAACTTTCCCATGCCGTTCCATTCACAAGAATGTAGTGACTGACCAAGATGGAAAAACCGTCATGACGCGTGTCAGCCCTATGGGTTGCTACACCCTGGCAAATGGTAACCATGTCGCGTCGGCGAGAATGTCGCTTTGTTGACGGCTTTGTTTTAGGCTTCCTGCGAGATCTTTCTACCCGGGGTGTGTCTACTTTGGGGGACGAGGTGAGGTGCAATACCTTGCGGCATAGGAAGTGCCTCTGTTTTCCGTTCTCCAATGTAGGCCCCTGCACAGCCTGTAGGAGCGCTACTGTTGTAGCGCTTTTTGTTTTAGTCCCGAACAAGTGGAAGAGCCGACAGGGCCTACGGCGTTCCATCTGCTTGCGTGTGTTTCTTTCATGTTGTCCGCCATCGTTTGCGAAGTTTTCAAGGCAGCCTTCGCCTTTCCGATATGTGTTTGAGCAGTGTACACTCAGCGGCCCTCGCCATCGTGGTGGCCTTGCTCGTCATGCTCGAAGACTGAAAATCTATGAAATCACCATCACTTCCGTCTCCTGTCTGTGCTATGAAAACACTGAGAATCTAAATCACCATCACTTCCGTCTCCTGTCTGTGCTATGAAAACACTGAGAATCTGGATCACCATCACTTCCGTCTCGTGTCTGTGCTATTTATTCAGGCACGTCCTCCTCCTCGTCCGTTCTACTTCCCAATTTGTATCAATCTAATTCGTAGAGACGAACTTGCTATTGCTATTGTATCTAATTTCTGGCCACAACTACATCACTAGGTTCTCGGGCAGCGTTAACAGTGTGCACGAAATGTGCCGCGAAGACAAATTTATCAAGTTGATGAATTGGCGCAAGAAAGCAGAGTCGCGTTTAGAAGCGGTGGACAATGGCTTGCGCGATGCATTGAAAAACACGCTAGATGGCTACGAGATGGGGTACACCTGCAGCGCAAAAGTGATTCCGAAACTAGTACTTGGTAAGATCAACGATTTTTTTACTAAGTGTTGACACGCTCCAAGAACAGATTGATCACGTGCAAGTTACTTATCCTTTATTTGGTGTATCATAAGTGAAGCTGAGGTCATCTTCAACATCTACTATTACTCACAACGGAGGCCTATTTCTCCTCTACTAACTTCAATCGCCAACTTCAGGGCTTGACCTAGAGTGCTCTCTCAAAGAAGTTCCGTGTGCGAAATTTCTGACGCAAACGCTCGAATGGCAGAAGAACTTCGCTGATAAATGCATCCAATTTGATCCAGCTCCCCTGTCAGATCCCAAGGAGCCTGTCGACTACAGGCAAAAATGCATTGCGGAAGGTAGTAGTCGTTGGATAGTAGTACTGGTTGCGGGAATATAGATGCTGAAGATATGATCTTAGCACGATAGATACCGTACACAGTATTGAAAGTTTCAATTTCAAAAAAAAAACAAAAAGTCATTCATGAAGGACGGAAAAGACAAAAATGAATTCTGTAATTCTTGGGTATTTTCATTTTTTCCAAAACTTTGCAATATCTCTGTTGACATCGATTTTCCTATATTTTATTCAGTCAATGTCCTTTCCCCCTTGAAGATGCAGACGATGTGCGAACAGCGGAGAGGCTGATGCAGGCTCACGCCAAAGCGATGGCAAAGGAACCGCTGAAGCGTCATACGGATCCGCAGTGCCCCTCCGGTGCGGCCGCCATCGCGGTTTTTCACCACAGCAAGGAGCAGCTGATTGACTTTAAGCCTTGGCTTCGCGACACAGCTGCTTTCCATGTTGCACTATATGAGAACCTGCTGGATACAGAATCCTGGCGAGACTTTGACGCTGGAGCTAAGCCAGTTGCTGCCAGAGCGATCTTCTTCGCATTAAGGAGAAATTAATCATGAACACATGATCTCTTTTGGTCGTGCATGGGGGCTTGTTTTTCTTTTTGAACAATATCATATTTACATACAATGGGTTTGGGTTTACATATTTGTGTACAAATGCCCCGGGCACGAGCCAACCAAGAGATGCACTGCGACACCTGCTAAGAAAAGGACGAAAACAGAACAACCCGAAAAACATGCCCAAGACGGTCGTGGGCATCACTAATGGTTCCTCCTTATCTTTTATTTCAATGAAGTAGACTCTTTTATTTTCACCAGTAAGTTGTCCCTCTTCGTCTTTTTCGAAATGTTTCGTGTTGATCCGAAAAAGGTTGATATTGTTCTTATCGGGATCGATTGTACTTTTTAGTTTTCTTAACGATATTTCATTATACAATTTCCATATCCAGTAAGTTAATCAGAAGCAGCATCTACACACTTTTTGTTGACTCCTGGTCCCCCCTCAGAATCGCTCCCATTCTTACGGACACAGGGGCCAAGGAATGGGGGTGGGAAAGTGGTACGACAACGCCAAATAGCTGCTTCAGCGAGCAGAATGCAAACTCGGACGATGAAAACCCGGGCTGCGTCTTCCTCATCCTTGGAACGCCGCGAGGCTTGGGCGGACACAGCTACGCACGATTGCTTCACGCAGGAATGCCCGACTACGAGAAACGCAGCGAACGTTCGTGGAGCTATGGTTATGCGAGGCACGGCTTCGCTTTGCCGCTGACCTACGTAACGTACACAAGCGACGCCCTCGACGGAAGCACGCTGAACACGAACATCCGCTTCGACGAGAACTTTGGGTCCTCTGATGGTGGGTGGAAAGGCTTCCAGGACTGGATGAAGACAGCAGCAGACAGAGAATCACCCTCCTGCGTTTATTTGCCGACCGCCTACAAGTACAGGATAGCAGATGGAGGATCGACGATAACTGAAATGGAACCGCATCATACAAGAAACGTGCAGAAGAGGGTCTCCTGTCCCGAAGAAGAACTAGTAGAGCTGGTTGGCAAGCGAGCTGCGGCAGCAGAGGAGGCTGCAGAGAAGGCTGCAGCGCAAGCAGCAAAGGAGGCTGCAGCGCAAGCATCAAAGGAGGATGCAAGGGCCTTAGCACCTCCTAATCAGAAAAAGAAGAGCAAGGCTGCACAGAAGCCTGGAGTAGGCAAGGCTGCACGAAAGACTGCAGTAGGCAAGGCTGCACGAAAGCTTGCAGGAGGCAAGGCTGCACGAAAGCTTGCAGGAGGCAAGGCTGCAGCGAAAGCCGGTAAACCGCCAGGAGCTGGTAGACGTAGCGGGCGGAGCGCGTCATCTTTTTTGGCGCAGAATGAGCAGAAGGTCTCTACGAAGTCCTTTCGAGGTTCCGTCGTTGGGCCGAAACCACGCACCCGCGGGCTACTTCAGAATCGCAGCGAGGATGCTACTTTATGCGCAAAAGGATTTCTTATAACTGATTCCTTTCAAAAAAAGCGACTCTCCTTCACATGAAAGAATTACAATCATTTTCAAGTAGTACACAGCCCCCACTCATTTCTTTGTGCATAAGTACTAGCGGCAGGGACGCCCGATGTTTTACTTACATGCTTTAGGGTAGTCTACGACAATGACAAGCTCAAGAAAAATACGAAAACGTTATGAACGAATGAATGAATGAATGAATCTTTTGGAGTATAGAAGACTCCAGACAGCCCTAGGCTAGACGTTGTAGTTACATTAGAGAAATCGCACTACTGTCGTGAGTAGTCGTTTCATTCTTTGGTCGATTCAAAAATCCACGCAGCAATTCTTTTTACTTGTCTGCCCTGCTTCTCTTTCTAGTTGTCCTCGCTGGAGTGTCTTTAGCTTTACAATATAGATTCTACTTACTACTTAACACCTAGGGTGGTGTTCAGAAGATCTGACAAGAGTGCTAGACTTCTGTTGCAACTTAGAGCTTCTCGCATTATTTAATGGCTTATAAATTAAGTAGATCCTATGATAAGTAGATCCTACTCCTAGGCGTACACGTTAGTACTCAACTAGTCACCCATTATAGCCATAACTATATAACTTAATACGTGCCGTCCAGATGGGGCCCTTCCTATACTATTCTAATCACATTCACATCTGGTCGATAGATAAATAGATCCTTGGTACATTCCAATCAGTACGTAGTAGTTGTAGTCTCCACCCAGTTGCATTCTAATCACACCCAGTCGCAGTGGTGCGGAGACTCTGGACCCCCGTTTGGGCGACGACGGTGAACCAGTGGACGCCTCCTCATCCGGTGAACCAATGGATGACTCTTCATTATGTTTGGCTCTATCACGGGTGAGGGAGTGAATAAAGGAACTTCCTTCATTCACTATTAAGCACGCCTCAGACTTGGACTAAAGACAATAAAAAGAAAGCAACTTAGATTGATATCGAAGACCGATTGAATGGGATATTAAACGGCCAATCAATGAAGCCGTCTACTACCTATATCCTACCTCAAATCCTATGCGGCCAATCAATGAAGTCGTCTACTACCTAGATCCTACCTTAATAAATCCTACCCGCACTAGATCTGTACGAAGACCCCCCCGAAGCAGAGGCACCCTATCCGATCCTACTCTACCCTATCCTATCTTGTACTTAGCTATACGCTTCACCACAGGAGAGCGTGGTGCTTGCACTCTTAGTTCAGGTTATTACTGTTTTACCCCTGTCGCGTCGAAATCGTCATTTTGCAGAAGTTGAAGCGGTCAATTTATCTCTCTAACCAGTGGGCGCTTACTCGAACCGCATACGGTGGCCACGATTCTTCTTCCGGTGGCTTTTTTCTCCATTCTCGTCTTCGCTTTTCACCGCCGCAAGGGACGAAACAAGGTGGAAGACCTTTTTCTTTAAATCTGATGCACGATACATTTGACATCTCTCACTCTCAAAGGCAATCCACAAAAGGTAGAACAACAAGCAGCAGGATTTAGATCTATTTTTGGCCACTGAGCTAGGGTTTGGACGTCTTCTTTTTCGTCAATTTTGAAATACCTTCCTCACTACGTACAATTAGACAACTTGAGATCGATGGACATTTCTGAGGACTCTCTGTCTTCACACCTTGTTTCTAATGACTTATGACAGATCTCGTGGACAGTCTGGATTTTGAAAGTCACTCAAACTACCAGGTAAAAACGAACAAACGATCACGATCCCGAAGTTCCCCAAGGCGTGCTGTAAACAATCAGGGTAGTGGAATTTGGGGAAAAAGCGATCTAGTGGACTGGCTCTGGGGAAAAAGCGATATTAAGGCCATTATAGATACCAGATTTACTGTCGATAATAGTGATAATAATTCCATCCGAGAACAAAAGGAGATTTAATATCCTTGTTAGCCATGAAACTTATAGCAAAGCAGTCTAGAACAAGTTTTTCAATAGTGTGAGTTCTTAGTGAGTCCTTAATATTAGGTTCCGAAAATATCAAAAGACTTTTCTGCATTTCTCATTCTCTGTACCCACAACCTCTAAAGCTACGGATAACATTACGGAGAACGCAGAACCTCAGGAGCAGGTCCGCGACGCTGAGGCGGCGCTCTTGAAGGAGGAACTCTAAAAATCGTTATCTTCTCAAGAATGAAGATACTTGAAAATTTTCGATGAGGATCTATCCAAGACTTTGCTATCTGTCAGCACTACGAAATCGAAGGATTCATAAGATTTTCATAGTTAGTTTTTAGAAGCTATGAGAGGATGCACAGACCTTGGATCCCATTGGATTTCTGGTCTAAGGCATCTTTCTTTCTCTCATCTTTCTTGCATTGGATTGGACATTTCATCTAGAAGATAGGATGTTTTCGAAACTATATGATACACATGTAGTTGTAGGTACAAATTAATGTTGAACAGCCGAATCATTCATGTATTGTATTTGAAAACTTGTATACCAACTACTATTTTTGGACATTCGAGCATCTTCTGCTGAACAGAGTTGACCGATAAAATGGCGATTACCCACTAATCATTAGTACTCAATAAGGAAAAATCGCCAAAGTATGCACAGCCTCGGTCAATGAGGAAAGAGTAGGTACAACACAGGCAGTCACAACACAAGTGATAAGTGAACAGGCCAGCGCCTAGACAACTTATCAAACGACAAGAAAACGTATGCCTCCTCGCATTCATGGAGGAGTGACCTCGTCATAGTAACCGAGTAATTCAACGCAACGTATGATAGAACGTATAACAATGTATAGTGAAAACCTCGGAAAAGCATAAGAATGCCACAACATCAACGATCTGCAATCATATACACGACACATCATACTTTGCGGAATATCCAAGTCAGTGTACTAGGAGATGTCCAAGATGCATAGTTTAGATGGTCGTGCAACAGAAAAGAATCACTGTCACAGAACTCTTGTACAACCACTAACTATGCATTGCTCTGCAACCTAATTCGGCTCTAAAAGCCGCACTCTTGTACAGCTACATGCGATTTGGAGCGCAGTGTGCTGCTGGGAATCAATACAGCCATTCTTGTACAGCTAGATTGCATTTAGTTCTGATGATTCAAAATCAAAAATATGACCTAATACAAATGTAAAAAACGCAAGAAACGCGCCGCAATCTCTTTTGGTATTTCAGCCATGAAGATATATCATGAATGCAATTCAGAACTTCTCGAAAACGCTCTCTGAAATCCATTGAGTACTAATTTCCTAGAAAGATGAACCTGAACGAATAGAAAAATATAGGAACGCGGATAGGTTTAGTGCGGCAGTCGCAGCTGCGGGGAGGTCGGTGCCCTGCGGAGGCAACCTGATTGATTGATTGCTTGACTACTAGTATTGTTCTTTGGCTCTTCAGTAGCCAAGGAAGTCTGCTAGTTTTCCTGGCGGGCCCACACCTAAGCTAACCTTACGATTGCACAGTCTGTCTGCGAGAAAAATCTGCACAGATCATCATGTCTGAAGGTGCAAACCACGCATGATCTTATTGCTGAATAGTGCCGGAAAGTGCAGTACTCTTCAATAGAGCCAATGCCGCAAAGCATTTGAGAGAATCGAAGTAGTAAGAGAGCATCCTGCATGAACGTTGAAGTACCGAAAAAAGGAAATTCCTCGAGTGAAGCAAAAAACGGTTTTTCAGGAAGTACGGCTCAAAAGTAAGTATGCCTCATCAGTGTCCTGATCTAGTTACCACTGTTGCCAGGCTCTTCAGTAGCCGTTGAAGTCCGCCACATCGGAAGGCGGATCCCAACCTAACCTAACCTAATGCAGCTGCTTGTGCTTTGGCTTTTATAGAGGAGCTCCTTGAAAATAGAACGGGGACGCTTCTTGAAATAGCTCACTCATATGGTATAAAGTGGTTAAGGTTTTATTTGACAGTGCTACGTACATAGTTGAAGGATTTGTAGAAAAGGAAGCAAAACTTTCTTACGCTTGATGCGATGGATCTGGTATTGATTTTCGAAGCGATGATCTGCCGACGGATATGGGAAGCGGTCTCTCCTGTAGGACGCGTTGCTTCTCCTGATGGCCGCTTCTCCTGATGGGCCGTTACGTGTACTCCTGTGACGATACCAAACGAGAGTGCGCAAGCTATCCGTACTAGAGACCGTAAGCGAGAGAAACAGTTTTCGCGTTTGTAGCACAGCGTTTGTAGCAGTCGAGTGCGCTCCACAACACGACGCTTTTTCCAGATAGCCGCAACCACCCGAAGGCTTTTCCAAATAAGTAGCCGCAACCACCCAGCAGTGTGCGTCCTCGAACTCGTTCAACAGAGCTTGCAAGACTGTCTCGTCGAATGCAGCTTCATGGATCCACAGCACCATGAGTGGACTCCTAGACCTCCAAGATCTTGTGTAGACCTTCGTCTGTACAAGACTAGTTGTAGAAGAAGTGCAAGACTAGTTGTAGAAGTACAAGACTAGTACTACCTGACTAGGAGTACAAGACTAGTACTACCTGACTAGGAGTACAAGACTAGTACTACCTGACTAGGAGTACAGGACTAGTGCTACCTGACTAGGAGTACAAGACTAGTGCTAGTACCTGACTAGGAGTACAGGACTAGTCGTGCAAGACAGAGCAAGATGGCGCCGGCTAAAGATACGATGTCGGTCCTCCACGCGTGGGGATCTCAGGTAGTTATATTAACCTTCTTCGTGACGCCCTGAAGATGGGATAACTCCAGCAAAGAAACTAAGATGAATCAGAAGCAGAACCACAGACAAGTATCTTTATAGAACTTTTGAGCGCACTTACGATAGAAAGATGCTTGCTGTTACTCAAAATACTGAAATCCAGCCGTCAGAAAATTCTAGAAAGTGAGACGGCTTTTCTATTCATCAACAGGGCCATGCTCTCTCTTTGATGGAGCAACAGCACGCGCGCTTCCTGGATAGTGCACATCTCCTTATGGCCTCGGATATATGCGCCTTGCTTCTGCAGAATTGGGCCAATAAATACCAATAATAAAGTTTCAGCGCCTACGCTTCAGCACACTATTGGTTTACAGCCCAATTCTTCATACAACGACGCAATCCTTCTGCTTCTCCTTCTACCTCTAATCTGTTCTACCCAGTCGGCTGCAACATCGCGGTTCGGAACGTACACAGTCCAAGTGATAGCTACTTCCTAAAACAAGCACAAAATGGAGTCGACGCCATCACCTCGTTCTGCGTTTCGCCGGATCGAACCCTCGTTCTCTCATGCGAGACGACAACAGCAGGATCGATTATGACATACAATAGCAGGATCGACCAAATAGAGATACAAATAGCGAGGATCGACCAAATAGCGAGACGACAACAGCAGGATCGACCAAATAGAGACCAAGTATACAACTTGCGTCATGCGTGAAGAACATGATAAGGAATTGGGCATTTCTCTTCGATGCGCAGGCCATAATAGAGAATAAGCAGTGTGCAGTATCAAGTGATTGCGCTTGCTGACCAACATTAGTGCACAGTATCAAGCCATCAATCATGCTTGACCATTAGAACAGGTCCTAATTGTCTAAAATAATGGTTCGGTATGGAGGGGAATAATACCTGCGCTTTTTCCTTTGATTTTGCATGAAAATGATAATCGTCGATGTACGAATGTGAGACGAGATACAACTACGGAGGACTTCTTCTATTCTCTAGACGCTATGCTCTCCGCTATACCTGAGCTCTAGGAGGATCACAACATCTTCGGATTGGGCAGGGGGTGATTCTTGATCTACTTGATCTACTTGACTGTCTGCTCTACTATGCTCCACACTATAGACCTGAGCTCTAAGGAAAGCTCCGGGGGGCAGGTTTCGGTGTATAACCTGGCGGCGAATAACAGCTTCACACCAACGTCAACTACAAACCTTGGCCTCAACGTTCGCAGATCTGGATACACTGCGGTTGCGGTGGACGTCAATTTATGCTCCGTAAGAAGTAGATGTCAATTTATGCTCCGTAAGAAGTAGATGTCAATTTATGCTCCGTAAGAAGTAGATGTCAATTTATGCTCGGTAAGAAGTCGATGTCAATTTATGCTCCGTAAGTATCCTTTCAATGAAGTCCTATTCCGAATCGATTCAAGCTATCAAGTAGATTCAAGAAATGGCGGAGAAGGTGACATGTACTGTTTGCGAACACTAGGACTGCAAACTTACACTCTGAAGATGATGACGCAGCTGCGTCATGTACTAAAACCTACGAAACTGTCCATCCACACTTGCAGTAACCTAAAAGCCTAGCGGTACCTTGTTGGAGTAACCTAAGCAGACTTTTTCATCTTCGCAGTATAACCTAGCATTTCATAGTTCACTACCCTAACCTTTCATAGTTGCACTCCCGAGTGGCGCTTTTGACGCCGCAATGGGAGGACCCAGCGTCAGCGTTCAGCGCGCGAATAGGCACGCACTTTCAGCTGTGCCAAATTTATGAATGTCATTTTCAGCATACGATGACTCTTCTTTCCTGTCTACGGCATGCAGTAGGGTAATCAAACATGTCTCAGACCATACTTGAACTCAGCATCTCCCATGTCGTGGTGCTTTTGCATACACGATCTACGGGGTAGCACCACATTTTTTCGTTGACTGCGAAGCGGCAGATAGAGACAAGATAAATCAACAGATTCACGAAGATTATTCTTACTAACTTATACTATTCACTGCTCCTCCTAGCTTACCGCCTCCAACGACCCCAGCCTAGTTTGGCATTGACGATGCTGACCCAGACCACGTTTCCGGGAGAAATATGCAACGTCGCGTTTGCGCCATACGACTCAAACCTTACGCTCCTCGTGGGCAAGGGCGGCTTCGTGAAGTTGTACAAATACAATGCGCATTCCGGAGATTTGCGTTTATGGGGTCCAATGGATTTTTTCGCCACGGTCTCAGGTCTACTGGGTGTCTGTTCTTGAACCAAGTAGCAATAGCATAGTTAGGGAACATAATTTCTCCTCCATTTTTGAGTTTGAGTACTAGAGCCTATCTTGTTGTGATTTATGTCTGTAGAAGGCAAGCACTAGATAGTACTGATGGAGAGGTGGCTCAGAGGACAAAGACAGGCATATACATCCAAGCGCTTGAAAAACCTTAACCTTTTTTTTGAAAAATCCTTCCCGTCGCACCTTACTAGTTTACACACAAGGCATGCTTGACGATCGACTCTAGCAGCAGCTCTTTGTGAGATTCTAAGCTAGAGTTTTCCGGATTTTGAGGGTAGTATAGATCCAGCGGCGCACTTTCTGACCTGCGTTTTCTACGGACCGACACCGGGCAGAAAAGAAGAGGAAGACCCTGGTGGAAGCAAAAGTAGTTTAATTACTTACTGGAAAACTGAAAATAACCGAGTTACTGACTGAAATAAGGGAGGTAGCTTTGACAGGGCTAGCTACTCTTCCTTGTTATCAGTATCTCGCTTATTTTCAGTAGTTACTCGCTTATTTCAGTTTTTCGAATATAAAAAAATGTGGAATATTAAATATCGCATTTCTAGATGAAGGAGTGCTGTTCCATTGTATATAATTACTAATTCTTTCGTTATATATTAGCAATCAAAGGTAGAAGTACCTAAGTATTAAACTCTCTGCACCTTCAACAGGTGCCCAGCGAACGGCTTTGCTGCAGCGACTATGGGCCAAGCAACGGGAAGTGCTGGTCTTGAACCAGGCAAAACAGGAGATCTGGATGCTAGACTCGCAAACATTATGGCCACCATATTATGTACCCTAGTAAACCCTACAGCAAAACACCACTGCTCCATACGATGCATGATTACGACAAGTCGACTGATATACTGCGGGCACCACTGTCGTGCGTGTCCTTTTCTTGTATCTGGTTATTGTCGTACTCCAGTATGTGTCTATCCATTGTCCTGCTCTAAAAACCCTGAAGATCGTCGATGTCATGGGCGAGTGTTTCGACCACACGCTCTCTGCGGCTGTGCGCCCGATGGCACTGGCAACCTTTCATTATGCTCTTACCTTGTTGTCGCGTGTGTAGAATCTAGTGTTGTTGCCTGTGCCGTGGAATCTAATATTACTCGGCTCCGTGATTTCATAGTCGTTGGCCTCCACAGTTCAACTTTCTCTCTCTATTTCCTTCTTATCAAACCAAACGCTCTGTTCAGCCTAATAGTGACAACCTCACCAGTCTCTCCCTCTATCGATTGTTCACAAGCAGAATTCAAGTCACTAATTTGGGAACCCCTCGTCCATATGTGATCGCCTACTCGAAGCTCGAACTACAGCACGGGGCGAAGACATGACTTAGAGCAGACACACCAACTACGTTTTGATTCATACCTCTAGCGCGTAGCCCTTCCAACAATATATCTCTTCTCGGAGAAGCTGATGGGCGTAGCCCTTCCAACAAGTATGAAATTATGACCCCTCTCTCCCTCGATCTTCATTCCATTCAGACACACCAACTACGTTTTGATTCATCCTATATTGTAAATGAAATTATGACCCCTCTCTCCCTCGATCCTGATTCCCTTTTCTCCCTCGATCCTGATTCATAGCAAAAAAGGTTTTATTGTGGGTGGGAGCGACGGTTACCTGGCCATATGGGAACGGCTGGACGCGCATAGCTACCGATTTGTCCGAAATCTGTACACAGTTAAGGCTTCCCCGAATCCATCCCTGTAGACATCCCTCAATTTTTTTTTTTTTTTGAGTTAGGACTAGATGCTGCCTCCCTTTCAACCAATTATATAAATTTAGCATAATGCGCCCCAATACAAGGGACCCATACTGACGCATATGCTTGAGGGATTTCCACCGGGATGAATAGGGGAGAGCTCTAACACAGGAAGAAGATCTGACCTGGTCTCCGTCGATGTCGTAGTGGATGACGATCTATTCTTCGGGAAGTTATGCAGAATGTTTTTGTTTACCCTGTTGAGGGTTTCTGAAGGAGAATGTAGTTTACCCTGTTGAACTCTGAAACCTTGTTGCGTATAGACCACTGCTCCTTGGGTTCATAGTGCTTGCCGGGTTCATAGACTGTGAGGTCTCAGATTGTGTATTTAGACGTGGGACATCAGATTATACAGTCTGAAGAAAAAACTGAAGAATTTAACTCATCCTATTAAGTATTTGATTCATTCTATGTTGCCTTGATATTCATTGCCTAGTTGTATCATTGCTTCATTGCTAGCGCAAGAGCCGTCAAGTGGAGCTGGGAGCAGTGGCACGAGCTCGCAGGCAGGCGTCGTCCTTGTCTTAAGGCTTACCGTAATTCATCTGACGAAGCATCTCTGGCCTCCTTTTTGAAGGGGAAAACGAACGTGTCAACGATGTACTTAACCAAGCAATACATCATAGGAAATGCTATACATAGTACATGTACGAGATCATGCCCTTGTAGCAACAAGTAAATAGGGCTGCATACAGGACTGCATCTAATTGCCTTTGCGGATGGCGACATGTGCTACGTGAATCTAGCTGAATTGTATCTGGCCAAAGACAAAATAGATTTTCCAGCCAGCAGATCACTAGCCGCACACACTGGCCCAATTGTCGCGATGTCGGCGACTGCTTCCGACCTCAGACCCTACTTCCTCACTTGTGCTGGCGGAAAAGTACTTATTATTATTTATACATAGCTTTGGCATCTCCTAGTTTTGGCATCTCCTCGTCTTGTATCACTTAGTAAGATGTACACTATTCTCCACGATTCTCCCCTCATTCTTGCTAGACGTAAGTACACTATTCTCCACGATTCTCTCCACGATTCTCCCCTCATTCAGGAGGACAGCAGTTTGCGAATCTACAATCACGAGACATTGGAGTTGGAACTAAGTGCCTTTTTTTCCACGGAAAAAGCCCCTGTGAGCGCTGCCTTGCATCCTGACGGCTTCTCCTGTGCTGTGGTTTTCTCAGATGGCAGTCTAAGTTAAGGCCGACCTGAGACATCCATGATTTTTCTTTTAGTTTCCAGGGGAAATAGGATCATTTGTGCATACGTAAAGCATTTTCTTTTAGTTTCCAGGGGAAATAGGATCATTTGTGCATACGTAAGCATTGAAGCATTTATTTCGACCTATTTTTAGAAGTTCGACATATATTTGGGATTCTTTGTGGCAGTAGGTTCTTATGTAGAAGAACGATCTGGACACTTTGTTTTGTTTCGTGGTGTTTTTCTCTTATCATGGTGTTTGTCTCAAGCCTTAGAATTCAGGCTGCCTTTTCTAATTCTGATTTCCATTCTAACTAAGGCTGTTCCACCTTTTGGCCACGCGATTGCAGGTCTTTTTCGAAACACGGTTACCGAATCTCAGAAAAGTCGCCTACATTATGGAAAAGTGGTAGACAAACTCCGCTTGAGTATGCAGGTGAAACTGTGGATGGCGGATCAAGTCCTATCCTATCCTTCCTAGCACGTGCTGGCAAAATTCCCTTCTGCAATACTTCCACGACTGCGTCCTAACAACTCTTTCCACAGCACTTTTCTTTCTTTGTACCTCGCTCCCTACTCGTGATTCACCGTCTTGAAGTAGATTGCTCTCATCCTGTTGCACGAAACACTTACGTGTTACCTGGAAGATTTCTGTGTTACCTGGAAGATTTTAGGCAGACCTCCTGTCGTAGTTACTCCTTGCTTTCGCAGCACCTATACCCGTTGCAGGAACGTTCTTGCTTTTGTACTCTCTCCGATAGCAATCTCTCCAACAGACCCCAGAGGTATCCCCGTTCCGCCTCCCCCTCGCTTTCATACTCAGTCCAACAGGGCACATGCTTGCAGTAGTGCATGGAAAAGTAGTGCAGATCCATGATTCAGTGAATATGCAGAAGCTCACCACACTGCGGAAGCATTCGTGTAACGTGGCTGATATTTGCTTCGATTTCAGCGGTACCTCACTCGCCACCATCACTGTCGATGGATGCTTCTCTTATGTCGATAGGACTTGCTTGAAATTCTAGTGTTGAAACTTGGGACTTTCTTGTGCATTCCGAAAAACAGGAGGCTTTCCACCTTCCAGAAGAAGAGGACAGACAAAGATTCCACCACGAGCGGCAACTTGTACGAGCTCTTCAAGTACTGGGTCAGTAAATAAAGTTCTACCTTAAGTCACTGTTCCTTTGAGCATGTCTTACTGAAATGATTCTGTCAGCCTTTTTTACTGTTCTTACCTCGAGTCAGAGTCTGATGAACGACATTGAGAAAGATTGATATGAAACGATGATAAAGTCAGAGCACATTGATAAAGATATTTATACTAAAAATCTTCTAATCTGGAGTGTGGTCACTCACGACCTTCACTCGAGTAGCAGAGTACCTCTGCGAACCGCACAAAGACTCCCAAGATGGCAACGTGCTTCTGAATGCGGATGATCCAGCAACGAGAGCGGTAGATTGATATATTGCAACATTCAACGAGATTCAAAAAACTACAGCAACTATCTTTAAGGCTACAAGAAATCCATCTTCACAAGCATCTTGGTCCCGTTTTTAAAGGGAAAACGAGACCCAAGATGCTGCTCAAGATGGATTTCTCTTAGTTCTAATACCTCCTCGCAGTTTTAGTTTTGTCGGGGTCTGAATCTGAATGGGTGGAACACTAGTAGTTGCTCACCTCCAGCACGTGAAGATACTGCTGCTTTCACCTAGAGCTATCTTAGACTTCAGAGTAACGCACCGTACTAGGACCAATGGAAAGGTTTCTTCATCTAGTAGAACTAAAAATACGTACTTAAGTACTAAGGAAAGATACTTACTATGTTGATTTATGATCCCATTATCGTAGGTCCAGACACGGAACATAATGAGCTTATATGAGCAGTTTGCAGCGAGCATTGCATTTGATGGAGACATAACGAAAGGAAGGCATCGCTGGGTCGTTGCCTTGAATTTCAAGACCGTGAGTACTTAAGGCTTACTGCACAAATTCATTTCTGATTCTGAAGACGCATCCTCCCACCTCTGCTTCTCCCACCTCTGCTTCTTCCGCCTCTGCCTGTGCTGGAGTGTTTTTGGCTACTCCTCTGAAGTCGATACTGTATGCTTTCAATGGGGCAAAGGTCCGAGATGAGTCGTAAGGTGAATGTCGGCAGGGTCTAAGATACGAAAGAAACGGTGGGGAAAATGTTCGGTCGCTTGTACGATCTCTATCTAGTGCCACCACGAAACGCGGAAACGCAAGATCTGCCCAATGACCTCGAACTGCATTGCAAGTTACGACGTTATAGAAGTCTTTCTTCTGAATAGTGAAAGTACATTCTTGGCCTTTTCTTCCGGAAGGAATCTAGTAGGCATATTATTTGTCCGTTCTTTTTCGTACGATGTTGTAAATGAAAAAATCATCACGGATCTGTAGCAGGCATGCATAGAGAAGAGTTGCTGCTGATGAAGACTAGCTGAATTCTACTCTAAACTGTCTCGAGTTGCCGGATCAGGTGTATCTTACCTCCCTGTCGTTCGACCGGTCTTTGCAGAGCATAAGTCGAGACGACCACCACCATCCCGTCGTACCATTATGATCTTTGGATTATCAACATCATGTGGACATGCTGGTGTTAAGTAGTTATAACAGAGTAGTTTAGGACATGCTGGTGTTAAGTAGTTCTTAACTAGTGAGGAAAAAGAGGGTTAAGAGGTTATTCGCAGCGCGGCCAGCAACTCTAATCCAAGTAGCCGATCGATATGGTGGCAGTACTCTCTACGCTACGACCATTCGAGGCTCCGTATGGGTCTACCCACATCCCATCAGCCTTATGAAAACGTGCACGAAGATTTTTTATCAACTTCGCCCATGACGGATAACAACACTCTCTTCGATTTTTTTACGGTTGCAATCTGAACGTGGATTACATCTCTTTTAGTAGGGGATCTTTTCGTAACGGTCATGTCTTCTCTTACAAAGGTGTGATCATTTTTACTCTTACTGGTAGGCCTAAAAATGATTTTTAGGTCGGCCTTCTATACCCTTATAGTACCCATTTAATAGATCAAATGCGATGATCTCAGCGACAGAAGAGTAATATCTACCTAGAAATACTTCTACCTAGAAAGGAGGTTGAGAAATACTTAACACTTCTGCTTCATATACCTCGACACGGACTATGAGGAGCTGCAGCTCCACTCTACCCGAAGGAAAACGGCACGTGCGCAGGGTCCCACTCTCTCTTAAGGCAAGTATCATAGTGTGGTTATGTAGTTATTCAGAACTCACCACAATCCATCTTTTCCCTCATCTGCTTCCGTTTTTCTTCTTGAAAACAGTCCACAGATGGGCCAAAAGATGGATTAAAGATATTCAGAAATGAATCACTTGAATTTAACTCACTTCTAGAATTACCTTAACTCACGTTCTAGCGTCTGCGGCCTCAGTTTCCACCCCCCTAGCCAATAGCTATACACACACCTCTAGCCATACTAGCTTCTCTTGTTGTATTTTTATCTTCATTATGGTATAGCGTCCGAAAAAGATGACTTCTAGACTTCTTCGGTAGCCACACTTCTATCCAAATCCATAGCTATTTACACACACCTCTAACCATAGCTCCTGTTGTTTCCGATAGCTATACACACACCTCTAACCAGAGCTCCTGTTGTTTCCGATAGCTATACACACACCTCTAACCATAGCTCTTGTTGTTTCCAGGCAAGAAGATGCTCACGGGCTCAATGGACGGATCCCTGTTCCTTGTACAGATAGGCGCACCGGCATCAAAACTACCTCGCGGAGACGACGTCTGTCTAGTGGAGAAGCAAGAACTGCAAAAGTTCGAAGACAAAATCGACAAACTGCGACATGATCTTGATTATGACATTGTGAAGATGAACAGGGTTTCATTTACTAGAAGATCCAGAACAGGGTTTCATTTACTAGATCCACACGAAACTTGCTGAAGCAGCTACGGAGACTCGATGGATGTCCACCTTACATCTTTACAGCATAGAAATACTGACTTTGAAAAGTCCTAGGTAAATCTCATTACTAGATGCAGACTATCCATCATGAATGCCTTCCGAATGATGAGAACAGCTTCAGATGCGTAATTTATAGAAAATCACTTGTAAAAATGATGCAATGTAATTACCTTAGTGTACGAGTGAGACAGTGAGGCTCCCTTGTCTAATCATCTAGCGCGAAGACGGAAAGTGTGCAGAAATTGGACCAGTTGAAATACGCCTACGAAGCTCGGCTGGAGAGCAACAAGCTGAAAAGCGAAAAATCAGAGGTCGAAGCGCTCAAAGAGCGGATAGCAATGCTCTTATGTTGAATGCTCGTATGTTGTCCGAAGTCATCAGGATGGAAATAGAAGAGGATGCTCTTATGTTACCCTACCTATCGGAGATAGCCCGGTTAGAAAGCTTCTTTACCTTAGCGGCCACGAGCCATCCTGGTTTCTTCTTACCCTCTTTCGCCCACCTCAGCTTTTGTAGAAGAGAGACTCATGAACATGAACTACTACATGTTAAGTCTAAGTTGATGACCTTGGACTTTTTTTTATGCCCTCACCTCTAGTTTCTTAACCTTTTACGGCCTCTCTTCTCGTCTATTCGTCTCACCTCCTCTCTTCTCGTCTATTCTCTTCTCCCTATCTCACCTCCTCTCGTCTAACCGTCGAGGACATTTTGCAGGAACGAGAGCAAGAGCCAGTGCGTATGGTGAAAGCACTGGAAGCGCAGCACATAGCTGCTCAAGAACAGCTGGAGGGCATGTACGCATCGAAATTGCAAATGGAGAACGACCGATTCACACTGCTGACAAAAGACATGCACCAAACTCAACAACAAGCGGCTGCGGATCTGCGAGATAGCAAGGAGTCGGCAGAGAAAGAACGCCTATGATTTTGACTAGTCTACTCCTGATTGAACAAGGGGGCGTAGTTAGAAATGGTTGGAACTCAAAAAAAAAGCTGCTAAGTACTGATACTTCATTACGTACAGAAAATCGAAATTATAGGCCAATAGTCCCATGTAAAGCAATCATCTCCAGGTCATGAAGATGATTACATGAGATATTCACGAGGATATTTTTACGGAATTTTTCTCACACGAGAACTCCTAGGCTAGGAGTTAAACAAAAGCCCTCTTTCATATGCCGACGAGGTAGAGGGCAAACTACGAGGGGAGATCTTCGTAAAAGATGAAGAAATTGCCAAGTACAAAGCATTGATCAAGTACGTGGAGCAACGGTACAATCAGATCCTCCGCGATGAAGAAACTTAAGGCTGTTTCGAATATATCTTAGCACAATGCTGTAGCATGGTTGATTAATGGGGATGAATGTAGTTACTTCTCGCGAGTTTACTGAAGATTACCCAGGAAGCTCATATTTTTACCTGTTGTACCACGCCCGCACATTGAGGAGACTTTAGTACACCTTGCTTTAGTATTGTTGCCCGTTTCTCAAACTCTTGCGAACGAAGGTCACTCGCGAAGAAGTTTATAGTCTTCTAAAAAGCCGATCGAGACGTCGAGATCGAGGGTTTGATGGATTCGGCCACGAAAAACCTGCAAGAATCTCAATTCCGCGTCAATCTATGACTTTGGAAGGATTTTGCTCATTTCCCATGCTGTAGTACTCCTTGACGCCTTTTCAGACTTGCTTAGCGGTTGCCCGTTTTCTATTCAGGTGGGCGTGTGTGTGTGTGTGTGTGTGTGTCGTTTTCTCAGATGTAGCCGTCTTTCTCGCAGAGCATGTAACTGTTTCTCTACGTAGTTGCATCCTCTAGCTCCTCTCGTTGCTTGTAGGAAAACAAAAACGATACTGAGGGTCCGAACTCGCACCATCTAGCAGTACCATCTAAGCACTGCGATGAAGAAAGAGCAAGACACGCTGCTGCGTGGCCTTAACTCCATGGAGAAGGAGCGGCAAAAATTCGCACTATTACAGAAAGAGCAGGAACAGAAGTTACGCTCATTGACTTTTCCCATATGTGATATGAACCTTGTATCATTGCTTGATGAAGCATGTCTCTTTAGTAGTACAGAGTGTGGTTGGATCATTTAGTAGCACGGCCACTAGACTCCTAGAATACAATTCTGATCCATCTCTAGTGAAGGTACCCTTCGGTCTAGAGCAGTCCCACACGAAAATAGTCATCGTCAATGACGTAGTACTCTATGTCTGTGCTGATTAATGGCAGAGAGGCCTTATGAGTAAGATCGCCATGACTCTCGTCCTGCCCTTTCATCTCTCTTTTAAGTCCTCTGTTTGAAACAAGCTCGCCCTTTCGTTGTGCACCCATGAGACAAGCTTTGTTTTCTTCTCCTCTTTTTTTTTGGAATTTCCCTGATCTAATCTCCGTCCAAAAGATGGAGAAGGATGCGCAGCGTGTTGCAGGCCAGATGGATGGCTTGCGGCAGGAAATTGGTGATTTAGAGAAGCTGTCTAGAAAGAAGGACAAGCAAATAAGCGACTTGCAGCAGAGTATCGAAAAAGTTGAGCGCCATAAAAGTGCGATGGAGGTACCGAAAACTGGTTCTACAGTTGTTTGCACTTCACCTTCTTGCACAAAAAATCAGGGTAGTTCTTGTGGTTTACAAGCTCTGATAACTCATACAACATACATTTGTAACATGTTAAAACTACCAGAGTGGTAATAAAGAGCATCAATTTGTAACGAGTTTTTCAAGCTGCCAGACTGATGATCACGAAGATCGGTCGTCTAATTTGAGCCCGTACATAACTTCTAGCATCCACCAAGGCATTCATCTAGTCTGGAGGAAAACTTTCCGTATTTTTCCTTTGGAACAATTACTCTTTCAACTAAAACAGTCTACTGAAGTCCTAAAACATGCTCACTCAACACGCTTCTACACCAAGAACAACACGTACTTTTTTTCGAATTTTTAATCAGGCAGAATTGAAGTTTCTGAACGAACGCATCCAACCGAAGGATAGCAAGATTCAAGAGCTCTCTGGACACCTAGCAGACGCAGGTCGCGAATTTGTGCACAATTATGGAGGATGGGAATTTTAGATACTTAGGCAAGTTAAGTTTTAGATTAGATTTAGATTTTTGTCCACTTGAGTTCGATTTTAGATCATTTAGATTGTCCACTTGAGTTCGATCCTCAGCATGGGCGAAAGAGATCAGATTAAGGATAGTCTTTTTTCCCCGTTGCACCATCAATGGATCTTGCAGGTGACGAAAGGATGGATGGAAAAAAATCATGACTACAAGTGAAAAATAGCTGTAGTATCATCTCCAACGTTCGTTGAAGGCTGAGCAGAGCAGGGACAAACAAGTCGAGGCGCTGAAAATCACGATACAGCATCAAACAGAAGCCATAAAGCAATCTACGCGCGACAAGGAGGACAAAGACAAATACATTTATGCAACTATGTGACTCCTAATGTGCACTCGTCAGACTCACCATTCTTTACAACTCTTCAAAGTGGCTTGTTACAACTCAAATGGCTATAAAGATTGCAACAAGTAAGTCTATGGCTCCACTATCTAAATCATCCAGAAATTTCAGCGGGAATTGTACCACGCCGCACACGACACCAACGAGCCTAAATTATGGCAAGTTAGAGCGCATCTCACTAGACAGCATGACTCCTGGCTTCTTTTTCAAACAGAAATCGGCGTCTTTTCCCTCATCTAGGATGCCAAAAGGGATGTGTTACCAAGAAGGGAAGGATTTACTCTTCAATAGGGAAGGAGGACCCGCACCATCACCCAATAGTACGTTTCCACGTCTCTCATCCCGGTGATCGATCAACATCACTCTAACAGAAGCTGCGCTGCTGACGCTCCGGAGAATGTATCAAGCCTATTCAGGGCTCTACAAAGGTGACGAAGGTGGACGCATGCCCAGTAGTGGCGCTGACGAAGCGGTACTACTACTAATCATCCTTGGTTCTAGAAGTATCTTCGCATGAGACACATGTCACGAGTAAAGCGTGTGTCTCAAGAAAAGTTCTCAATCTCAGGAGGATCGCAGATGAACGCCTTCAACTGATGTCTTGAGAGCTCAACAAAAACTAACAGGAGGCGGTTGGCGTTGTGGAGATGGACCGGCAAAAGAGGCAGCTGAGCCGTAGTCTGAAGAAGCTTAGCGCTAAAAGTGACCAGCAAAGCGAGATGGGCCGCGTGAATAATATGCGGAAAATTGGAGAGAACTCTCTCCTCATTTTATGCCGCGACTTTCTCAAGAAGTACAGACACTTCTACTGCGTACAGACCTCTAGAGGCAAGGAAATCCTCCTTTTTGCATTTGAAGATTGTGAGTAATATGGTTTACTTCTGCGTTTGAAATCACTACATCAAAGATGTTGGTATGAAGTTTCAGCTTGGACTCCCATGCCTACCAAGATAGTATTGTTAAGTAGCACGCATAACCAAGCTAGTTTGTAAGAAAGTTTGGATGTGCTTCTGCAAGAAGTGCCACAGATTCTAGCTGTAGAAACATCAGGTACACATGACTGAATAAAAACTCCTAAAGTACTCTAATCCTGCAAGAGATAAACGAGCTGAGGAAAGGGCAAAAGAACTACCTCGACAAGGTATTACTGTCTTGCAAGAACTGTCTGGTACGATATAGATCATTTGTCCTCAAAGTCTAGAACTGCGTCCACAACTTCTGAATGCAATTGTTCTTTGAGCGGACGGGATAGTACCCAAATTTTTGACACAACTCTTGTCACAGATAAAGCAGCTCGAGCTGATGGTAAAGAGCCTTAGGGAAGGAGCCGCTGCGCCACCTCGATCAAGCTCAGCACCGCGAATGCCCCCAATCAGCGCAGGAGCCGCAACTGTGCGTACTACTTTTTATGTAAGTGTAGAACTGATCTCTTAGATGATTACGCCAAATGATGACAGGGAGACAGGCACGACATGACTACGTCTGTAAATGTTAATCTTGAACTGTCCGTAGTTCCAGTATGGAAAAATGCTACCTACACTCCTGAGACTAGGTCTAAACAGAGGCCTCACACTTTTTCCTCCCAATATCAGAACCAAGTGGGCTCGGAACTAAAGCGGGTTTGCCCAACGCTCGAGCGAAGGCACAACTGCAGGAATTTGCTAGTGCTGATGGCTTTCCTCTGATGATCTCGATGCAGAACTTAAGGCACACAAAATAACTTTATCAGACCCTATGCTTGGCCATTACTAATAATTCTGTACATATATATCTTTTACCCACTATCCTTCCTTTTTCTTTTCCTAGTTAGATACGCTCTACCAATATTTTATTAGACCCTATGTATTGCAAAATAACTTTATCAGACACTCTAATCGTCCTACCTATCCTTCCTTTTTCTTTTCCTAGTTAGATACGCTCCACCAATATTTTATTAGACCCTATGTATTGCAAAATGACTTTATCAGACACTCTAATCGTCCTACCTATTCTTCCTTTTTCTTTTCCTAGTTAGCTTGGCTCCACCAATATTTTATCAGACCCTATGTATTGCAGAATAACTTTATCAGACACTCTAATCGTCCTACCTATCCTTCCTTTTTCTTTTCCTAGTTAGATATGCTCCACCAATATTTTATTAGACCCTATGTATTGCAAAATAACTTTATCAGACACTCTAATCGTCCTGTTCCAGATGCAGTAATCTCTGTAATAGGTGGTGTCTGAGTTCAAGAATCTCTAAAAAGCCAAAGGTAGTTGGATGCGATGATGAAGTGACGCAGTGTGGGTAGCAGTTCGGCGGTGGCGAATTTTGAGTAACTTTTCTGGAGAGGGAGTGACGACGTTGCACTTTTAACCTTGAAGAGTAAGTACTCCTAGGGGTACTCCGAATCATGTCCTCTGGTCAAATTCGGGCGTTTACGTTACCAAAAACTAGATTAGTAGGTAGTGTTGTAGCAGTTTTTAGTGTTGTAGCAGTTAGCGAGTTTTCAACAGTTTATTCAATCCAAGACAAAATAGGAACTCATGTAGGTATAGGACTCAAACGAAAACGCATGATATTATATTACCACAATTGTTATGAATAGGACTTCGCCCATCAAGAAGGCGAGCGCATCAGTACATCCTAAAGAGGACCATCGAGAAGGCGAGTGCAACTGTAACTAGTACAAGCACACGCTTAAGAACGCAGGATAATGCAGCGGATATTGTATAAGAATAGCCCCTAGTTCGCCTACTCTGTGATATCGCTGTATTTTTTTTTGAACGTTTTTGGCCACCTTAGCTTGTTATTTTGTCGTGATAAAATCACACACCCCTGATCTTTGCTATGAGTCTTTTGTGACGCTGATAAATATCTCTCTCAGCCCATGCGGATACAAGCCTCATTCCATCCTCTCTGTCGTGCACTGGTTATGTACACCTATTTTCACTCTATTTATTACGTCCAAATGAGCACCCCGCGTCTTGAAGTACTATGTATATGTGGTCTCCAAAACTGCTCGCATGTTTATCCATTTTATTAGACCTTCGTGGCACATGTAGATGTAAGTCAGTAGCTCCAGGACTGCGCTCTATAGAAATCTTTCTAGGGTCATGTCGGACGACCCATCTAGGGGTTGCTCATACTTATGCGTGGGCATCTGCGCACTTTTTTGCTCTGTTGTTTTTTTGAGGTACTTCCGTCGCATTTGTAGCACAAATACAGAACGAGACTCAAACACACCCCCAGCCTGCATGTTTAACCCCTGTGATTTGAGGTCTAATGAGGTTCCTTAGAGTGACGATGTCAAAGTGACCAAGTCACCACTGTACAACCACCAAGGCACAACTTTACAAAACAAAAAAACAACATCGGAAGGCGCGACTATTATATGTGGCTAGCCTGCGTGTGCCTGGCTCCGATCCCTGGGCCCTGTGAATTGTTCTGAGAGTTCGCGCACGCCTTCAACAAGATGACACGGCCAACGTCGCGAGACCCGTGCTCGGGTGTGCATGGATGTGAGAAGACGCGGGCAACGCCATGGGGCGGGCGCCGTTTAGTGGCCGGACAGGCTCGGCGGCCTTGGTGCTGGCTACTCTTCGCCCTGGTTTGTTGGTCCGGTTTTTCCGGGTGTCGTTTGGGTTTCTGCCGGGCTCTTCACGGACCGCGTGGCGGCTCTTTCCTGTCTTGGTTGGTTGGTTCGGTTTTTCTGGGTGTTGTTTGGGTTTCTGCTGGGCTCTCCACAGACCGCGTGGCGGCTCTTTGCTGTCTTGGTTGGTTGGTTCGGTTTTTCCGGGTGTTGTTTGGGTTTCTGCCGGGCTCTTCACGGACCGCGTGGCGGCTCTTTGCTGTCTTGGTTGGTTGGTTCGGTTTGTCCGGGTGTTGTTTGGGTTTCTGCCGGGCTCTTCACGGACCGCGTGGCGGCTCTTTGCTGTCTTGGTTGGTTGGTTCGGTTTGTCCGGGTGTTGTTTGGGTTTCTGCCGGGCTCTTCACGGACCGCGTGGCGGCTCTTTGCTGTCTTGGTTGGTTGGTTCGGTTTGTCCGGGTGTTGTTTGGGTTTCTGCCGGGCTCTTCACGGACCGCGTGGCGGCTCTTTGCTGTCTTGGTTGGTTGGTTCGGTTTGTCCGGGTGTTGTTTGGGTTTCTGCCGGGCTCTTCACGGACCGCGTGGCGGCTCTTTGCTGTCTTGGTTGGTTGGTTCGGTTTGTCCGGGTGTTGTTTGGGTTTCTGCCGGGCTCTTCACGGACCGCGTGGCGGCTCTTTGCTGTCTTGGTTGGTTGGTTCGGTTTGTCCGGGTGTTGTTTGGGTTTCTGCCGGGCTCTTCACGGACCGCGTGGCGGCTCTTTGCTGTCTTGGTTGGTTGGTTCGGTTTGTCCGGGTGTTGTTTGGGTTTCTGCCGGGCTCTTCACGGACCGCGTGGCGGCTCTTTGCTGTCTTGGTTGGTTGGTTCGGTTTGTCCGGGTGTTGTTTGGGTTTCTGCCGGGCTCTTCACGGACCGCGTGGCGGCTCTTTGCTGTCTTGGTTGGTTGGTTCGGTTTGTCCGGGTGTTGTTTGGGTTTCTGCCGGGCTCTTCACGGACCGCGTGGCGGCTCTTTGCTGTCTTGGTTGGTTGGTTCGGTTTGTCCGGGTGTTGTTTGGGTTTCTGCCGGGCTCTTCACGGACCGCGTGGCGGCTCTTTGCTGTCTTGGTTGGTTGGTTCGGTTTGTCCGGGTGTTGTTTGGGTTTCTGCCGGGCTCTTCACGGACCGCGTGGCGGCTCTTTGCTGTCTTGGTTGGTTGGTTCGGTTTGTCCGGGTGTTGTTTGGGTTTCTGCCGGGCTCTTCACGGACCGCGTGGCGGCTCTTTGCTGTCTTGGTTGGTTGGTTCGGTTTGTCCGGGTGTTGTTTGGGTTTCTGCCGGGCTCTTCACGGACCGCGTGGCGGCTCTTTGCTGTCTTGGTTGGTTGGTTCGGTTTGTCCGGGTGTTGTTTGGGTTTCTGCCGGGCTCTTCACGGACCGCGTGGCGGCTCTTTGCTGTCTTGGTTGGTTGGTTCGGTTTGTCCGGGTGTTGTTTGGGTTTCTGCCGGGCTCTTCACGGACCGCGTGGCGGCTCTTTGCTGTCTTGGTTGGTTGGTTCGGTTTGTCCGGGTGTTGTTTGGGTTTCTGCCGGGCTCTTCACGGACCGCGTGGCGGCTCTTTGCTGTCTTGGTTGGTTGGTTCGGTTTGTCCGGGTGTTGTTTGGGTTTCTGCCGGGCTCTTCACGGACCGCGTGGCGGCTCTTTGCTGTCTTGGTTGGTTGGTTCGGTTTGTCCGGGTGTTGTTTGGGTTTCTGCCGGGCTCTTCACGGACCGCGTGGCGGCTCTTTGCTGTCTTGGTTGGTTGGTTCGGTTTGTCCGGGTGTTGTTTGGGTTTCTGCCGGGCTCTTCACGGACCGCGTGGCGGCTCTTTGCTGTCTTGGTTGGTTGGTTCGGTTTGTCCGGGTGTTGTTTGGGTTTCTGCCGGGCTCTTCACGGACCGCGTGGCGGCTCTTTGCTGTCTTGGTTGGTTGGTTCGGTTTGTCCGGGTGTTGTTTGGGTTTCTGCCGGGCTCTTCACGGACCGCGTGGCGGCTCTTTGCTGTCTTGGTTGGTTGGTTCGGTTTGTCCGGGTGTTGTTTGGGTTTCTGCCGGGCTCTTCACGGACCGCGTGGCGGCTCTTTGCTGTCTTGGTTGGTTGGTTCGGTTTGTCCGGGTGTTGTTTGGGTTTCTGCCGGGCTCTTCACGGACCGCGTGGCGGCTCTTTGCTGTCTTGGTTGGTTGGTTCGGTTTGTCCGGGTGTTGTTTGGGTTTCTGCCGGGCTCTTCACGGACCGCGTGGCGGCTCTTTGCTGTCTTGGTTGGTTGGTTCGGTTTGTCCGGGTGTTGTTTGGGTTTCTGCCGGGCTCTTCACGGACCGCGTGGCGGCTCTTTGCTGTCTTGGTTGGTTGGTTCGGTTTGTCCGGGTGTTGTTTGGGTTTCTGCCGGGCTCTTCACGGACCGCGTGGCGGCTCTTTGCTGTCTTGGTTGGTTGGTTCGGTTTGTCCGGGTGTTGTTTGGGTTTCTGCCGGGCTCTTCACGGACCGCGTGGCGGCTCTTTGCTGTCTTGGTTGGTTGGTTCGGTTTGTCCGGGTGTTGTTTGGGTTTCTGCCGGGCTCTTCACGGACCGCGTGGCGGCTCTTTGCTGTCTTGGTTGGTTGGTTCGGTTTGTCCGGGTGTTGTTTGGGTTTCTGCCGGGCTCTTCACGGACCGCGTGGCGGCTCTTTGCTGTCTTGGTTGGTTGGTTCGGTTTGTCCGGGTGTTGTTTGGGTTTCTGCCGGGCTCTTCACGGACCGCGTGGCGGCTCTTTGCTGTCTTGGTTGGTTGGTTCGGTTTGTCCGGGTGTTGTTTGGGTTTCTGCCGGGCTCTTCACGGACCGCGTGGCGGCTCTTTGCTGTCTTGGTTGGTTGGTTCGGTTTGTCCGGGTGTTGTTTGGGTTTCTGCCGGGCTCTTCACGGACCGCGTGGCGGCTCTTTGCTGTCTTGGTTGGTTGGTTCGGTTTGTCCGGGTGTTGTTTGGGTTTCTGCCGGGCTCTTCACGGACCGCGTGGCGGCTCTTTGCTGTCTTGGTTGGTTGGTTCGGTTTGTCCGGGTGTTGTTTGGGTTTCTGCCGGGCTCTTCACGGACCGCGTGGCGGCTCTTTGCTGTCTTGGTTGGTTGGTTCGGTTTGTCCGGGTGTTGTTTGGGTTTCTGCCGGGCTCTTCACGGACCGCGTGGCGGCTCTTTGCTGTCTTGGTTGGTTGGTTCGGTTTGTCCGGGTGTTGTTTGGGTTTCTGCCGGGCTCTTCACGGACCGCGTGGCGGCTCTTTGCTGTCTTGGTTGGTTGGTTCGGTTTGTCCGGGTGTTGTTTGGGTTTCTGCCGGGCTCTTCACGGACCGCGTGGCGGCTCTTTGCTGTCTTGGTTGGTTGGTTCGGTTTGTCCGGGTGTTGTTTGGGTTTCTGCCGGGCTCTTCACGGACCGCGTGGCGGCTCTTTGCTGTCTTGGTTGGTTGGTTCGGTTTGTCCGGGTGTTGTTTGGGTTTCTGCCGGGCTCTTCACGGACCGCGTGGCGGCTCTTTGCTGTCTTGGTTGGTTGGTTCGGTTTGTCCGGGTGTTGTTTGGGTTTCTGCCGGGCTCTTCACGGACCGCGTGGCGGCTCTTTGCTGTCTTGGTTGGTTGGTTCGGTTTGTCCGGGTGTTGTTTGGGTTTCTGCCGGGCTCTTCACGGACCGCGTGGCGGCTCTTTGCTGTCTTGGTTGGTTGGTTCGGTTTGTCCGGGTGTTGTTTGGGTTTCTGCCGGGCTCTTCACGGACCGCGTGGCGGCTCTTTGCTGTCTTGGTTGGTTGGTTCGGTTTGTCCGGGTGTTGTTTGGGTTTCTGCCGGGCTCTTCACGGACCGCGTGGCGGCTCTTTGCTGTCTTGGTTGGTTGGTTCGGTTTGTCCGGGTGTTGTTTGGGTTTCTGCCGGGCTCTTCACGGACCGCGTGGCGGCTCTTTGCTGTCTTGGTTGGTTGGTTCGGTTTGTCCGGGTGTTGTTTGGGTTTCTGCCGGGCTCTTCACGGACCGCGCGGCGGCTCTTTGTTGTCTTGGTTGGTTGGTTCGGTTTTCCCGGGTGTTGTTTGGGTTCCTACCGGGCTCTTCACGGACTCCGTGGCGGGTCTGTGCTGTCTTGGTTGGTTGGTCCGGTTTTTCCGGGTGTTGCTTGGGTTTCTGCCGGGCTCTTCACGGACCGCGCGGCGGCTCTTTGCTGCCTTGGTTGGTTGGTTGGTTCGGTTTTTCCGGGTGTTGTTTGGGTTTCTGGCGGGCTCTTCATGGACCGCGTGGCGGCTCTTTGCTGTCTTGGTTGGTTGGTTCGGTTTTTCCGGGTGTTGTTTGGGTTTCTGCCGGGCTCTCCACGGACCGCGTGGCGGCTCTTTGCTGTCTTGGTTGGTTGGTTCGGTTTTTCCGGGTGTTGCTTGGGTTTCTGCCGGGCTCTTCACGGACCGCGTGGCGGCTCTTTTCTGTCTTTTTGTATTGGTCGGCCTTGTGCGTTGTGCTGTTGGTTTGCGTTCTGCCTGATGGGCTTGCTGCATTTTCGGCGGGCCTCCTTTTCCTCAAGGGTGGCATGCCTTGCCAGCCCTAAAGATCGCATCTGCCGCGCCTTGTATGCATGAATTTGCTTATTTTTGTACGTCTCCGCCTGCCTCAGGATCACGAGCAAGACGGAAAGAAAGAGTCACACTCACAGGCAGCCACAGGCGCTTGCAGTTTTGACAACGGCATCCCGCTGTCTCCTTTGCTCGGTGGTCAAGTCATGCTCTTCCCCTTTCTGTGTGCCCCTTAATATGTAACTCACTTGGGCGTTGATCGTTCGAGACTGAGTGAGGCCGTTCAGTTGGGCCGCCTTCGTCGTGTCCTCGAGTGAGGTCGATTTCGATTTTCGTCTTTTCGGTCAAATCGTTCGCCAGTGTTCCGGAGGGAAAGGCCAATCAAAAAAAGATCAGGAATTCAACGTCTCAACTGAAAAATAGCCCTTTGTTTTTTAACGTACGAATCCAGCAAAATGTTGAAAGCTATCTTGGCACTCCTCATTGCAGGAGTTTCAGCTGTTCCGTTTTCCTTGCCGCAGGAGCTCGTGATGGATCTCAACAAGCCTGCACAAAATACAATTAACATCATCGCAGATGCAGCTTCCTTTCTGAGGTCTTCGAGTGCACTCGAAGCTAGTGTTGCAGCCGCCCACCCAGCTGAATCCGCAGCGATGATCAAGGATACTGTAGCACGCGCTCTGAAGTTAAGACATGGCCATTCTTTAGTACCATAAAAAGCATGGAGCGTGGCTTTTTGTATGATAGATCTTTCCCGCTCAAGAGGGTCAGGGTGTAGTGAGTCAAACTCTAATAAAGGCTGCTGCGATTGCCGAAGGCCTACCAGCTGGAGAATTCGCTTGCTGGCGTGACTACTCCAAAGTCCCGAGCGCTGACTTCAATGGAATGACGCCGGCAGAAAGAGCCACTGCGGCTGCCCAGTCTGGTTATGTATTTCCGTGTGCATAGAGCGAATGCTTTTTTTGCCATGGAGGACTTCTCGCCTTGATGCGAGCCAACTGAAGTAATCGATTCAACAGCACAAAGGCAGAGATTGCATTTCACATCGAGGTGTGCCTTTCTTGTTCGAGAAGCAAAGCAAAAAGTTTGTCTTCAAGGTCATGTGGCCACAGGGCCTCTCACTGCAAGGGCTATCTCGATACTTTTTGGCTTCGTTTAAACGTCGTTTCAATCGATATTGCGTGCCACCTTGTCAACGTTTCTCAAACATGAAGTCACTAACAATGCCCGACCTCGTACCACACATGAAAAGTCTTTCTTTTTTCAACTCAACCTGAAAACATGCGAGTTTCCAGTATCATTGCCTCTTGCGCTGTCGGCGTTGTCGGCGTCGTAGGCACCGAGGTGCAAAATGCCGATGAAGCCCTTGCTCAGGCCTACAACAGCCTGATGTCATCGTTCCCTGTCGAAGATTATAAGACACAAGCTGAGGCGATCTCGTTCTTGGCGACGTCGCCGGCTTTCCAGGCGAAGATGGCGGCGATGCCGCACTGCGACTTTGGTGCTGAAGAAGGTGCCGCCATGAAAGGCGTCACTGCGTACCCAGGCGGAATCGTTGCACGCCTGTTCGGCTCAGACCTGAGTTCATTGGTCGCGAAGATGGCACCGCAGGGTCGCGGGGCGGCGGAAGTCTTGGCTGCCAACGGCCTGGCCACTGGCGCAGGCCTCGTTCAAAGCGCGATGTCAGCATTGCTAAACGTCGCTCCTCCGCTCATTGGTGCACCGGTCTGGATCAATCAGCCACTCCCGTGCATGCCTTTGGCAACTGCTTCGAACTGTGGTGGAAGCGTTCTCTATCCGATCACCGCCAGCGACTTCGCGATGGCCGACGTCACGGACAGGCAGCTTGACGGCACTATCGCTGACTTCCCGCGTTTTTATCGAAGCACAGTCGGCAAGACCAGCGACGCCGCCTACAAGGCCTGTTTCGCGGCTTACATGGGAATGCAGTGCGCTTCCGTTTTCCCGCGCTGCGCTGTGCCGATGGCACGCGAAGAGCCCAGTCCGGTCGGAAGGTTGCCCCTGTGCTTCACAAGCTGTTTGCTGACGATGACCGCGTGCCCAGGAATGTGGATCTCGGACATGAAGGACGAATGCAGTATGGTCAGTGCCCCGCCGGCCTGCTCCATGGCTATCTTCCATAACTTCCAACTGCTGCCGCCGCAGTATGAATCATTCGAGGAAACGCTCGGTGCTACCGCCGAATGTCCACAAATGCCTGCTGTCGCGTCTTCCTTGGGTCTTGGAGCTGACAGCGATATCTACACGGTTGGTGGCGCCTCCACATCTGCGTACGGCAGTGGCGCGACCTCCCTACCGAATGCGTTGTAAGCGGAAAATCGCGTGGCCTCTGAAGGATTAGCTCGTGTCATACGGATGCCGCAATAAGTGTTGTACGGAATATTCCGCTCTTGATTCGAATAGTGATAGTAGTCATTTTTGCGTAGCGTGCCTTATTGACTTCGTGTTCGCAATTTATTCTGGTCGGCTGCTTGAGCTCCAGCGAAGCATGGTGATCAAAAACCGTTTGCATGACAGTAGCCTTTTTCGCTTCGATTCGTAAGGATGTTCTTGTGATGAACTCGCGATGCTCTCGAGGTTCATCTGATGCAAACGGAATACTTACGTGTTTCCATAGCCCCGCTCATTTTTTTCGTCTACAACCAACCCTACAAACATGCGCTTCTTTCTATATTCCGCGCTCTTGGGCGCAGCCTCGGCTAGTTCCGCAAGCGATGCGGTCTTGGCCATTGTGAAGTCTTTGAGTAGTACTTCCGCTCCTACTTCAGCAGCAGCGCCCTCCACGACCAACTCAAAAGTCAAAGAAATCCAGAAGGCTTTGACGGAGGGAGCGATGGCGTTTGCGCAGGCTTCTGCTGCGCAATCTGCTGGTGCAAGCGAAGCAGCGGCTAGTCTCACTGGCGGGTCTTCGGTCTCCGGATCGAGTACAGGCGCAGCCTCTTTTCTTTCACGAGGATTGGACGCTACTCAAATTTAAGGTCATGCTTTCAATATCAAATGCGAAAGTCCCCAGATAAGTTGTCAGTCTTGCGCGAAAATTATCTGCGTCGGGGTTGACACCTTAAATCGCTCTAATGCATGGCAACGATCGCAAAAAATATTATGGGCTCAGTGAAGGTCAAGTCCGGTCGTGCCTGTGGCGCAGGGATGCCAAGCGGTGGCTGCCCAAAAACATGGTCTACATCCGGAAGCATGTGCACCCCACCGGCAGGCTACGCTGGCTACTGTGCTGGAATCCCGATGGGCCTATCTGCCGTGGAAGCTGAAGAAATGGAGATCTTCTGCGGCGTCTGCTACATGTAGGCGTGCCTGAAACTGACGATGACTGACTGAGGCCGCGCCAAATGTTGACATCTTGAGGCTCTTCGACTGTATTTGGTTGTGCTGATAAATATAAGCCGCCTTAGACTTTGTGTTATTTGCGTAACGGCTTCGATCGATCGCTCGGCCTACACTTGATTAGATAAATGAAGCTAAGTAGCTGCTTTTGTCATTTGTCGCCAATCATGTCGTTTTCCCGAGATCGCATACTATTCAACCTTTTGTATCCTGTATGAAAAATGAAACTGCATCTCACAGCCAGTACACTGTTTTCTCCGAATTTACGCAAAAATGCAGCGTGTTGGATCTCTCCTTGTGACCTTTTTCGCGGTCACCGACGCGGCAGCCCCTCTTCGGGTGAAGGTCGCTGGTGCTAATCACTATGCCGCAGGTGCAAAGGACATTGCTGCGCTCGAGAGCCGTGTGGCAAACTTCATGGCGTCTACCATGGAAAAAGCCAGCTTCCTGCAAGGCAAAGGCGGCATGGCCACTCCGGGTAGTGGTGTCAAGCATGCGCTCTTTCTGACGCAGCCGATGCGATCCCCCAGTGGAGTGAAAATCAATGTTGTAGAGAAGAAGCCAGACTCTGCAGCCTCGGCAGCTAGCGACGCACAGCAGGCGGCGTTTAACATGGAAGCCTTTGCCGCTGGACTGTCGGATCTTGCAGGGGCTGGTCGCGCATCGTTTGTGGCATCCGATTCTATCGAGACCTTGGTCAACCGTGGTGCGATGGCACGTGTCGCAACTCTCGGCGCCTATCAAACGATTTCGATGCCCGTTCATGTCCTGGCAGCGGTTGTCAAGAGCGCGTGCGGATGCGTGGATGTTTACACCGAATCTAAGTGCCTTCTGGCTGCGAATCCCGTGTGCCCGCCTCTGCACAGTCTTTTGCAACGTGCTTTCGCAATGCAGGAGCAGGTGTGGAATGGCGTGAAGTTTACGACTGATAAGGCCGGCAAGGTTGTTGGCAGCCCTCTCATTTCCAGCCCCCCCTAATTAGTCAGAAGCAAATTTGAACGTCTAAAGATGTGGAGGACAGTCTGATATAAGCTTTTGATCCTCTGTGCTTCGCAACCCCTTCTGCTCTCGCGGCGTTGTCGGGTTCTCTCGCGGTGTTGTCGGGTTTTCGTTTTGGATAGCTCGATCGGCGTGGTAGAGTCGAAGTTTCAGTGTCGTATATTGTCTTTTTACTTGAATTGGTTGCACGCATGATTTGCCATCCAAAGAAAGACTTTTTTACATCGTTCCATCACTCACGAAAATGAAATACTTTTCCGTTGTTGTGGGCGCCATTGTTGGCGCAGAAGCCGCAAAGCCGAGCTTCGCAACGGGCCAAGCGTTGGGCGCCGCTCTTTCCGAAGCGATTTCCGCCGGTGAAGGCTCGAAAATTTCGGCTGCTCTGCTTGCCGGTCAGAGTTTTCTCAAGCGTCCCTCCACACTCAATTTGCATGTCGGAGAAACTGCGCAGACAAGCTCGTCCGATCGCGCTGCAACGGCTTCTGCATTGATGGCACTGGAATCTGGCGAGGCGCGCTTTTTAGAGACGTTGTCATCCAAAGGCTCATTCCTTCGCTCGCCGCTCGCAGACTTACTTATGTCTGAAACTCAAGTGTATCCCTAAAGCGATCCAACTGAGGCGTTTGATCTAGAAATCGGAAGTTGCAGTTAGTTGGGCTCGCTATGGGATCCATCTTTTACTCCTCTAAACCCCAACGGCTCGGAGGCGAGGCAGCTGTCTTCAAAGATGCGCTCTCCTACTATTCTGGTCTTGTGGACGCTGGTGGAGTTTCCGCGCGAAAAGGCCTCGTCGGGTTGTTGCAGCTGGCCAGTTTGCCAAACGCGCGCGTGCCGATGGCGACAGTGCTCTTCAAGTGCTCTCAATTGGCCAAGAAAGAAAGCACATCAGATGCTGACCGTGAACTTGCTGGCTCCATCATCACTTACCTGACCAACATGCCAGTGGCTTTCCAATCCAGCGACGTTGCGTCGGGATCGTATGGCCATACCAACATCGTGCTGCCGGCTCCAAGCCGCGTCTACGGCACAGGTGCCTAAGCGCAGGGCTCTCAAGCCGCTATAGAATGCAGCATGAGGCTGATGGTCACCCAACAATCACTCAAGGATTCTGGATAGCATGAAGGAGTACCCTGAAATAAATTTCTCATCTCGTTTCTGTTCATCGTAACTTATGAAAGTGAACATCAACCGCCAGAGCGGAGGTGGTGCCCATTGGATTTCAACTCAGTATTCATGAATATATTGGATTTCATCTTCAGTTTCTCGAGCGACTCTCCTTAGTCTTTTTTTCTTTCACGTGCAAAACAACAAAGATGGTGCGAAATAGCCTGCTGCTCTTCGTGCTGGGATTCATCGTGCCTGCTATGGCCTTCAAAGACATCAGCAGCCATTCCGGTGCTGGCCCTGTGGAAGTCATTACGGTGGCGACGGAAAGTGGTGTTCCGGATGCTTTTGCTGCGCGAAGAAACGCGGAAGCTCGCCGCGCCGAGACAGCCGCACTAGCCGCTGTTGCGAATACGCGCTCGCGGGCTTACCGCAACCTGGAGCAAATGCTGACCACAGAGCGTCTTTCTGCAGCACAGCTCGGCTGATTTCCATGACCCCGACACTTCGCGTTCGCCCACAGCTTGCCTGTCGATCACAGTGTTTACAACACGACAAAATAATACGCTCAGCTACAATATCAACACTTTTATGGCTTCGTCCCAAGTGTTCTAATCAGATAATCGCGTCGGTTACATTCGTTGATTGACGGCATGTCTACCTTTAGTGATCGTCACCCCAAAAAAGTGACGCATTCCCAAAGATCCGCCTTGCTTCATCTCCGTTCCCGATAAAAACTAGTATTTCTTTCTTTTAGAAATCAACATCGCTTGAAAATGGGCTTCAAGTCTTTGTGCGCCTTCGCTGTAGGCTCGTACGCCGCAGTCGAAGCTGCGAAGCCGGTTGTCGAGTTGTCGATTGCATCCCCTTCTACCCCGTTTCCGGCCGTCTCGGATGCTATCGCTAGCGCCGAAGCGTCGCGTGCTGCTGCCCTTCGACAGGCGTCTGCGGAGGTCGATCAGGCATACAAAGAAACCTTGGCGCAGGCCTCGGTAACACTCGGCAACACGATCGCAAAGGCCATTGGACGTACATCCTTTGCAAATATTGCCGAGCCAACAATTTCAGTTTCGCTTGCCAAATCTGCTTCCGATGAAGCTGCGGGAGCCTCAGCTGTGAAGTCTGTGGAGGGAAAGCGCGCTGGAGCTGCGGGCGCCCTTGTCGCGTCAGCCAAGAAAGAGTTTCAGGAGGTTGCGAAAGTCGTGATCGCGGAGTTCGAGCGCCAAGTGAAAGGCAAGGCTAGCTTTCTGCGCTTTTCGCGTGAGATTAACGTTCGCGCCGTCGCTGACCCAAGTTATGCAACCATCTCAGGCTTGATCCAAGGTATGGAATCTCGCCGAGACTCTGAGGAGTCGCGACTTCGCAGTCAAATTCTTCTTCGCGAGCTCGACTTGGTCCGCGCTCTTAACCGAGTTGGCGCATCAGCCTTGTCTCAGTAATCGGCGCCTTCTTCGATAGAAGCGTGACAACTTGAATAGATAGCGCTGCTGTGAATATTGTGCCATCAAGTAGGATAGAATGAATTTACCCTTCATGCCAAAGCTCAATCGTCTGCTCGCACAGGCATGCACTGTTCTCACTGACTCATGTGCAACAAGTCTCGCTCGTGTGGTCTTTATCAATTAATCATTGCCTAGCATCCATAATGCCTATTATTCAATACCTGTATTATTCAATACCTGTCTTTGTAAAAATAAAGTAGTCTTTGTTTCTCGTACAAAAAAAGCAAAATTATGTTCGCACGCGTCGCAACCTGCGCTGCCCTCCTCGGGGCTCACGGCGTTTTCGCCGATACTGAGCCGCTGATTGAAATAGCGCTGGCTCCCCCTGTTGGAGGGTCTGCGGGCTTCGAAAACTTCGCGAAGCAAGAAGCCTCGATGGAGGCATCTGCTCTTCAGTCGCTGTCCGGAGCATACCAAAGTGCCATCGCCGCTGCCAAGCAGCAAATCGATGCGGCTATCAAAGGTTCCTTTCTCCAGAAGAGATCTGACGAGATCTTTGTGCGCGTGCTTGATGCGCCGGCACCTGCGAGCCTCGGACGAGCAGAAGCCATGGAAGGCATGCGACAGAAGATGGAGAGTGCCTCTATCGCGCAAGCCGTAAGTGAGTTCGATAGCTTGACGAAGGTCGTGGTCGGTGAATTGCGCAACGCTCTCCACAGCAGCTTCCTCCGCGGCGGTGAGATTGGTGTCAAAGTTAAGGCATCGGACATCCCCTTCGCCAGCACCCTCGATCTCTTGCGAGCACACGAGACGGGCCGCGACATGTCAGAGGAAAAGTTGCAGTCGAAAGTTTTGGACATGCAAATCGCGTTTGTGAAGACGCTTAATGGCATGATTGCCGCTGCTCTCGCCTAAATCTTCTAGGTGGGAAGGATTTTTCCATGGATTTGATGACAAATACTACTCAGAGATACTCGACAACGGATCCATTCAGAATTGTGGCGAAAGCGACTATAGCTATCCGAAATTCATCGTCCGCTGAATTTTTCGAATGTTCGTGAACTCGCACAAGTGTCACCGCTCGTTGTCTTAAATGTGTACCTAGCAGTCATCTATGCCTAGCAGACGAGCGCTCTTTTAGTTCTTTATTCTGCAAAGTCCGATTAAGTAGTTTTTTTCCGCGTGATCTATCGACAAGATGTTTCTGCGAACTTTGGTTGCCATGATCGGAGCCGCGCTCCTCACAGGCGTAAATGCCCAAAGGGATCCGACACTGGACGATATTGCTACCGCGGCTGCGGCCTACCGTCAGGCGGGACAGGCATATTTGCAAGCGAGCAAGAGCGCAGCAGCAGCTGCTGCCGGGGGGTCCGGCTGCGTGAGGGACGAGGCGACGGGAGCTTGCACGTCTTTCCTGAAGTCTCGCTCTCCAATTGCGGGTGGCGTGATGCGTGGACTCATCGCACGAGTCATGGGCGCTGATGCTGCTGACACCCCAGAGCGTCTGACGCAATCACCGATCGTGCAGATGCACTTGCACGCCTGATAAGTGCGCTACAATGTTGACACTAGCTCATGGTCATGTCTCGTCGCTGTAAGGCTCGATGTGTCGAATCTATCATTAGAATTATGCTCCACGCTGAATGAGATCAATGTGCTAAAGTGTTCTGATTCCTCGCTATCAAAGAGGCGGCTCTCGTGCACGTATACTAGCTTAAAACCGTATTAAGTACTTCGTGTTTTTGATCAAGTATTGATCAAGTCGGTTGACGTCTTCATAATGCTGAAACACAACTCTCTCTTAGCTGATTTGTTTTTTGGAAACGTCAAAAATGATGCGCATTTTGGGACTATGCTGCCTTTTCGGCGGCGCCGCTGCTTCGGTGTATCCTGGAAATGCCGCTGCAGCAGAAGGTGTTATCAGCGGTGCTTTAAAGAGCGCGGCTTCAGCGTTTGCTGCCAGTGGCAACGGTGCGGCTAACGAAGCAAAAATGATTGCTGCGTCAACCCAGGCACTTGCGGAGTCCGTTTCTTCAGCTATGAGTCTCGATGCCCTGAAAAAGGACGCTTTTATCATGGCCCATGTTGCAGCACGCAAATTTCTCGCCACCGGTGGCTGTGCACGAGACTTTTCCGGGTGCCCCGCAGGATTCGTTGCGGACGCCGGTACTTGTACTCCGGGTATGTACGACGGAACGTGTGGCGCTTTTAGCGCATCTATGGATGCCGCGACAAAGGCGGAATGGAGCTGGAAGTGTGGCGCTAGCTGGCCTTGTGCTTAATTTGTCTGCTTGCCAGTGAATAGCAGACGATTGCGATGTTTAAACTAGTATTTGGAAGTCCTGATAGCGCGTCGCCTGAGTCGAGTTCTGACGAAAGTCGGATTTTGTCGCCTCTTGAACTTAGATGTTCTCCCACGATTGACTGCATCGACTCGTCGTGTCTCTCATCGTAGTCTGATACTTGTCGATCCCTAAAAGTACATCATCAGCAAATCAAGTCAGGTTCTCTCTCAAACAAAAGATTAAGTTTCTTTGAAAATCAATAACGATGGGTATCCGAGTCTTCTCTGCCTTCGTTGCTGTGGCGCTGGGCGCGCGCCACGCCGCTGCATACACAGCAAGCAACTCTCCGTACATGCCTGGCAACTGGAATCTTCCGACCGCAGGCACTGAGGTATTTGGCGCTGATGTTGCAAAATCTCTTCCGGAAATCTATGTTCGTTTTCAACTTCCAGAAGTTTCAGCGCAAGCGCTTGCCGCCGATGTCGAAAGCACAAGCGAGATTGATTCGCGAATCCACGCTATCGCCCAGGAGCTTGCAGCAGACAAGAATTTAATTGGCATGATGGCACCGTCTTCATTTTTGCGTAAGGGAGACGCCGATATTTTTGCAGCTATGAACGCCGTGAAGGGGGGATCCTCCGGGGGTTTTCCAGGCATGGAAGCTTGGAGCGAGTTCATGGCGGGTGTAGCACATTCTCCCCGCCCACATGTGTCTCAAGCGGCGACCGCTTCTGGCTGTTGCTAAATCCGGAGACACTCTTGATGACACTCTAATGGCTCTATTTTGATGTGGGAAAAGATGTCGCGGCATAGCGCGTTTTTGAACGAGAGGGTTTCCTTCAAAGCTTGTGTTTCGGGCTCTTTTACTCATCTTCCCATTTTCAGCTGTACTCTCACTTCCGGCTGTACTCGTTGCGCCCAGGGCTAAACTAATCGTTGGGGCCCAAATAGGTTGTCATGGATTCGCTCGCGAAAGTGGTCTTCGAAAGCAGAAAGAGGCTTGCTGGGTTCGAATCCTAACGATTATTTGACTCTCAAAAGCCCTACTAAACCACAGACGTTTTTTTTCTTAAGTCGCTTTCTTCTCGCAAAGATGATGTCCACGCGCCTTTTCGTGGCTGCTTGCCTGGCATCGTCAGCACAGGCGGTTCGGATGATGGCAATCCCGGACCCTATCTCTGTCTTACCTCCTGGAGTTGCTGGAGGTATCGCTGCAGCGGTCTCGGACGACACCCCGTACATCCTAAATTTGATGCCGCCAACAGAAGACGGCGCAGCCATGAATGGTCTCATAGACTCTTTTGCGGGGATCGAGAAATCTCACGAGCAAGCCATTGAGGCACAGGCAGTTGCAGACAAGCAGCGTCTTCTTGCCGCTGAATTGCAAAAAGTAAGGAGCATCGTCGCAGCGAAGCACTCTGCTTTTTTGCAGTCCCCTCTTGCTCCAAAAGCTGATCATGCCTTCGTTTTGCATACGCCATCAGAATCAGCCTCCGATATTTCTGGTTCGGTTAACTCCATCATGAAAGTTGAGACAGCAATCGCGCAAGAAGCGGAAAGCGGTGCCGCGGCCATGAAGAAAGCGTTGCTTGCCCACGAAATCGCAGCTATCGGCTCGATTGTCCGTGGGGCTTTTCACTAGATTTACAGACATTGCGCATTGGTTTGCCTCGATGACTGAACAATAAAGAAAAACCTAGTTGTCGTCACCTGTGTACCTTGGCAATCCGATGAGTTTGTTCTAGTGTTTCGTCCGATGGAAGAGCATCCTCGTACTATCATCGTTTTTGATCGTTCGAACTGCGCATCTCCAAGGATGATCAGTTTGTCTTCCGCACCTACAAAGATAATCTTGCATCACCGGAATAATGAATTTCGCAGACTTTTTTGTTTTGTTTATTGTCAATCACGACGTAAACTACCCCCAACAAGATGGCGTGCAAAGCCGTAATCCTCTCCCTCGCAGCGGGTGCCGCAGCTCTGGAGCCATTCGTCCCCCCAATCGCCGTGCAGGATGTGATGCAGGCCTCCTTGCCGAATGTGGTTGACATTCACTACGACGTACCGCAGGGATTCTCCGCAGATATGACCGCCATCGCCGACTCGGCGGCGCGTTCCACATTGTACGGGCGTACTTCGTTTCTGAAAAAAGGCACGACAGACGTTTACTACGAAAAGCCTGCGTCGCCATCCGCTCTGGAAGCTAGCTACCAGGCAATCCTATCTCAAGTGAAAGCCAACATCAAGGCAAAGTTTGACGCAATGTCCGGTGCCTCGTTTCTTAGTGCTGCCCCGTCCGTGAATGTCTTTGTGGGAGAGGGAAAAGGCATGAACGTCGACATGGCACGATTAACGATGGATGCCTACGCATATGCTGGTGAGCTTATGGCCGGTGCTCGGACGAGTTTCTTGGCCGGAGACGACGTGCCACACCCGCTCCCGGTACTCAACATTGATGTGACAACTCCAGCATTCGTCTCTTCTGAGGCGATGACGCAGTCCCAAGCAGAAGCTGCGGCAATCGCAAAACTCCAAAGTGAGTTGGCCGGCTTGAGCCACTAGATATTTTCATTGACGATCCGCATGACTGCTAACATCTGATAGCTTGAAGCCTGTGCTTGTGAGACACTTAATAAAGGAGTGAACCCAAACGCTGAATTTTCTGAGTCTTAAAGTGGCTCTGGTGTTCATGGTATCCCCTTGTGCAATTGATCGGTCCTGGTATGGATGAAATGTTACAACTGGTTATCATTACTAGAAAAAGTTATCGCTCGTTGTCAAGCAACTACCAGTGCAAGGCATTCCAAAAAATGGTCTTCGTTAATCGCAAAGTGCCGTCCTCTCGGCGTCCGTCATATCGTGGCTTCCCTCTCTGCCTGAGCAAAGGCTGCGCCGTCAGCATCATCTGTTGCTGCGTGCAAGCATCGCCCTTCTCCGATACCGCGGCGACGCTCGCAGTGCGACGCCACCCGCTCCAAAGTCGTTTTCTTGTGCCTCCGACCGATGACTCAGGAAGCCCACGAATTCGACTGATCACCAAGGTGACTCTTGCGTGTCCGGAAGTGGAGTCGACTGTGGGTACTGCAACGTCACCATCGTCTCATGAGAAGAATCCTGGTGATGAGCCCACCATGTGGTTTCTCGCCGAGGACGTTTCTGATTACGACGTACTAGTGCGTCATCGATGGCAGACTCGCGGTAATGCTTCTTTTTGTGATGCCTCTGTTGTAGAAAAGCTTCTACGCGGACTGTATAGTGAACCTTCTCAGTGCAGACCTTCAGATTGCTGCAAACTCTGAAGAGTAGAAAGTGTTCACTCGATGATCATGCGGAAAAAGAAGTAGAAGTAATCTCGTATTGTTCCTACGTGTTTCTGGAACCCAAAGCCACCATATAATTTCTGAAGTTCATGAACCTATTCTTCTCGGAGGAAAGTCTCTCGTAGTTCGGTATGAAATTTCATGCGAATACAACTCGTAAACAGGCGGACGAGCCGTGAAGAGGATGCTGGGTTACCGACAGGAGAGTGCAGTCCGAGCTTTCAAGGTATCAAGCGAGGAGCTAGCTGATAAATGGGAGCGTGTTATAGAAAATAGCGCACTTGAGCTGCCTAATGCGCAGCGCACCACTCTACGAAGCCTGTTTCTGGAACCCACAGATGACGGCTTCATCGACCAACGTATACACGCTACTCGCACTGGTGAGGTAGAATCAACACGCGCTGAAAGCTCATCCCTACTATCAACCCTTCTCGAAGACGAAGATATAGACACCGGAAGAGAAACTGGCACATCATCACTTGACACAAGGATAACCGACTCCGCAGAGTCAGAAAAAATTACGCCCGATTATAGAAATGCGATTTCGGAAGTTGGAACAAGCACTGGTGCAACATTCAATCGAAAGAACAATGCTCACGAAAATGCGCAAAAAGAAGGACTCAATACCAATATAGGAGTATCCCGAAGGATCCTTTCTCTGTGTCCCGGACGTTTTCAATACGCAGATATCAAAGAACCTAGCAGCACTTGCGGTGTCCAATATTCTTCTATAGCGTTTGATGTTGTTCGCGGCAAGCAGGCAAAAGCACTTGCTGTCCTGCTTCAACAGAGCTTACCAAAGAAGTTCATGACTTCCCAGATCAGGAATGGCTCATTTAGCGAAAACATCGCGGAGGCACAATCAACTACAAACTTGTCTGCCAGAATCTGGCATTCCGAAAATGGCATTAGTCCTCTGGAAACCGTTCAGTCAAAAACGCACCAGAGAGAGGAATTGGATGGGGGTAGCACAATGGGGCCTGGGACAAAAGATAGACCACCGATGCCGCGACTGAGCTTCATCCTACGAGACGATCATATCGGGCAGCGTGATGTCCTGGACGAGAAAGTGCTTGAATGTCTTCTGGAGAATTACAGTGACGCCGGACCTTTACAGACAGCGTTTGACGATGTTCCAAAATGCATTCCTGTCATCTGGGGCGCCCGCAACCTTGATCACTTGCTAATGGGGCATCTGTTTATTGATGTTGCAGATTTCGCCACCCTAGAGGCAATGTTCCTCTTTCTTGGGCTCTACTCAATTACGGCCACAACCGAAGCAACTGACGCGAGTTCAAAATATCGCTCTGCTGTGATCCCCAACGCAAGAACAGTCCGAGATGCCGCACATGTCCTTCAGCTGGTCGCTCTTCGCACCTTACCTGCCGAAACAAGGCCACCGCCATTGCCATATTTTCACTTCCTCTATATTCTTGGCAATCGCACGTCAACAGGCTTCTCGACGAAATTGTGTTCATCTTCCGGAATCGAGTCACGGGATGCTGCCGAGCAATCAAATTATACCATACCCCATTCTGATTTGTCCAGCACACTAAAGGCTCTTGCTCGGGAAGCGACCCGGTACGTAGGGTACGACCTCACCTCCGACACTTCCCACCGTTCGCAATCGACTTTGTCGTATGGCAGGGTAATGAAATAGTTTCTACCAAAGTTCTAGTACAAGTTTGAACTGGGAAATGCATTCCACACGATAGACAGTACTCCGTAGAATCAGGGGAATGTTTTGGACACTGAATAGAATAAGACAAAAAAGAGTATATGTAGGTGCGTTTCTGAGCACCCTGATGTAAATTGATCTGCTCCACATACCCCTGACAGGGGTGATAAACATTGTTTTCTGCTGCAATTTTAATCCCCCTTTTAGCCCTCATGCATCCGGTGTGATGGCCTTGCGCCAAGGCATGCCGGTGACGAAAGCGCAGCTTTTTTCACGCAAAATCCTTGGTGCTCTTCGCGAAGAGCGACGTGAGAGACAAGCTTCTTCATCCAGAGACGAGCATCATGCAACGGCACTCCCAGCGAACGGCGAGGCAGCTCCAATTTTCCAACGGAGGGACCTGAGTGGCACTGGTAGCGAAATTCTCGGAAGACACGGTCAAAAGCCTGGTGAAGGCTTTGACATGCAACTTTTTCATAGTACAATTGCGAAGCAGGCTGTGCAAAACGCACACCGCGGTGAGTCCTTCTTCTTGTCGCTTCCGGGTGACAACACGCGCTCTTTTGCCTCCGCAGTAGGACCGTCTGAGAAAGATATAACCGCAACCTTTCAGCGAAGCGAGTACGCCCATTTGCAGGTCTGTCAAATGCCGTGTCCGCTGGACGAGATGCCAAAGACTGTTCTCCGCGTTGCAACAAAACGAGACGTGCCCACCTCGACTACGCCTTTAAATGCAGCTGCATTCGGCATAGATGAGACTTCACCAAGACCCCTTCTACCAATTGATTTCTATTTCCGCGAGTTCTTTGCTGAGTTCCGCAGCGCAGGCTCCGCTGAGGGCGCTCTGTCCTCTGTTTCACACTCGAACTCGAGTAAAGACAGCAACCTTGGAGAGACGATGGCCGCCTATCTGAATATTTTAGAAAAAGCTGCAAGAAAGACCAGGACGAAGGACTCCTTGATGCCTCAATCTCCAATACACTCTAGTACCGAACAGCTTGAACCCGAACATGACTCCTTCACTGTGCCTTCGCTGCCCCTACATAATAACACCGGAACAAGTGTGCTTTTCGGGTTCTCGTTGGATCACTTGAAGATACAATCGGAGCAAAGCGATGACAAGTCAAGCACCAAAACGGCGCCACGCACGACTCTGGGGTCATCAATCGTGATGCGGACATTCTGTAACTGTACTGATGCTGGGGAGCCGACGCTATTCTCAGCTACCAATGAACTACTCCACACCGGGGAAGAATCCAACAGAGTAGTGAGATTGGTCCAAGTGCCACTAGCTCTTTGTGCACAAGTATTCGTATCCAACAATACAGCCGCCAGTCACCATCAACATCTCGAAGAGGCTTCATCGCGTCATCGAGATCTCGAGACTCTTTCCACACAGGACAAATCCTCAGAAGAGAATCCACATCCCTCCACTAGCATGGACACTGCAGCATCTCCTGTAGCCTCCTCTCCTGAAGCCGGAGCGGACATCCTCCACTTCCTGCAAGAAAAAGCGCGCCTTGAGCTCGGTCTCCACAGGCTCCAAAACTTTGTGCTACAGTTCCTGCATACTTTACACAATCATCTCGCCTTCTGCACACACGTTACCACCGGCACGACATCGAGTGGGCAACAGAGTACAGACCTTGTGGACATTAAGAGGACATACAGCAATTAGAGTAGATAGCCAGATCTTCTCTACTTCCTTCAAACATGAGGATGAGACTCTTCTTTGATTAAAAGTGATGTTTGTGGAGATTGAAATATCTCCGAGACGGTCTTTCTTTGTGCGATTGCAGTCCTGTGCAGTAAGTATGTTGTCTCAGGGTGTGCGTACAAGGACATACCGAGCTGGTAGTTTTTACCAATGGACTTCCCTATCGATGACAATTATCATAAACATTCGACTACTTTTTCGGCCCGCTTTGTGCCGCAATCGAAGCGTTCATGACCTTCTGCGTCTTCCTGGCTGCGTTGAACGAGCGCGTAAAGTGCCTACTGGGCCGTCGGATACAAGATCAGGCACGAACTGGCTTCTTCGACGTTTCGCCTTTGTGGAAGGTCAGCTCTTCGCAGATCCGTCTGCAAAAGCAGCGCATTGCGCAAGATTCTCACGAAAGTGTTCGGACCAGTGATAATCTGTCTCGTGCGACTCCGGAAAGAGAAAGTACTGTCACTACTCACGGGAGCAGTCGACGTCTCCAAGAAGATGACCAAGAAGAGGCAGCATCTTTTTATGTTTTCGCACGACAGGAGGAAAGGTTAGCCTACTTGCGGATCTTCGAATCCGAGCTCGAGTCCGTTCAACACCACTTACGTGGGTGCCTCGAGTTTGCTCACCGTGTCGTGGACGCAGTGTATCTCGCGGCTCTTGGCGACACATTATCTTGGCTCGCAGTGTCGCAACCCACGACTTATGCTTGTTGTAATTGACTGTACTGATCACTGATTAAAACCACTTTGAAACAAGAGTTTTGTAGCTATGGAGTCCTGATGAAATTTCCGACTACGAGCGTTGCCTTTGTTGTGCCCAGGTATGAGAAACCCCCGCATCATGTACTAGAAGAGGATACTTCCTGATCTAAAGTAACGGGCTAGACCAGTCCAGAATTGTGAACGAATGAATGTGATGTGCGACTTCCATCTCTGCAATAGACCTTGTTTACTTCGGGTCCATATCCTGGTCTGAGTTGGAGGCTCAATCAAATGTACAACATGACCATGTTCCCTCTTTCATTTTGATACAGACATGACCATGCTCCCTCTTTCATTTTGATACAGACACGGAGGCATCGGGCACTGTCGTGGAGGCATTTTCTCCAGTGAAGCAAGCATCTGTGCGCAGGATTGAGCACATACTCGGACATGTCGCCAGCGGCGGCGGAGCTGTGCGCGCGCTGACGTACGCACCTGTCGAAGAAAATTATCCAGAAGAGCTTGCTGGCCCCGTGGCAGCCTCGAAAGACACATCTTCCTCACCAGGAGACGGCATGCCGAAGGACCCTTCCTCTGGTAACTTTAACACCCCTCATCTCGAATCAGAAGTGCGGATGCTCCTCGTAGTAGGATACCAGCGCTACAGCCTTGTTGTGCGGCAGGTGAGGGACACTAAGGTGGCAGCTGCAAAACCTAACCGACCCGACCATGAGTCGGATGTTACAGGAGCATCCGTGCAATTATTGCTCCGTCCGCATGTTGGTTCAACCTTGAAGAAGTGGATGGCAGTTCAGCGCCTGCTCTTAAGCGCGAAAAATAAGAAAATGATCGTTAGTTAGTTACAATGTAGCTACGGTAATTCCAAAAAGAGCCGATCACATCTACAACGGGCTACAATCGTGACGAAACTACTACTCTACAGAGGAGGAATTTTTAAATCCTTGTTTGCTTGAATCCACAACATCTATGTATAATTCGGACGAAACTATTTTGTGTATTAATTAATGCCTAGATAAGCAGTCCGCTACGTGAAAATGATCTGATGGGATATCGAGTGACTCTGCTTTGTTTGTCTGGTACACTTGCGACTCGCATGGATTCATTCGCCGCAAACTTGCCTCTTGTCGGACGGTCAGTTTTGGATATCGGCGCAAATGGAGCACTGTACAGTCTTACAGCACTTCTGCATGGGCGGGCGAAGTCGGTGACCATGTTCGAGCCCGATGCCCGCTTCTGGTCCACTGTGTACGCAGAGCTTGTGCGCTTCCTAAACGAGTCTTCTCTTGCGCACCTGCTACCGAGTCTTCGCCTTTTCTGCGAAGAGGCGAAAAAGGAATTTGCTGACGAGAAGGGTCACCCAGAAAATTACCTTGGGTCGACCCCGTCATTCGTAAAATTGCCGCTCCAAGAGGCACTTGTGCGTTCCAACATTGATCCATACAATGTGAGCAATACGAAGCAAAATTCTAGTATGGGACGGGTAATCACTGCATCCTCTTTGTGGCTGACAACACACCAGGTGCCCACGCACGACGTCGTTTTTGCTCTTGCTTCCGTGCATTGGTTCCGAGCTTGCACAGCTTATGCTTGACTGTATTTACCTAAGCGATCACTGTTCCGTAAAGCGCAGCCGCTTTTTTCAATTTCAACTATGCTGAATGAATAGTTTGAACAGGAAATGTAGGACCAGTTAGGCCATGACTTACTCAGCCCTAGTCTTTATGCCCGGTATCTGAGGTTCTTCTGGAAAGAGGTCCTAAAGTTCTGTAGGTGACAAGCCTCAAGTTTCATGCAATCCATCACAAGTCCGTGCGCAATGTAGTGCGTTTGCTGGCTTCCCTCGCACGTGAAAGCTTGCTTGTGGAGTGGGTACCCAAAGAGGAGCAACCAGCCGCTGGTGCTCCAGATGAAGAGATTTTTCTTCGAAACAAGCTGCACGTCATCCCGCCAGATGCATACGCCGGCTGGACAGAGGAAGAGTTATGGTTGGATAGGGGCGTAAAATTCATGCTGTACCGAACACGAAAGATAAAATCACTAGAAATGTCTAGCTGTGGCACGAACTAGAATGGAGAAACAAGGGAGCATGGACGATACCAAAACGAGACTTCGAAAAGTCAAGGGATGACTCATAATTCAGGTGTTTTGTACTAGAATCGGCGCAACGCGAAATGATAAAACTTTACCCCTTCATCATCCTTTCTACATGCCATGCGGGAGGACTTCTCCACTGTGCAACTGCTGGAGGACTTGGGCGGTGGCCGGAAGCTCTTCTTCGCATCAGCGAAACTTATGCAAAATCCGGGCAGTACACAAGGCTTCTAGCATGAGCAGAACTACATTCTCCATCTAGGTTGGGCAAGCATCACGTTTTGCACGAACACAAGTCACAAAACATATTCCGACGCAGCGTCGTATGACAATGCTCAATGTTCTGCCAAGTCATCGTGGATGGGCTCAGAAGCTACTTTTCTCGGTTTAACGGAAGCGGAACGCCCTATTTAGCCATCAAAGACACATTTCTGCATTCAGATCTCCGCATCTGCACCAGAACTGGTCAGAATGTGAACCGAACATGCATACTTTACGTTCTTGTGAGAACTGGTGACTGCTGGCATAGAGAGCGTTAAACACGCCTCTGTGAATCTTCAGGTGACAACAGCTTTGGACAGGTGATGGCCTCCTTGGAGAATACAGATGAACAGGCTGAGGCACAAGCAAGCTATGTGAAAAATGGCGACGGTCTTGTAAGGATGTTTTCAAGAACTACAACATGAGGCCAGTGTAGCTGCCAGCTTTGCCTGCCATGGCGCAACGAAGATGTTTTTCGCGCGTGAAAAAGCTCAAACTACACCTACCGAAGGACCGCGACAAATTAAAAGCGAATAGATGTAGCGATTACAAAAGCTGAAGCTCCATTGATTGACATGCCCCAATAAAGAGCGACAGACTGCGCAGCGCCTAGTCATACATGAAGCCCTTGCTTCCAAGAAGGGAAAATAGTATGATGGATCAAAGTGTCTAAGTACAGAAAACACGCGTATACCTGTCTTTCCTACGGTAATCCATTGTTCACTGACACTCTGCAATTGTAGTGACTACCAAAAACTGCAAAGCCCCGTGCCTTGCGGTTCTGTGTAGCTCTCGAACAAGAGCACGCTAGGCAAGAAAATTCTACCGCGCCTGTCGGTTTTGTATTGTCCTCGTCATGTGAAGTGCGCACCACTCATAGTTGATGTATGAGCAAAGAAATAGCCAGATGGAGGTAAGACGAGACAGAGGGGTAGCACGACGAGTGAGAAGAAACTATAAAGGCTTGCGGGACAGCTCATACGCGCGTTCTTAAAGGCAGTCGTGCGGTATGAAGACTTGCCCGATGGTTGTCTCTTCAAACCAATCTGTTTTGTCCGTTCGAAGTATGTATTTTCAGTCGGCGTTCTACGAGTTTATCACTCAAAATGCATGACCGAAGAAGAACATTCTGATGCTCAAAAGAATAGAACCGCGTGCTGCTTTTTACGTGTTGATTTCTCGAGCCTGACGGTTTTGCCATCAATCGTTTTTCGTCTCTGCCGCTCTCGTGAGCACACATCTTTGGGTTTGCAAAGCACGCACTCTCCTTTCGCAACAACAACTGTCGATGCCACTGTGGACGACAGATGGCACCGTGACTGGCATTGGCTTCTCGCTCGCATGTTGGCTGTAGCACAAAAACATCCGCTAAGCGCCTCACGGCAGTGATAAGCGGCTAATGGGAATACAAATTGAAGGCATTCCGTGGCCAAGAGATTGGGGATGCGATCTTTCGGTTGTACGCCGCTATCCGGCGCTCTTCGTCTGTCTGCGAAGCCTACTTTCGATATAAGGCTACACTATTTGACTTTCCTGAGACTACATATACCATACATAGGTACAACAATTCAACCCTTTTCTTCCCGTTGCACAGGAACAGTGACGTTGTCCGAACCACCGGATGTCCATGGGCAAAGTAGTAGAAGAAGCAACTCACTCATCTGATTATTTACTCCATAATTCACACCGAGATGTCCGAGTCAATAAACATAGAATCTAACATGCGTGGTTTCCGGACTTTTACCACGAAAGGGAGCTGGCTTTGAAGCAGCTGGCGAATGACCTTGATTCCCGCAGTCAAATAGAAATCCAATCGCGATCAAGCGGCACTGGCTTGCAGCACGGATTGTGGTCGACAGAATGGACACCGGAAACGAGAAAATCAGTCTCGACAAGGCATTTTGAACGGGATAGCACAGCTGTGATGCTCGGAAACTCAGCTTTGCCCGATCGTGACCGAGGATACAAGGACATGCATCGGCGCATTGCCAAAGAGAGTCGCGCACGATTTAACCGAAACCATAGCGAAACCAACAGTGAATTGGATCCGCATGCGAGCAACGCAGCGTCACAGCTACACAGCAACAATGGATCTGCCTCATCTGGGCCCATCCGCTTCTGGACCGAGTTTCAAGGCATTCGTACACTCCCAGACTTCAATAGCAGCTTCTGTGAAACATACGTTTTTCAATGGGGGAGGCACCACCAGAAAGGTCAGGAGTCTAAAGTAGAGCATCTGGCACGTGAGGAGTGCCCTGTCCTCTTATGTTCTTGGAGGTTACTTTTAGGTCAGTATATATCTCAGTATATACAACCAAAGAAGGCACTAACTGGTCCTCTGTGACGAGGCAACAGTATAAATTCCGATCCAAATCACAAAAAGATTATCCCAATCGCTGTGTCTGATGTTCATGTGTGGTTCATTCTTCGCCTCAACCTTGGATAGCGAGTCCTCCAAAAATGGACTGTAGAGTCAGTCCCTCTCATACTGTCGGTCGCTCGCGAGTGTAATGGCACTATCAGAAAATTTGCAGCACCAAGGCCGCGAGGCAATGAAGTCAGCAGAGTACATGAAGAGTCGCGACGTTTTTGTGGGTATTTTTCTGGCGAACTTCTTCGGAAAGGGCTTATGGGAATCTCAGAGCTACTTCCAATACACTGGCTGGCCCGCACCATTCACCACCTTTCTCTTTTATGCTTGGGATGTTCCAAATGTTCGTCTAACTTCCAGAACCAATACTCGGCTCGTTATTTCTTCCGCTGTAATATGTCTGTTTAGAAGTCCTGCATATACTTGTTGTTTAGAAAGCTCGTATTGGATAAACAAATTCACACTTGTTCTCGGGTCCGAAGAGTAGTACTCGCTGAGCAAATTGCATCAGCATAAAAGATTTACCCTTCTCTTCATGCCTCGGTCCAGCTCTTCGACTGCGTCGGGTGGGAAAGTAGCCTCGATGAGCATGACATCGATCGCGAGGCCGGCGCAGTAAAGCCAGCGCGCATTGCCGTTACTGTTATGCTACTTTTCTACATCAGTCCGCTAGCCATTACTGTGACACAGCCGCAACAAGTACTTTATTCGCCTAATAGCCCCACTGTGAAGATGGAACCACATTCGCCATGAAACCAGACCTAGAACTCAATAGACGTACTAGACTTCGCCCTAAAGCCCAAGATCGCCCTAAGAGCATGCTTCTGGCATATCAGCTGCTGTTTGCTACGAGTCAGTATTACCCAACGAGCGATTGTGACATTGAAAATCCACGCTAGCTAGCTACGGCTCTCATCTAGATTGGAGATGTACTAGAACTAGGCTCTAACTTCAACCCCTCGAGCCAATGGATGGGAGGAAGCTTTCGCATTCGGCGTCGTGAACAGCTGGTCACCGGTTTCGGCAGTTCTTGGAGTGAGCACCAGACTAGGCTGGTTTTGGGGGCTACGCCGGATCCTGTAGAGCCAGCCCTTGAAAAAGACACCAGCGGGGCGACTACTGCGACGGCGCCTACACAGGAGACATCAAAAAGTAAGCAGACAGGCGCGAAGTTACAACAAGCATTTGCAGATGGCGCGTTTACAACGGGGTTACAAGCGGGTTATAGCCAACCACGAACGCCGATTTTGCAGTTTTCTTTCCTGCAGAATCTGCAGCAAACCTTTTCAACCGACGCTGGAAAGCCCACCTCCGAAGAAGCTACCTTTGTGCTTCCACCGCTTAAGAAAGATTTTGTATCTATCATCGATACAGCTTACACCCTTTTTCTGCTGGATGAGTATCAGGTGAGCCGAAGTCTGCCAACAACTGCATTGCTGAGCCAAATCCTTCAAGATCTGTTGGGCAACGAGGCACACGAAGGCTCCTCGGTACGAACCCGAAACGCAACAGAAGGTCTGGAGAAAGAGAGGGACAATGTTGCTTTTAGTCGTAACAACGCGGAAGAAGAGGCTGGTCAACGGCCACACCAGCTAAAAAAAGGCAGACCCTTCTCGCTTCTGCGCGCTCATCTCAAGAGTGTCTTCGGAGGCGCAGCTCGTCGATACATCCTCTTCTATGATAGTATGTATGGCAGAGACTGGCTCCAGTACGCAGCCACGCTGAACCGCAAGCGCAGTCTTGAGAGGATCTTCAATTTATGACTGAGATTATAGCGTGCTTTGCAGTCTCAATACTTCCCAACACTTCCTTCTTCCATGTCTCAAGTTCACGTGGAGGCTTCCCACGTCTGTTGTCAAGTGCACCTCTAATGGCCACCACCATGGCGGATCTATTTTCTCGCAAAAACTACGAAGCCTTTAGTGCACGCCTTGTTACCGAAGCGGCACGATATCCATGTCCCGCCGAGAACGCCGACATGACAAGCAACCCTGACGTTGGGACGGAGAGAGCAGACCATATTCCTTCAACCCCACAAGTGAGCAAGACCATCGGCGCGCAACCCCCATTTCTTCCGAAGCCAGGAAGAGGATGCTGGGCATTGAGACATCATTTAAGCCCCTTCAGCATGTCGTACATGCAGTCGCTTCGCACGTCACAGTTGCCCTCGCTCCTAGTGTTCGAGAATGCACCCCTACGCGAAACAAACTGGCGCGCTTCGTATTCGCGGCGCTATTGGGATTCCCGGTACGTGGCTGGCGGTCACAGCGGAAGTGGAAGCTACGGGGAGGCGGGGCGCTGGAAGGCGGCCTTTTTGGATAGGTGGTTCAATTCGAAAGAGCCTAAACAGCCATCGGAAAAGCCTCTTACCTCAGTTCTTGAGCTCGGTGTTGGAGATGGTGCACAACTGCGACAGGCACAATACCCCTTTTGGATTCAGCGCTTTGTTGGGGTTGACGTCAGCCCGTTCGTGGTTCACCAAACACGAAGTGCCCTACTCGCCGACGGGCGCTACATCGTCTCCTCCAGGAATGAACCACCACCGCGCACTCGCACAGAAGATACAACTCAAAAGACTGCTGACATCAGCCTCGAAGGCGCCAAAGATGCGACAAATAAGGTCCGTCATGGGGCGCGCAATTATGCAGTCGACCTGCATAGTCCTCAAGGTCGAAGCGAAAACTTTCCTGAAATTCGTCGCCCATCAAGCGAAAACTTCCCTGAAAGCCAAGAGCAGAAAGCATATGTAGAGATCTATCACGACGCTGAATTCGCTCATGTTTTTCCGCTCAAGCCCATTGACGACGACCACGACGCTGAATTCGCTCATCTTTTTCCGCTCAAGCCCATTGACAAAGAGAGCGGGCCAAAAAATCCGACCTTGGAAGACGACGGCCGCTTCGACGTGACTCTAAGCATGGACGTTCTGTATCATCTGGTGGAGGACGACGTCTACAACTCTTACATCGCTGACCTCTTTGGCCGGGCACGACGATACGTTATCATATTCAAGCACACCGAGGAACACGCAGCGACACTGCTGCAAGATGGCGCTCTGCCTTCCACACCTGTCTCAGATCACCCTGTTTCACAAGAAGCTCCAAGCGCAACGGACCACTTGAAACCCGTTAGTGTGGCGCGCCTAGAGAGGCAGCACGTGCGCCAGCGAGCAGACTTGCCATACATTAGCAAGTTGTTCGGGAGTAGCTTCCACCTCGTTGAGGTCAGCGAGGCAAACCCCCTCGGCAAATGCAAGTTCTACATTTTTCAGCGTGTCAAGTGAAGACTGTTGTTTTGAATGAAAACAGAAGAGCACTCTGCGGAGATTCACACCGCCTCCGGAAAGGTCCAGGATTGGTAGTAATCGTAGAGAAGATGATAGTAATCGTAGAAGAAGATGAATTCGAGGATTGGTAGTAATCGTAGAGAAGATGATAGTGCAGCGTCATAACCAACTCCGCCGGTCTTATGACGGATTCAAATCAGGCCACAGATAAGAGACTTTATTTAACGAAACTATTGACGAGCGAAAAGCGTGATCAAGATCGGTTTTGATCCTACGAGAGGATCATCAAAGATATTGGTCAATGTGAACCTCAGACGGCTGGAGTACACTGTCATGAGAAGATAACCACGCTCGGAATTCTTTGATTGGGGATCAACCATATTGGGCTATGATTGCTTTTGATTACTTAACAGGAGGGCTCCTGGCCCTATCTCCCCGCACGGAATCGTTGGAAGTTGCACCGTACTTGTATCACAGTAGGATCTACGATCTAGAGAAATACGACTACATCTGCCCGGCGACAGTTCACCCCAATCACGCTCATTTCTTTGCCCTCCCAATCAGCTTCGAATCTTCGGGCCGCCGATCCGATAGCTCCGAAGCTGGGTTTACTCACCGATGGAACAAGTAGTCCTTGCGCACGTAATTGATCGACTTGCGCCCTGTGCCTGCCACCTCACTCTCCCAGGTCGAAACATTACGTTCCACTGGCTTCTCCACCTTTCCACCAGGCGCTTCTGCTTCCTCTTCCCTGAGAAGTGCGATGCCCCCAAGCATAGACCCTGCGGCGGCTCGCGTAGTAGGATTTTTCTACTCAACCAAGCGTGAATGACGCGTGTACTTAATCAATCTCCAAGTGCCGCAGGCAATACGTGATCAGCAACCAAGTGAGTAGGGCCTAGAAGTTAGTGAGAATTTGTAGGCACATTCTTGAATAAAAAAATAACGATCGCGAACAAGCTACCTTTCCAGATTCTTTTTTGCATGTGATGCCCTTCAAAATTGCACTTTCTTCTTTGATGAATAAAGATGATAAAAATGCAGACATTTCTTGCTACAAGAGCATGTGAAGGCCACGCTCCACGCTTGTGGAGCCACTAACCTGACTACTGGGAGAGCCGCTTCTGACGTAAATCCTTTCCGCTTACTGTGGTCATTGTCTGTGCAGCGCGCCTCACCTACCATGCGCCCAGTATCTGAGGGATAGGCAGGCCGGCAGTTCTCAATCAAGTAACTGTAAGCTAAGCAGCCCTCCACGCTCCAGACCACTTTTCGCTCATCCCGTGATCACTCTCAAGACCTACTCCTGGCATCCAAGACTTACTCCTGGGATCATGTCGGTCACACTGAAGACCTCCTTGGGGGAGCTGAAGTATAAATAAGGACTATATTAGTGCTGGGGCAAAGTTTTGACAGTATCCACTTTCATTCTTCGAGAGGCGCGTTCTGCAGCACTTCTCTTCAACATGCTTTGAGGGCTATAATATAGCCACTCACTGCTATATATGATATCGATATCCCTTTTCCTTCCTACTGATGTTGGTCCTGAATATCTGCAGTCTTAAGTTGCCGCGCGGCAGCTACACCTTGCTCGGCTGCCAGATCATCCTGCTCCCAAAAACTTAATCCTCTAATATCGTCCTCTAATGATCGCGGGAAAGTGCCAAAAGCATGCAAGAACTTTCTTGCACTTTGCGCTAGCGACAACTACACGGGAAAAACCTTTCACCGGAAGAACGTCAAGCAGTTTATAATACAAGGCACTACCTTAAAAGTACGTCATTGTCTAATGTCCTCTTCATCTACTTGTGACTTTTTTTTTTGTCTAATGTCCTCTTATATGCTTGTCGCCAAAAAAGGATGAATCCATTCACTCTCTCATTACTGAAAAACATCTTCGACAAAAGCCTCCGTAGTTCTATGATCACTGTAAACCAAGGCGGTGACAGTCGTTTACATCGTCTATGCTTTCGTATTCATCCACCCGTCCATTCCCGTGACATCTTCAGGCGGTGACACAGAAAGAGCGAATGGGAAAGGAGGTAAGGCGTGGAGAGGTGAAGCCGGCTATTTGGAGCACGAGATAGGGCCCGAGTTGAAACACGACCGACGTGGGGTTGTAGCTTTCGCAGAGACAGGGAAAACGCAAAAAACTGGCTCGCAGTTCTACCTCACCTATAATTATGATAAAAAAAAGATCACGATCAGATCAAGAATTATTATGCCCTTTGTTGTACGTACGACATCAAGTAAACTTTTACCCCTTATTACTGCAGATGCGAAACAAACGAAAACAAGCGCCTCATATTTACACGAAACTTTACACGATGATGAAGTCCTTGCAACTTCTAGACACATCACTGCTATGCAATCGAATGCATGCGTCTTCCTCTTCCATCCTAGCCAGATCCCACATCATCTTCCATCCCAAATCCTCCCTTTTTCTCCCTTTTCCTTGTTCATAAAGAGCGGCTCGGCAATTTGGCGACGAAAAGAAAGCAAGACCGATAAATTAAGGCTTTTTACCTCATATGGAGCTTAAGTTGTAGTACTAGAAGATGTTGTAGATGCAAATACGTACTTCACGATGTGTGTGGTAGTAGTACTACACTATGTGTGTGGTAACGGTACTACAACAAGATGCGTGTGGTAGCAGTACTACCAGATGTGTGTGGTACAACTAGCACAGCTGTTTTTGGGAGAGACAGTCCTTCTCAAGCTCAAGTTTAGCAGAGATTACACATGCTCGCGGTGATCATGTGCAGGCACTTAATTCAGTCGCTTTTTAGATTTTGTTTGATAGAAACTAGAAGCGCTGGATATTGTCTTGACTTCTAATCTGCTCTAAAAATTCAAGGATATCGTTATCGAAGCTGTGGAAATTCACGCAAACCCTATCGCGGATGAAGAGGGGCACTAGAAGCGTCTGAAGGGCGCTAGAAGCGCTTGGAGGGCATAAGCGGCGATATCAGGTGGAAGAGCGTCACTCTGGGAGGAAACACGACCTCGAGGCCTATCACGCGCCACGAGAGAAGACATGCCTACCTGTGAAATCATACTCGTTTCACAAGTTCCATTCTGCTTGTCTAACTGCCGTTCAAATTGCTACCATTGAAGATGCCGTGTTGAGAAACGCACCAACGAAAAACTTGATCTTGGCTTTTACATCTTCAACTCCCCCTCCCTTACCCGCTTCAGACTCACCCCATGACCCATGACTCTTGATCTGCTCTAAGAAGCGACGTCATTCATCCATGTAGAAGCCGTTTCTGCGGATGCTATGAAACAGACCGCGATAAATTACTTTTGGTGGCTGCTGTAATTGTGGCTGCGTGGCTGCAATGCCTCGCTGTTCGCAGTTCTTGAAAAGTTTCGTTTGCGAGTTCGCGAAATCTTGATAGATACTAGTCACGCATCATTGTTCGCAAAGCCTTGCTATTGTACTTTTACGATGTGGGATAGCAAAATATGTTGTAGATAGAGAAGAGGCGCCACGTCGGTGCATGATCTTTCTTGCCCATGAAGTGTACGACTTCTTTGCGCCGGCCACAGCTGATGCGTCTGCTCGTTGGCCGAAGCCATTGAAATTGAAAAGAAACGAAATGCAGTCGTGTTGTCGTTCCCCACAACGTTGCTGCCCCCTAGAACTGCACTTGATCCCCTAAACGCTGATCCCCAACTGGTCAAAGAGTGCCTGAACGCTGTACATCATTGGCACTAAGGGGTCTCACTCTGCTTGGACACTAAACTTCATCGGCGCTAGGAACACTATCGATCACCCGTTAGAAACATGTTTGGGCCCTGGAAGTCAACTAGTCCTCCTGTGGCGGCACATTCTCTGTAGAGTGGAGAACTGCTTGCTCCCTGTAAGTATGGAACCCAGCATACATCCTCGTCCGAAGTTGCCAAAAAAAAACTCATGGATAGTCCATCGCAAAACAGTCTGCCTGCAAAAAAAACCTCTTTTTTTTTCGCTCTTTGGGTCTTTACACCTGTAAATAAGCTGGCCCATCCTATGGAGGCACACTGTCTGCATAGTGGGAAAATGCGTGGGCCCTCTATTGAGCCCATACATCCTCGGCCGTCCATTGCGAACCGGTCTGCTTGTAAAAAAAACTCTTCAAGTGTCCAGCAGGAACCCACTTGCGCGCTTGCTTGCACCCCTGCCAGGCCTGGAGGATAAGGTGTAAAGACCCAAAGAGCACACCTCTCTCTTTTTTCGCTCTTTGGGTCTTTACACCTTATCCTCCAGGCCTGGCATAGTGTAGATACGAAGCACCTCTTACAATCTTGGCATGGTGTGGTTGTTTGTGGCACTAGAACGAGGGCTGACCCTTCGTTCGTGGCACTAGAACGACTGCTGACCCTTCTTTTTCATGCTTGTCCACTAGCGCCCCGACATCTCCGCCCACTGCTTCATGGTTGTTCACTACAGCATCGACACCTCCGCCCGCTGCTTCATGGTTGCGCGAAGGCCAAGTCGGGCTTATGAAAGTGCAGCACGAAGTGTTTGAGGGCATGGCGCTCACACGGCAAGGCTGAGTGGTGCCTCGGCGCTCTTTGCTTCGTGCTTGCGAGCTCCTTAGCTTTCTAGCCTTCCAGGGTCAAAGAACGTGAAGGGTTCCTCTGTCGAATTGTCTTTTCCGCTGGTGACCCACCAAAGCGCACGGGCGTGTGTGACCTCCCCGGACGTATAAGGGCGTCGGACGAGACGAGGCGCAGCGGTCGCACCATCGGCGTGCAGTCGGATCATGCCGGCCTCGGCGCCCGGGCGCAGAAGTCATTCGATGGAATGACGTGCGCGAGCTCGTTTGCGCATTCGCCTGCTTCCTCACCGCCAAAAGACTTGGGTTTACGGCGTCCTCCCGGCATTTTGAGCACTGGCGACGGGTCGAAAGACAACGAGGTCCACCTAATGCCCCCCACACGTCTAGAGCGGGAAGCGGAGCTCCCAGCGTCTCCTTCCGGCGAAGGCGCTACACCACTCGCGTCCACATTCCTAACGGAGTGGGAGGAAAATTTCCTGGCCGATAAGGGCGCGCGATTCGCCCCAGATATGGCACACCACGACTCTTTCTCTGTTGTGTGCACGCTCCTTACATAATTCATTTTGATTAGTGCATAGGCCAGAATGAGTCGAGCTAGCGCTCGCTAACAGCGTTTCGGACAAGCAAAGCGTAACGCACGACATTATAGTACAGAAGCAAGCCCTTATCAAGGAGAATCTGAAGCGCTACTCCGCTCATCTAGCAACATGCAAGACCGATTATGAGCGCAGCTTCATGCGAACGATGCTGATGACGCCGGCCGATGCCCTCTCTGAGAAGCAGCGCACGTACTTCAGCAAACTTCAGCGCCGTGTGGACGAGATGCACCAACGCAAGGCACCCAGCGAGGCGGGCGCTCCCGCAACTAGCGTAGAGGGACGACGCAGCCCCGGGTCTGCGGCGTCAATCGCTGAGGTGGCGTGCGGACAAGAGGCCTCCAAAACGGCGAGGAGACTGGCGCAGAACCAGGAGAAGCACCCCGAGTAAATGGCGAGGCAGATAGCTACGCAGCTAGCATAGCACCACCCGCTGCGCATCAATATCTTACTCAATACGAGCAAGACTTCATTGAGGATAAGGAGCCGCATTGGGAACCCGTTATGCGACTCGACTGCGCCTAGATTTGCTTATCTTCCACGTTCTCCACCTTGCCAATCTATAGAACATTCCGTGACATTTTCCCTGCGATCCTTATCGTTTTTACTCCCTACGCCGCACGAGGTGGGAACTTGTAAAAGATCCTGGGACATTTTCCCCGTGGGCCTTATCGTCTGTAGCTAACCTCTCGGGTGTGACAGCGATTGCTCGGCTGTCAGGGCGGCCGCATGTTGCGACCAATGCTTCCGCTTGGGTTCCTCCCTCGGTAAGCGCGCAGTCTGCTTCCGCGATACCAGCCACCGTGTCTGCGAAGTACCTCTCCCTCCCCGGTGTCCTCGTGAGCATGTGGGGGACCCCGCCCCGGGTAGTGGCGTGTCCGGCTTTCCAATAGACTCCCGCTCCCCCCTTTTTCTTACAGTCAACGAAAAGAGTTTTTCTGTTCCGTGTAATGAATCTGAAAAAGTGCAGCGTTAACTAGTTGCCGGCCTTTATACCCCACAACTTTCAGATCTCTATGAAGCGAAAGCTGTGGGCCCCTACCCCTACAAGATCAGAATATCGACGCAGAGGCTCGCTATCCGGACAGAAAATCGACTCAACAAAATATATCCATGCAATACTACACGTGAGTAAAAGGCTCATAATTAATCGGGGTCCACTCTTTTCATATCTCCTACGGAGAAGCAGACTGCGGCTGTTTCGAAAATGCGCGCAAAGATTGCGACCATTCAAAAGAACCTAGCGACGCATGCGGAACTTCTCAGCAAGGATCACGGCGATTATGATGCCGCATTTTTGAACACGATCATGGGCTTGCCAGCCGATCGTCTAACGGCAAAACAGCGCGCATACCTACCCATGATGCAGAGCGGCAAAGCCTTCAAGCGTCGCCGGACCGAAAGCCGAGAAAAGGACAACGCGGCGGCGCGGCCGGAACTAGGCGGCACCCATGAGCCTCCGCGCGTCCAGGGTGACACCGCTCACACAACTGGCGCACGCGCCAGAGCGTCCGTGGATCAGCCAGACGCCAATGCGCTACCGGACGAGCGCTCCCCGGAAAACCTCCCCTCGGCTCCTGCAAGTGGTGCAGAAAATGGCGGCGGAAAGAACTCAGAACTAGAGCAGGAACCAGCTTCAAAAATTGGCGGGGGGGAGCCTCGCCGACGGCATCAGCCCACCCACCCGCCTCTCCGAGCGAGATTTCTTCGCAGACAAGATGCCGCACCCGCAACCAGTTACGCGCCCCTTGTAGCTGTACTTTTTTCATGGACTTCAACCAGGTAGCTGCGAATTCGTAGGTAACCACCTTGCATCTTACCCGTGCTCATTACTTTTTTTAGTGAACGCCCAGGAGGCCCCTCTCTTTTCATGTCCGACACGAATGTGACACAGTGCGCACGCTCAACGGATACGGCCGATTGTGCTGGCGCAGAACCCTTCGTGGACGCAAGCCTGGCAGAAGGTCTCCTGCGCAAGCTTGCTGGTGAGGACGACAGCACGAAACTGGAGAAAGCGACAGAGCGGTCAACCGGCGAGGGGGACAGCTACGCAGAAAGCATCTGTACGCCCGAAGTCCATCAATATCTTTCCCAATACGAACAAGGATTTCTTGAGGACAAGGAACCGCTCTGGGAACCTGTTATGAGTGCTCGCGATTATTATTCTTAGACTAACTCTCTCCCTGTGAATCTGTAGAGAATCATTTGACACTTTTTCCGTGACCCTCATCGTATTTAGCAAAACTCGCACCCCCCTCTTTTCATATTTCTTTCGGACAAGCAAGCTGCCACTGTTAGGCAAATACGAGCAAAGATTGTGACTATTCAGAAGAACTTAGCGATGCATGCGGAACTTCTCCGCAAGGACCACGACGAGTATGATGCCGCAGTTTTGAACACGATTATGGGCTTGGCAGCCGACCGCCTGTCGGCAAAACAGCGCGCATACTTAGCCGTGATGCAGGGCGGCAAAGCTCTCAAGCGTCGCCGGACCGAAAGCCGAGAAAAAGGACAACGCGGCGGCGTGGCCAGAACTAGGCGGCACCCATGAGCCTCCGTGCGTCCAGGGTGACATAGCTCACACAACTGGCGCACGCGCCAGAGCGTCCGTCGATCACCCAGACAGAAATGCGCTGCCTGACGAACGCTCCCTGAAAAACCTCCCCTCGGCTCCTGCGGATGGTCCAAAAAATGGCGGAGGAGAAAGCCCAGAACTAGAGGAAGAACCAGCCCCAAAAAGTGGCGAGCAGGACAGCCTCGCCGGCAGCATCTGCTCACCTGCTGCGTAGAAGTACTCACGCCTCTCCGAGCGAGATTTCTTAGCATTATACGATCCGCCGCACTGGGAAACACTTATGACTCCGCGTCTAGGAGTACTCTTTTCTTGTATTTCAACTATTTAGCTGCGAAATCGTAGATAGCCACCTCTCATCTTCCCCGCACTCCTTACTCGTTTGAGTGAATCCCAAGGACGCCCTTCTCCTTTCATGTCCAACACGCATGAGACACCGAGCGGACGCTCAACAGATTCGGCCGATTGTGCTGGCGCAGAGTCCTTCGTGGACGCAAGCCCGGCAGAAGATCTCGCGCACACGCTTGCGGATGGCCCACAGCGTGGCGCAGACGACGGCACAAAAGTGGAGAAAGAAGCAGAGCGGCCAACTGGCAAGGGGGACAGCTACGCAGGAAGCATCTGTACGCCCGCTGTGCATCAGTCTCTTTCCCAATACGAGCAAGACTTTCTTGAGGACAAGGAGCCGCACTGGGAACCTGTTCAGAGTGCTCTCGGCTAGTGTCCTTAGCCCTGTGCTTAACTGGTGAGTCTGTAGAGAATCGCTTGGCGCTTTTTCTGTGGTCCTTATCGTATACATAGAGCCCAACTCGGGCCCCCCTCTTTTCATATTTCTTACGGACAAGCAGGCTGCCGCCCTTTCGAAAATACGAGCAAAAATTGACACTATTCAGAAGAACTTAGCGACATACGCGGAGCTTCTCGACAAGGATAACGGCGATTATGATGCTGCATTTTTGAACACGGTCATAGGACTGCCAGTCGACCGGCTGTCGCCAAAACAGCGCGCATACCTAATCGTGCGGCAGCGCGGCAAAGCTCTCAAGCGTCGTCGGACCGAAAGCCGAGAAAAAGCAAACGCCGCGGCGCGGGCGGAATCAGGCGGCCCCGACAAGGTCTCGCGCGTCACGGCTAGCGTGGTTGACTATACTGGAGAAGCAAGCGCGGCGGCCCCATCGGAATCAGCTGGCACTAACCAATTCTCGAGCGTCCCGGCCGCTGAGTCGAAAGCGGACGAAGGCCCTGTAGCAAGCCTCCCGACTGCCGAAGAATTCATGGCGCAACTTCTCACTGGCGAACACTGACCTAGCTCGAGTCTTTATCTGCGCCTCAGCGTATCCCATTGCACCCCCAAGCATTTTCTGCAAGCTTCTAACTTTTTGCGGACTCACTCGGCCGGTCGCGCTGGCAAAGACGTTGGCACTGTTAAGGCTTAAAGGACACCGTCTGAAGGTGCATCCTCGTTCCGCTTTGGAAGAAACCCGGGCGCCGCATACTCCCCAAGATGGCTTCTGCCAAGGTCTACGATTCAAAGTGGCGCGGCTCCTTCAGTGTGATCAACAACGCCCTACACGTTGCGCACGCTGCGGCTTGCGGGATGCGCGGCCGCCCCTCGACCGCGAAGTTAGGTCACCCCTTGCGCGTAGTGCCTGTCCCCGAAGATCGCCGACGCCTCGCCATCGGTGCCCACAATGCAGACCACGGCGGGCGGGAGCAGACTTTGAAAAATTTGCGGGACCGCCGGCAGCGGTGGCGGAGAGTCATCTCCGACGTTAAGTAAGCAGTGGGATCCTGTGAAATATTTACGAGGCAGCCGCCGTCTGCGTGCTCCCTTCTTGCACCTCCTCGCGCGCTCTTCTTCCGCGCCTCGGCCGGACGGGCGTGAGACTGCGCAGGACTTGGCACGCAGGGCGCCGGCCTCGAATCTTCGCCAGCGGATCACGAACAGAGCGCCGACGGCCGCCGCGTGCCGTTCCTCTTGCGCGAGCTCCTCTCTTTGGGCGGCGAAGTTTGCCACAAGGCTACGCGTGGACCTGATGGCAATGAAGACGCGCCCCGGCGGCTATCGATATGCCCTGGCTGTTGTGGAGTGGTTTCCCGCATATTCACTAACCGCTCCCCTGCGGAGAAAGCTCGCGGACGAAGTCGGGGCCGCTCTTGGCGACATCTGTCCCTTCATCGGCCTCCCGGGCGCGGTCGCTCGCGATAACGGCCAAGCGCTTGCGCGTCTGAAGGACTTCGCCAAGGGAAGAATCTAACGACCGCGCAGGACACTCCCAAACTATGGCGAAGGCTTTGCAACTAACAAGACGGCCGCCAATGCTCCGCGTTTGCGCGCTCCTTGGTTTCACTCCCCTCGCTTTCGGTCTAATCTCGGCGAACGGAACCGCGGAACGAGCTGTGGGCAAAATTAGGCGTGAGCCTACCAAACATCAGGCCGCAAAGGGAATCCCTGCAGAGCAGTGGCCTGAAGCTCTCAAGCCGGCCACCTTCAGGATAAACAACAGACGCTCGGAATGCGGCCGGGGAACGAGTCCGCGCGCCCTCATCTTCGGCCGACGGCTAACGCCCCCGACCGCATTTCGAACGGACACCGAAGGAGCCCGCGACCCTCCCGCCAACGATGAAGGCGCCGAATTCGTGAGCGATGTCCCGGGAAGTAGGGAGCTCGCAAACCTTGGTGAACCTCTTGCGAGCGTTGCGAGGGGCGCTGTCCAGACGCGCGAACCGTCTGCGAAAGGGCTGGCCGACTTTGCTGGCCGTCGTTTGGACCTGGCCGAGAAGTCCCGCGCGGCCACGGTCTTCAACGCGAAAAGAAACAGAGTGAGCGCAGTGGCCCCAGAAACACCAGGAGGGCGCTAGCCGTAAGCGGAGCCCCACCGCCGGCAGCATGGTCAAGCACGCACCGCGCCGGCGTCTTACGAAGGGAGGCGACCAAGGCCCTACCCCGTGCCGGCTCTTCGCGGCCTGCTGGGATTCGAGCCCGAGTGCTAGAAGATGAAGACACAAGCGCTACCGGCTCGACTACTTCGGGACGCAAGTGGTCGACTTCTGGACTTGCCTACTCAGTCTAAAGCCCAGCTTATGCAGTCAAACGGAATACTAGGGGTTTTCAATGGTCCCCGTGAAACTGATGCTAGACTTCTACCGATTTCCGCTACCTTGGTCTTTATATCTCAACAGGATGATGATAGGAATCGAACCTAGGTCTCAGCTACCGAAGACAAGAAACTTACGGATTGACTCAGAACAACAGCACAAGGCGTACGGAGCTGGATAGTGTTATGCGGATTGTGATGGGGGTTGCAAGGTGTTCACAGTTGAGCCGGCCACTCTGTCGGAAGTGGATTGGTAGTCTGTACTGCCTGACGCTTGGCCTTATAGGGCTCAAGGTCGTGCTTTCCTTGTGGAAGCGGTTGAGTTTGCAAATGTCAGAATGTGGGGCTCGAACCCACGACGTGCCAAACGGAGTCCGGCACGATAACCAACGGAGCTAAGCCACTGCAATGACGCAAGAGAGCAGAGGCCTCCTATATTCTGAAAATATGGCCAAGATGTGACCAGGTGCTTTAAATGGAGCCAACAAGCTTCGAACCCTCGACGCCACGACTTCACGGAACCACGGGGAGGCGTTAGACCATTGGCCCAACTTTACTATTTCAGCGGAGTGGTTGATGGTTATCAAGTCGTGAAATCTCATGAAGTCGCACGTTTTGGGCGTTTGTGTTCTTACCAGGAATAGAACCCGAATATTTCCAAATGATGAAGATCGCAGCTGATCTCGCTAACCACTACGCCAATCTGACTGCTTGAACATGCTGCACGATGATGACCATACCAAGAAAGGAACGCGATGGCTAAGAAGCGGAGAAGTAGATTTGCCAGCTGATAGGAATAGAGCCTTTAGGGCTTTCGTGTTTTCATGATGGCAGCCGAACGCGTTAACCACGGAGCCACTTCTACCTTCTCAGGATAACAAGGGCGCTGGCGCTATAAAACCAAGAAGGTGACTCACATGAAGCGGGCTACTTTCCTCAACTACGTACTAGCGATTTTGATCAAAATGGAGTGAGAACTACCAGCAGAGGACCAGAGGTTTTGGAGAGCATGCCGACTATCTCGTGACTGATGGCGTCGAGACTGGAACCGTCAAGATCTACTGCGATACTTTCAACATGTGAACGCCTTGACCATTAGACCAGATCAGCCGTTGAGCTGACGGGATCACAAGCTAGCTAATTTACGACTACAAAACTACTCACGACTCCCGCCGGCGTGTGGGCGAACAGAAGGCCAATGACGTGCGTGCCGGGCTACCGCTCCCGCCACTCCCCCTTCTGTCGCGCCGCGCCTGACGTGACTACTTCTAACTGAAGTAAGCCATCACAATAACGAAACACTCACGCAGTCGCACTTGCATCGCTTTTCGTAGGTCTTCACTGATTTTCCAAACTATTAACTGTGCGAGTCCGCTAGCAAAAAAGTATATGCCACAAAAATAGCCCACGCAGCCTGTCTCACGCTCGGATATTAAAACTGCCGCAAGCGCAGTCCCGCCATGCGCAAGTATGCGCATGAATTTCTTAGCCGTCATTTGTTCACAAGCTCCTTAGTCCCCTCCCCGTTCTTGCGTGTGCAGGTCCCCGCTTTGTGTAATCCTATGCCAGAGCACCTCGGGAGAATCTAGTCCGAAGCTATCACTTTTTCTCAGTACTGAACAGCCCAAACAATGGCATGTGACTTCACGGCCACCGCTTCACGCATATGACCACAACCGCGAAAATTGCGACTGCCTATGTGGCAGAACACGTTTCTGGCACCTTTGTGTTCTTCCGCGGCGACTGGTTCTAACATGATTCCAAGCCCCCCCATCATCGTCTTGTTGTGATATGAAAACCAAACTGGAGAAGCAAGGCACTTGGGAACTGACTACAAATGGCGAAGAAAATAGAACCATCGGCTAAGGCCTTGCTTCTGCTTTCCCGCACCCATGTTTGAAGCCTAGAGATGTCGGCTTTTTTGGAGAGCCTGCACCCAGAGGCGTCAAAGCTAGGAGAAAAGCCACCGGCTGCGCGTTTAGAAGGCTAGTCCGTAGGCGTTTTCTCTTTCTCTCATGGTCTTCGACGTTGCGCCCCCCCCTGTTTTGCTCTCTGTGCTGGCATCCTTTTTCGGTAGCGCGGTCGGCCTCTGCCAGCAATTTCCCCAGGCTCTGCTCGTAGTTTTACCCCCCTCAGCCTTCCCTCCTCCTTCTTTGCATCACTAACTTGCCCCCCTGAGCGCGTCCGCGTCACTCGACGACTTATCCCGCGCCCCTGCGTGGTTAGACCTCCTCCCCCATCCTTTCCGCCTCTGTTCGCCCGCACAAATGGTCCCGCCTCTGCTTCCCTGTTGCGATTGTCCCAGACCTTCGTGCCCGCTGTTTACGTGCATCCTCTTTGCTTGTCTTGCGTGCCCTTTTCTTTTTCCGCTCTCCTTCGCGTTTTTGCGTGGTTTTTTCGCTCTTTCGTTTTCTTGCTGCTTTCTGCTCCGTTTGTTCGCTTTTTCCGTTTGTCCCGTGCCGAGTTTGTTCTGTGACAGGCCTGCCAGGCCTGGCGAGACCGCTCGACGGGTCAGGCCTTGAAAGCCGCCGCACCCATGTCGGCTGCCATGCCTGACCTGCCGAGCGGTCTCGCCAGGTCTGGCAGGCCACTGAAAGACCACACCCCAGGCCACTTTGAGCCCATCTCACGCACCGAGAACACCGCGGCGCGGCTTAGCGAGCGCGAAACGGCCAGCAGCGCTTCCAAAGGGGCGCGAGGATGTCCTCGATGCGTAAGACCGACCCGAGGCACCCCTTGGAAGCCGCCGCATCCGTGTCGGCTGCCATGCCTGACCTGTCGAGCGGTCGCGCCAGGTCTGGCAGGTCACTGAAGGACCACACCGAGAGCGGCCCAGCGTAGTTTAGCGAGCGCAAAACGGCCAGCAGCGATGCCAAATGGGCGCGCGGAATGAGTAAATTTGTAAGATCGACCCGAGGAATGAGTAAATTTGTAACCGTAAACTCCCTAGCATCTGGCCGTTTTGTTCTTGTTCCTTGCCGCCTAAGGTAGCGGCACTAGTTCACAAGAATAGGCCACAGCTTTGGACGTTCACACTATTCGACGACTAGAAGACTACGCGACATCATCTACATACATCAACTGCCATTCTGGTCTAATGGTTAAGCCGTTCACATGATGAAAATATCGCAGTAGATCTTGAAGGTTCTATTCCTATCGTCTGCCAAATTTAATGCTCCGCTTCGTAGTCATCGTGTTCCTTTCTCGGTATGTTCATCATCGTGCATCATGTTCAGGCAGTAAGATTGGCGTAGTGGTTAGTGAGTTCAACTACGGCCGTCATGGTCTGAAAATAGGGTGGCTCTACTCCTGGTAAGAAAACAAATTTCCAAAACATGCATCTTCATGAGATTTCACGAGCTAATAACCATCAGCCATCCCAATGAAATACGAAAGTTGGCCCAATGGTTTAATCCCTCACCTTCGTTCCGTGAAGTCGTTGCATCGAAGGTTCGAATCTTGTTGGCTCCATTTAAAGCGCACCTGCTCACATCTTGGCCATATTTTCAGAATATAAGAAACTTCCGTTCTCCTGCATAACCGAAGCAAGCTGACTCAGTTGGTATTAGTACTGGACTCATTTTTTAGGCCAGGACTTTTCTCGTTGCACGACCTTACTTTTTTTTCAAAAATGCCGCCAGTGGCAAGGCCTGGCGAACTCCCCTACGCCTTGGACGCTGCGCGGCCGTGGGCCTTCGGCGCCGTCGATATCGACAGCGAAGCACCTCCCAAGGCGATCCGGCCCGCCATGAATGATGGCAAACCCCGACCAAACGGCGGAGCGAACCAAGGGGTACGCAAGACGGGTCCATTTTGAAAAAAAAGAGGCGACAAAAATGGGGGTCATTTTGCACCCCATTTTTGAAAATAAAACGCCGACACTTTTTTCGGCATTAAAGCGGCCCCCTTCCATGGGGCCTGGGGGGGTACAGCAGGCGACACTCCTGGGGCCAAAAGTGTCGCCTTTTGTACCCCCTCGCTTGGGGGGTCAAAGTGGCCCCTTTTTGCCACCCCTTTTGGCCCCCTCCCGAGCCTCCCAGACCAGAGCCTCCGAAGGGGGGCGGCCCCTCTGGGGACACCTCCGAAGCCCACTGGTTGCCATCCCAGACGAGGGGCTCCGGCTCAGCGGGTCCACTGCGAGGCTAGCTGAGTGGCGACGTCGGTCCATAGAGAATTGGGCCTCCTTAGGCTAGCCAAAAACGAAAAAAAAAATAAGGTCGTGCAACGAGAAAGTCCTGGCCTAAATTTTGGCACGCCGTGGGCTCGAGCCCCACATTCTGACATTTGCAAACCCAACCGTTTCCACAGGGAAAACACGACCTTGAGCCCTATAAGGCCAGGCGTCAGAAAGTACAGCCTACCAATAGACTTCGGACAAAATGGCCAATGCAAATGTGAACACCTTGCAACCTCCATCACCATCCGCATGAGATTTTCCAACTCCGTACGCCTTGTATTGTTGTGCTGAATCAATCCGTAAGCTCTTGTCTTCAGTCCCTGCGACTTCAGTTCAAGCCGTATCCTCATCCTGTTGAGGTCATGAAAACCAACGTCGAGAAACAAAGCATTCGCGCTCTTGCTCGAGCATACACAGAAAGTCGCGCATTCGGTAGCATTCTTCACTACGATTAGTACCGCCAGCGTTCGAAGACTAGCGCCAACCTTTTCGATGAACCCTGAAAAAAGAAGAGAAAAAGCAAAGTAGAACCCTCAACGTTACCACTGCGAAGTAATCCAATCCGTATCGCGCTTGTTTTCGTCTGTCAGCTCTCACGTTCGAATCCCAGTAGTGTCATTTCTTGTTCTAGTAAATTTGTCGGTGGCCACGACGGTATCTGACAGCAATTTTTACAGCCTCTGCACGTAGTTCTACTTACATCTTACGCATCGCGAACGTCCTCGGCTTCCTTTGGCAGCGCGACTGCGCGAATCGCACTCGCAGAGCCAAGCCGGGACGTTCTCGGTGCGTAAGATGGGCTCGAGGTGGTCTACGCTGTGGCCCGTTTCTGACCTCCCAAACCTGGAAAGACGAGCCGACAGGTGCGACCTCTGAGTGCCCAAGGATTTGGCGGCTTCCGAGTGGTGCTTCGGGTCCATCTTACACATCGAGAACGCCCTCGCNTGAGTGCCCAAGGATTTGGCGGCTTCCGAGTGGTGCTTCGGGTCCATCTTACACATCGAGAACGCCCTCGCTTTCCTTTGGCAGCGCGGCTGGGCGAAGCGCACTCGCAGAGCCGAGCCGGGGCGTTCTCGATGCGTAAGATGGCCTCGAAGTGGTCTTCGCTTTGGCTGGTTTCTGACCTCCCAAACCTGGAAAGACAAGACGACAGGTGCGACCTCTGAGTGCCCAAGGGTTTGGCGGCTTCCGAGTGGTGCTTCGGGTCCATCTTACACATCGAGAACGCCCTCGCTTTCCCTTGGAAGCGCGACTGGGCGAATCGCACCGGCAGAGTCAAGCCGGGGCGTTCTCGATGCGTAAGATGGGCTCGCAGTGGTTAAGTAAAATACGGGGTGATACTGTGAAAAACTACTAGAAATTACTGCTGAATATCGTCGTTGCCACCGAAAACAGAAAATGCTACGGATGAGATTCGAACGTGAGTGCTAAAAGTCGGAAACAGATGTCATACGGACGGACCTACTTCTACATGATGTGATGCTTCTAGTCTTTGCGTTCATGTCTCTAGTTTCAGATGTGACAGAAAAAGGTGGTCGCTAAGATTCGAACGTCGGTCCTAAGAGATGGAGGCAAAACACATACGAGCTATTCTACTTCGGACGATGGACGTTACATGTGGCACTTTGCCATTGTGTCGCTAGACTCAAAGCTGATTGAAAAACCTAAGGTCTCGCTTTCGAACGTTGGTGCACGCAACAGGGGTGACAGATGTTACCGATTACTCTACCTTGATGCAGTGTCGACTAGATGTTTGCGTTGCCTCTGCTAGAACATGTGGTTACAGTTGCGAAATCGGTGGTCTGGTACCGGAGTTGTTGGTTTGTTTGGCTCACTGTCGAGCACTAAAACAGGTCATATTGTCGGGGTAATCTAGTCCTACAGTTAGGTTAGCGGCCTGTACCCTGGTCCTTATAGGGCTCAAGGTCGTGTTTTCCCTGCGGAAAAGGTTGGATTTGCAAATGTCAGAATGTGGGGTTCGAACCCACAGGTCGTGTTTTCCCTGCGGAAAAGGTTGGATTTGCAAATGTCAGAATGTGGGGTTCGAACCCACGATGTGCCAAAATGAGTCCAGTACTAATACCAACTGAGTCAACGTGCTTCGATTATGCAAGAGAACGGAAGTTTCTCATATTCTGAAAATATGGCCAAGGTGTGATCAGGTGCTTCAAATGGAGCCAACAAGATTCGAACCTTCGATGCAACGACCTCACGGAACTAAGGCGAGGCACTTAACCATTGGACCAACTTCGCTATTTCATTAGGATGGTTGATGGTTACCATATCGTGAAATCTCATGAAGTCGCATGTTTTGGGAATTTGTGTTCTTACCAGGAATAGAGCCACCCTATTTCCAGACCATGAAGGCCGTAGTTGAACTCACTAACCACTACACCAATCTTACTGCCTGAACATGATGCACGATGATGAACATACCGAGCAAGGAACATGATGACTACGAAACGGAGCATTAAATTTGGCAGACGATAGGAATAGAACCTTCAAGATCTACTGCGATATTTTCAACATCCGAACGTCTTAACCATTAGACCAGATCACCAGTTGACGTATTGAGATGATGCTGCGTCGTGTTCTAGTAGTCGAATAATGTGAACGTCCAAAGCTGCGGCCTATTCTTGTGAACTAGCGATGCTACTCTTGGCGGCAGGGAACAAGAGCAAAGCGGTCAGATGCTAGGGAATTTACGACTACGAAATTACTGAGTGGTCTCCGCTTTGGCTCGTTTCTGACCTCCCAAACCTGGAAAGACGAGCCGACGACCTCTGAGTGCCCAAGGATTTGGCGGCTTCCGAGTGGTGCTTCGGGTCCAT
>CAJINU010000120.1:201469-272899 GCA_905178165.1 Amoebophrya sp. A25 | reverse complement strand
TCGCTTTCCTCTAGGCTGGTCGGTCTTCTCTTGCCTTGTGTTCGCATCCGCTAGCGAAGCAGAAGCTAGCGGGGGCGTGCGGCCGGGCGTGGTTGGGCTTAGTAGCCAGACAAAGACAAGAGGCCAAAGGGTGAAAAACTGGACCCATAAGCGAACAAAAGACCACCGCCGCGACGGTGCTTGGGTTTCGCAGTCTTTCGCTTGGAAGAATGTCCCAAGGTTTTGGACGTTTTCACTCATGCTCCCGCACTTGCATAAAAGCGAAACACTTGCCACGCGGCCACGTTTTTTTTTCTGCGTTTTCAGTCGTCCAGAAATGCCTCCAAGAAAGTTTTTCCCACTCTCAAAAGCTGACCCCCTTAACAGCAGAAACGAGCCCGAGCATGCGCCAGGAGTTTAATCCGAGTTAGGGTAGGAGTTAAAACGCGAAACGCAACCGCTGGGGGGGCTCTAATTTCTTTTCCTCGTTTGCCATCGCCTTTCTCGCCTTTCTTCTTATTAGCATGGTGCAGCTTACTGCTCAGCCTTTGCTATAGTATTGGCCAGCTCTGTCATGGTGGTCGGCTTTTCCATGATGATTGCATTTTTGAGACAGCCGCACGAGTTACTTTTAAACATTCGAAGCTGCTCGATGATCGGACATTTTTCGACCTGTACACTGGAAGAAATAGCTGCCCATCTTTTGTAGAACGACTGCGGCCTTTCGTTCTTTCCTTGCGTCATTGCTTCCAACTGTGGCGCAGCGATATCGAATGCCTCACGCTCCGCCGCGTAGGTGTCTCGAATGTGTTTAGCTCCGTCGCGTAGGTGTCTCGATCTCGCTGTGCTATCGATGCGATTTCCTGCGTTTCGGCTCGATTCTTAATCTCGAGGTATCGACTAAGCGTCTGGGCGTGTTCAGTGCGCGCTTCGATACTCTCACACACTTCGGCGAAAGTATATTTTGAGAGTGCGAGACTGATCTAAGAGCGGAAGGAAAGCTTCTCATCCTTGTATTTGGGCACGCGCTTCAAGTCCGACGCTTCTTCATGATTGGCGTGACTTGTGCCCTTTCTTGAGGCTTTTGATGAAGCGACTTGCTCACTTTGTAACTCGTTGCCTTTGATCTCCAGCGCTTCGCTATCGACTTTTATTTCTTCTATTATTTTTTCTTCACTAGTCTCTTCACGATCATGATGCTGAGCTTCATCAAGTTCCACTATTTCAGCCTGATCATGATGCCTTTTTGTTGTCGAGATTGCTGCGCTACCTTGATCAGCAGCACCAACTCGTTTAGCGGAGGCTTTTACCCAGACCTCTCCAGTTTCCGGATCGGTCCAAGTATTTTCTCCACCAGCCATCATTTTGAACACCACTGCGACTGCCAGAGAACACTACAAAGGAAGATACCAACTGCCTACTTCTACTGTTCAGAAGTACCTGCTCACTGTGAAAGCCCCAGAAGTTTCCGCGCTTGTTTGCGGTTGGCTTCGTGTTCGGCGCTCTTCGTATTTGTGACGTATCGCCAACACGAACAGGCTAAGGCAGATTCTGCTTCGTGGCGCGCTATCGTACTGATGTCGCGGGAACGGTTGCGGCCCAGTAGGTTCACAAGTTTCTGTGCTTCGTAGCGTAAAGCCTTCGAGGGTGCTCTCCCTTTTTGCCTTTTGGCATAGATTGGCGCGATGTAGTTCAAAATGGAATCTTTGATGAAAATCGGTGGCGTTTGTACTTTCCAAAGACAGAGGTAGACTAGTAGCTTGTATTCGAGGAAAGATGTAGCTTGGTGCTTGTTGTTGATGTTCTTCTTCGATTTGTTCGAGTCGTACAAGTTTACTACTGTCTTCCATTGTTCTCGCACTTTCTTCTTCCGTGCTTCAAAGTTGGGGGGAGACTTGCCAAAGATGCTCGGTAGGATGTTGCCGCCCAGTAGAAGCTGAAGCTTACTTTGGGTATCCCAGAAAGGACCAGCGACATCCAGCAACGAAATACCGACTCGATAATTTGGCGGGTCTGGAAGTTCGAAGACCATACTTGGTATTCCTACCTCTTCTACCTAAACAAATAAGCGCAGTACTATAGTGCATTTGGGCTCATAACTCTGTCGATCAAGTTCATGACCGAAGAGTTAGAGCAAGAAAACCGAAGGAAGAGCTTTAGGAAGCTCTTTGAGTATGTTTCTCCTTCTATCTTTCTCGTCCGTATTTAAGAAAGAGAACACAAGAAAAAGCTGAAGAGTATTAATCCGCGATTTTTGAATTTGTTGAGTATCAGCGAAAAGAGTGCCAATATAATAAAAAAGCCACTGAGGCTCCTTAGCAGTATCCTGTATGAATAAGGAGCATGCTCAATTATTTTGGCGTCAGTATGTAGGGGAAGTTAAAGTTTGTTATCACATGCTTGCGCATGTGTTAGGTTTTTGGTTTTTGTCATGCATAAAATCCAGAAGGTTCAGACTGATACTAAGGCACTTTATTTCCGTATTGGTCTACTTGATTCGACCGGGGAACAAAGGAGCAGACTGATGCAGATTCTCGTACTGAGAGCATTTCAATTCAAACCAAACCCATCTTACAACAACACTTATCAAAGAAATCCTTTCGCTTCAGTCTATTGAGCTCCTGGCTGCCTGTTGTCTAAGAAATCACGATCAGCGATCACACGACGGCCGATGCCATCGCGGTACTCCTCACGCAGTAGAATTGTGTGTGCTGAAGGCGCAGCATTGGCGTCGAACTTGGAGAGACCATTTCTGTGGCGCCACTTCATGACACCCCGCACGAGAGAACAACTCTCACGCGCTCGCTCCAATGTGTCCCAGAGCTTCACTGCGCTATCGCGTGTCACAGGCATCCCCAAGCTCTTGTATTTCTCACGCAGCGTTTTACTGACAATTTCGAATCGCCAAACGTCGACAGACACCCCCCTGCTGATCATCGTCCATCCTCCTCCTCGCGGATAGCGTCGCATCTCCGGATCTGCCTGCGGATCGTCCTCGTCTTCATCAGCCTGTAAGTTGGGATCAGGTTGTCGCGCTCCAACCGCTTCACGAGCAGCTGCAAGTTGCGCTCGCGCATCAGCACGGACCTGCTCCTAGTTCTCATGCGCCTGGACGTTGCGGAGCGCACCGTTAACATCCAAGTCGCGAGCCTGTCGAATGTTAGCTCGTATCTCCTTAGCCCGACGCCGAGCGTCGCTTCTGATTCGCGCCGCGTTGTTCCTGCGATAAACATTCCCGGCGCTAAGCTTCTCCATTCCAGGACAAAAAATAACAGACGCGGACGTAAGACAAAAGTCCACCTGCAAACACGCAACGGAGGCGCGAGAGACTCGATCTGGCGGCAGATGAAAAGCCTCTACTTCGTCGCGCCACTGCGTGAAGAGCGTGTAGTCAGAACTTTTCCACAGTTCTGCTTTGTTGCCACCAGCTGCAGCGCGGACAACCAAGCGCACACCACCAAGATCGTAGGGATTCAGGGCAACCCTCGCTATCTGAAAAATATCCAGAGGCGCACACAAATCAAATTCAGACGCGCGCCGCCAACGAAGTATCAACAAGCCACCTCGCACATCAGTCCCACCCGCTTGTCTGCGAACCAGGTGCGTCACTCTGTAGTCGAGATCGGCAAGCGAAAAGAAAGGCAACCTGAACGCATTCGCCTCTGCATGGGTAGCCAGCTCCTGAAGCTGCTGGTCGCTCAAAATGCACGGCTTTACTGCGTCCGCAGCTGCTTTATCAACATCCATAGCACGCCGGGAGGTCACCTCCTCGCAGATCTCGCGATCCGTAACAAGCTGGTCTGCGTTGGTGGTGTTTGTTGCCTTGAGTTTCGTCATGAGATCTAGTCTCCTTGCTTTCGCTGCTTGCTCCACTTCAAGACGCTTCTGCAACTCATCCGAAGCTGCGAGCATCAAGCGCCGACGAAGGAGTTTGACCTGGTCACGCAGACGACGGCACATCTCTGGGTCAGCTGCTTCTCCCGCATACGACAACGCCACGTCTTTCAGCACCTGTTTCGCCACATCCCACGTAGAATCTTTCTCGCAACTAATCGAGACCAACGCTGAATTTCCCCGCACTTGCCTGGCGCCTGATTTCGCGTACGCCTCTCCCAACGTCATAGGCCCAGGCTTTCGCTTTTGGACTACCTCCCGCATATGATTACTCTGCCGATATCGTCCACACCACGCGGCTTCGTTCACCGTTGAAAAGAACGCACTGCGCCCACGGTGGCCTTTTGGAGCGAACTTATGGGCACGCTCTGTAAAATAAATGGCTTGCGGAACGGTGAGCAGCAGCCGCAGGCAGTCGTCAAGGGACCTAGAAAAACGATCGATGATGAACGGCGAATCCCGCGCCAATTGCTGCAGCTTCGACGTCAAGCCCGCGCCTGCTTTCTCTGGAGGACACTGGCGCACATTCTGCAGAAATAGCTGCAGACTAAGTCAGCGAGTACGGCGGCACGTCCAATCGCATAAAAGCATGCGTCTCAGCAGAGGTTGCTGCAGCTTCAATCGCGTCGGCGATGTCACGCAGAAGTAGTCTCTGCGCGTCCTGCTCCAGGTCAAACCACATCAACAAATCTACCCAAGCAGAAAAGCGAAGCTCCGTGGTTTCGTGGAGGAGCTGCGCGCGGAGCCCTGGAACTCGCTTGATGTGGTCCTCGTGCAGAAGTGACCTCTCCACCCGCTCAAAGGGAAGTCCCATCAAAGCACCACCAACAACAGCAGACTTGAAACGCCCATACGGCACGCAGGTGCTGTAGGCTTGATTTAGTAGTCCCGTGCGCGAACATTTGCTGACGATGTGTCAGCAGGTGCGCCGGGCTCTCTTTTTTGATGCGCGCCTGGCTGGTCTCCGCAGTGTCCTGCTGGAGCTCGAGGAGGTAGCGGGTGGCTTGTGCCACCGTGTTGGTCCATTCTTGTGCGTTGTCATCGCGATCACGTTTTTGGTCATCAAAGATAGCTCTAACGTATTGTTGGTAGAGGCGTAGGTCGACAGGTGGCGACCAGACCGCTTCAGTTAACTGGTCGGCCGTTTTAATCAATGCAAGTTTTAGCTTTCTCGGCGTCATCTTGGACTATCTTTTGTTTCCTGGTGTGGGTGGGTGGGTTTTTTTCAATTTTTGCCATCCAGAGGACTATCTGAGATTTCCGGAGCGTGAAACTCTTACTTCGTCGCCTATGATCTCCGATAGTATACGCACCGACTAGAGAGAACCCGAGCAGATCAGCAGGAATTCGCTTTTACATTCATTTCACATTTCGCGGCCTCCGGCCAGACAAGTGCTACACTGCATTAGAATTCACTGCTACCGATCATTTGGCTCGCTTCCTGCTTCCAGCAGTGAAGGCCTCTCGGAGGGCGTGGGTGAACACGAGTGCCAGGATCCCTTTTTTGGATCACTGTCGCCAAAGGCAGCAGAAGCTGCTAGCCCTTTGGTGTGCAACACGCTGACGCTTCAATAATCACTGTTCCCATCTAAGCTACCTGCTTACGGGCATGCTCACGGTGAGACCATGGGTTAAGGAAGCACTCACTTACTTGCCATTTGTCCAGGCGCGGCTCTCGCCAAGCGTCTTATTCCGACTTCACTTTCTTGCGAAGTGGAGCGGCCTGCGATTGTTTCTGTGCCTGGTCTTTAGTACTGGTGGGGGTGGTCTTCTTCTTGACGACTTTTTTCATCGCCGATTTGCAGTATGCAGCTTTCGGCGTGACTTTGATTGTGCGGACGTCTTGTCCGTTCATTTGGGTAGTACCTTCCGCGAGGAGTTTGCCCCTCGACTTGAAGTAGGCGGCAGCGTCGTGTTTAGTTGACAAAAGAGATTCGATCTCGTCGAGTTCGCGGGTGCGCGTTTCATTGCGCACTGCCTCCTGGATCTCATCTTTGTCTTTAGTTGTGGTAGGTAGGGCTATGCGTTTGCTATCGTCGGCGGTGTAGTCGAGTGCCCCGGCCACGGGGAATAGGGCTGCCTCCGCGTGGTCCGCGTGGTCCTTCATGTAGCATAGGACGGTCGCGAGGGTGCTCCAGCCTCTTGCCTTCGTGTAGGTCTCACGGCCGAAGTGTTTGCCGGAGGCCAAAGTTTTTGCGGCCATGAGGGCATTAGTTCGGCGAGGCGAGTGGAACTCTGCCCCCAGTCGTTTCATGATATCCATCATTGATTTCTCATCTGCTGGTAGGGATGGTTGTGGTGTGGTTTCGTCGCAGATGGGGCAGAGGTCCTTGTGTTGTGGTGAGGTACAGTTGCAGCGGATGGTAACCACGCGGCCCTCCTTGTTCGCGATCAGATCTCGAATAACTGTTACGAGGATGCGGTCGGCGTGGTAGGTGAGGTGGTGCCGTGCGGGCGGAGCTCGGCAAAGCTGCTCCACCGGATGCCCAGGAGGATCCACAGGCGCACAAGTGCACGAGCTGCAGGCTGGAGGCGTCGGCACGCGTCCACGTGGATAGGTGGCGCCTTGAGAGGCTCCTGCGCCGCACACGTCCGCCGGATGTCATCCTTGGCGATGTTGAGTGCCTTAATGGCGCAAGGGTGCGGCTGGAGCCAGTTGCGCGGTTGGTTGGTACGTGGGTCCAGCTCTGGCATGAGGAGGTTGTGAGATACCGCGGCAAAGTAGGTGCTTGCCAGCTCGGAGCTGTCATTGGTCATTGGTGGCCGAGATCCAGAGGCAGAAGATACGTAGGTGCTCGATTGAGTATGGAGGGTGGACTTGCGGGAGCTGGTTCGCCCAGTAGTCCCGGAAGACGTGAAAGCTGTACTTGCGGCTGATGAGGGTACCCTCGGCATGCGCTTGCAGCTGCAGCGTGATGCTCTCGCTGCTGCAGTAGCGCGTGAGGGTGTGGCGGTATTCCCGTTTTGGGATAGTGGCGCTATCTAGTCTGAGTGACGGCGATGGTGTAGGTAGCGAGAGCGGTGTGGTCTCCGACGGTGGTGGTTTCCACGTTGGGTCTCCCAGTGGTGAGGGCTGCGAGGTTTGCCCCCGCAGCTGGGAGCCGGGGGCCTTGGACGAGGCCATAGCTGGCGCGAGCCAGGCGCCATGTAGCGGCGCGAAGGAACGCGATGCCATTTCTATTTCTCCCTCGAATATTTTGCGAGCGCTCGACTCCAACGCGCAAGTGCTACTTTTACTTGGTTTTGTATATTGATTTTTATGGTATTATTTAGGGAGGGGCGTACGTTTTGCCTGTAGATTGCCTCACTTTCTCTCCGCGGATGATCTTCTCTCGTCGTAACCTCGTGGTATGCCGCAGCTGGTGAGCACTTCCATCAGATGCGAAGATAAGGCAGCCAGGGTGAAACATGTTTGCAAATACTCACATTGGTGCACTTAGCCTAAAAGCTGGCCCGGAAGGTGGCATCTCGCCTCCTCTCCGTCAGGTTTTGCTCTGATTACTCGCGAGTCCTGTGGGAGTTGTTCCAAGGTGTAGACGCTACACAGATAGAGCGGCGCTGGGTCTGTGATTAGCTGACGCTTCGTCTTAGTCACATAGAGAGCGACTCCTTCATCAATGACGTCGCGCGTGTGGACCGAAATCCATACACGGTCGCCACCCTTCGATTTGGTATGGTTTGGATGGTCCCCCCAATGGACGCGCTGGCGGCTCATCGGCAACAAGTAGCCGACTCGGCCAATATTTGCCAGGGCGTCTGCGGAGGTCTGGTGCCAGATGTATCTGCGGTTGGGTAAGGTGGTTGGTGGTGGATAGAGTTTGCTACAGGTAGTTGGGGGATGGTAAGGTAGGTAGGTCGAGACTTTGTACTCAAGGCAAGTGAGTAGCAGCTCGGTGAATGCAGCAAATCAGGCTGAAATGTTGGCACCCGTGGAGGTCGGCGTATTCTTGTGCTTCAGCTTTGGTAGTGAGGCGCTTGCTGCCGGTGCATTTGGTCAGGGATTGCCCCGATGTGGCGGCGCGGATGTAGTGAGCCGGTTCGTGGTAGGCAATTCCAAAGCGGAGTCCGCCGTGTCTGTTGGTCTGCTCTGCAGCCGCCTGAATGTATTCGAGCGGGTACCAAACGCCATGCTTGCCATGGTGGAGGGTTTCCTGAAGGTCACCCAAGTCGACCCACTCGCGCTCCCAGCCCTCGGCCACTTGTCGATGCGCCAGCTCTGGGCTGTGGCGGAGGAAGTAGGCCATCTGCTTTCCACATTTGTGGAGCAGGTCCTTGTCGAGTGTGGCCGCGTGGCCTGCCATGGGGTCAGTCCACTGGAGTTTCTTGATGGGCTGGCTGATGGTGTAGGTCTCGCGCGGCTTTTTTATAATGGCCGGAAGGTAATCCATGCCACCAGGGCCGCACTTCAGTTCCTGACCACTTTGCATAGAGGCGGGTAGCTCGTCCTCAGCCGCCACTTGTGTGCTCGGAACTTCAAGGTCGTAGGCTTCACCCAGCTCATTACTCCAGAAGGAAGTTGCCGGCGTGATGTGGTCTTCATCCTGAGTGGACAGCGGGGCGAAGGCTTGGTCGTCGTTGTTGTACGGACCAGCACCAGTCGAGGCGCTGCTCGAGGCAGTCTGGTTGGGGTGCGCCTTGCCGTGCGGCGCCATGGCGGCCGCAGGGTTCTGGGGGCCCTTTCCCGTGGTGTCTTGGGCTGGTTTCCCACCCATGCCCTTAGAGCGGCGCTTTGCCGCAGCTACCAGTTTCTCTTGGAAGGCTGATTTTTGGCCTTTACGGGTCAGCGGGATGGCCACCCTCTGACCTTTTCCCGGTGCGTTGGTGCTCATTTTTAAATGTGAGTATTTGTTTATAACACGTATGCGCGGACACGTTAGCGCTGTTTCCCTGGAAATGGTTTGGTTGGTAAAGGTAGTGAGTGGTGTTATGGGATCGCTTTATCCAAGGGCTTAGCTAAAGTAGGTAGTGGCTTTGTGTGGTTAAGTGTTTAACATAATCAAGTCAGTAGCAAGCAGCATTGTTTTGCGTTAGTGAGTGGCACCGAGAGTCGCAGACTTAGGCGCATAGGTGATGGGTGGTCGATTTGTTTCCACAGGATGCCTTTGATCATTCACATGTTGCACAGATTTTTGAGTGCAGGCATCAGTCTGGGTTTTCCGGTAGAGAGAAAACAGCCTGACAGTAGTAGTTCTAGCTGAAGCTTGGCAAGGTTGGTCTTTTCTTACTTCATCTCAGCTACAAAATGGCGAGGCGCATGACGTCATAGCGGTTTCAACAAGCTCATCTGAGAAATGTTGTCTCAACGCCCTGCTTCGTGAGAACCTCCGCTGCGAACTCTCGGGATCCACGCCTCTTCTTTCTTATTTAGACTGGGCTACAACCGCCTCACTCCACTTGCGTTTAACAATCATACTTGCCTCCTCTGTTGGCCACTGGTGGATCAAAAGGCAGGCAAGATTATTCTCATCGAAGGCGCATTTGTGGAAGATGTGGCAACAGGCACAGGCGTCCTTAGCCAACTGGTATTTGTCGTGTTTGGACGCGGATTGAACCACTGGGGGCTCAAGGATCCCTCTTTAGACACCGGCAGCCCACAAGGAGTATTATTAATTGTTTTTGCCCATGCGCAGCCTGTCTTAGGATCAGACTTGTTCGTCGTGGCCACAGGGGTCCATCCGTCCGCCACCAGCTCCGTCCAGGAGCGCCACACCGGTAGAGTGCCACGGTGGATTAGCTCAGCATTCAGTTGGTTACACTTTGCAGCCGTAGGCTGACCCGGTGGGTTGGCCGGTGCATCAGTGTTTGAAGGAGGAGCTGGCGGCTGATCTTGGTGAGGTGTCTCATAGGTCTTGCGACCGCGCGGTAAGTCGACGGCCCATTCGGTGATTAGAGGTGACAGAGGTATGTGACAGATGGATGGTTCAACAGAGGCCACAAATTATAGCTATGTGGAGTGAGTAGCTTTAGCCGTAACTTGGAGCTCTTGAGTGCGGCCGTCTGTTTCCAGTTGGTGTCATGCCACCAGACATTGTTCTTGGAATCCCAGGACTTGTAGCACTGTTTCTCCGGTGCCCACACCCAATGGCAGGCATCGGCCTTGTTGGGAGCAGCAGTCGGTGGCGCAGCAGCAGGAGGCTGGCCTTTTTTGCGTGTGCCCTTAGCCGGCGGCGCCTGCGAGTTCCGCCAGGATTGGTATTCTCCGGCACTGGTCTCGTCCTTCTTGGTAGTGGTAGAGGAGGTGGTCGCATGGTTCTTCCTCATATTCTCCTTACGGCGATTATTTCCAGTAGCATGTGGTGGACCTTGGTCTTCATCCTCTTCATTAGCTCGCTTTTCAGCAGCAGCAGGAGAAGGAGACGCTGTGGCGTTGTTTTGTTTGTCTTTTCCCCACTGCGCGGAGCGAACTTTAGAAGATTGCTGTAGTTCTTGTTGATGTCGCGTTAAGAACTGCATGGCAGCCATGTTGTTCTATCTTGCGAGGCTCGTCATGCACGTGCGCACACAGCGTCACTGGTATGAAGTGCAACACGAGCGCGCTTTTCGCCACTCCGGACAATGAAAAATGAAAAGGGGAGACCAATTTAGTGACTTCGTCAATATTAGTGGCCTCCCCAATATACAGTACAAATTTCTGCGCCATGCTCATCGTCGTCTCCATGGCAAATTGTGCATCTGTAGTCAATTTTTCATTCTCTCCCCACGTTGCTCCCAGCAAGGCACCTCGCAAGTCCTCTTGACTTCGGCGTTCGAGGGCGTACAAGTAGCGGAGGTTCCACCCATTCCAGAAAACACGAGGAATAGTTGGGCGGACCTGTGGGCGATTGGTTGGTTGGTGGGGAGGGTAGGTTTGCACGTATATGTAGGTAAGGTATGTTGAGTGTAGGTATGGCGGTATACGTAAAAGGCACCATATAAGTATTTCTTGGCTGATTGTGTCGTGTAGGTATAGGACTAGGAGTTCGCTAGGGTATATAGTTGCACCTTAGCCGAACCAAGCGACAGCAGGCGTTGCGCAGTGGGCGCGAGGTCTTGGCACAACGGACCCCCAATATTCTTAAACAGAATAAAGGTTTTGCGCGAGGTCTCAAATTCCTTTGCTGTGAGGAATTTTGTGAGAAACGACCGCTCGGAGCCGATACCCTGCAAAATTAACCAGGCCGCCAGCGCTTTGGCGCTGGCCTTCTGCGTGGGCGTGTGTGTTGCGACCCAGTGCAATAGCGTGGGCGGCGCGAGGTGGACGGTCGGGCCGAGGCGGTGGCAACCCTGCAGGTTAGCTTGGCAATTCGGGTAGACCACGGCCGAAAGCAGTCCGCCTTGGCAGGCTCTGGGTGTCGAGGGCAGCTCCCTTGTACGAGGCGACATTTCCCGGCGTGGCCATCCATGTGAAGGCGAGTTGGTTGTTGAGGTCGAGGCCCGTAAGGTGAAGGATAGCGCCACCCTTTCCGTCCCTGTGTGTTTTTGTATGGTGTGTTATGAGGTATGTGGTTCATCGGTGATGTGGTCTACGTGTGTAGGCTATTTTAACCGCCCACCAGGCCGATGCTAAGTTCCTACGTGCCGAGGGTTGCACGGTTAAGCTCGGGCCATCATCTGGGTCCAGGCTAGAGGTCTTGTCGTATGGCATCGGCTGGGGTGCCTTTGCTCAAATGGTTGTCTCATCCTAGCCCGGGTTGTCCGCCCGCCGTTGGCGCTTACCCATGAGTGGGGTAAGTCCGTTGGCAGGCGGGACAAGACAGGCGATAGCACTCGGTAGAGAATGCCGTGCGATCTGGAAAGTGATGTCCTGATCTTGTTCATCACCATGCGGGAGGCGAAGAGACCGGAGCGCATTGACCGCGATGGGGCCCGGCTCGTCGGGGTCTTTGAAGCCCGGAACATCCGAGGCTTCCTTCTTGGTGCGGTAGCCAGTCGCCGCCGCATCTGGGTAGATGCCGCGTTCGTCTGGTTTAGCGACATTGTAGCTCGGGGTGGCCTGCTCCTCTTCTTTGAACTTGCCGACGACCTCCTTGCGCTTCTCCTCGTACTCCTGGTCGAGCTTCTCCTTCATGGTCGCCAAGGCTGCAGCGACCTGAGCTGCCACCATAGCAGCCACGTCAGCCTGCGGCTGGGCAGGTGGTTGAGGTTGAGCAGGTGGTACTGGTAGGCCTTGAGGTTGGCCGAAGCCGTCCGGTAGTTCCTGTATGAATATTCAGAGGCTATTTCAGGTGACATGTGTGTAGTGATTGAGGTATGTTGGGCGTTTCGAGAGTATGTTGAGCACATGCCTGCACTGCCTACAAGAAAGAGTCAGAAGACCTGTGTTAGGCGGTCGTAAATGGTGTAAGGGGTACCAGATTGCTGTCGGCGAAGTGACCGTGAAGAAAGGTGTAGTCACTGTGGATTCCTGCACCCTGTAAACAGGCTGGAGTATCCACATCACAATTTTCACGGACTGCCTCAATGCCGCGTCTTCCTCCCGATGCCTTTGTGAGTTCCATGTAATTTGGATGGGATGCAACACAATTTGCGGCAACGCGTTGAAACAATCAGAGATCCGCTGTTTGGTAAAAAAGGCCGTGTCAGAAATATTCTCCTTTTGATATTTTTCCACGGCCAAATAAGCCTTGATCCAACCTTGGCCTTCGGCCGGCAGCGGAGCGCCATTTTGACCAACCCGCACGGTGGTGAGGGTGGCCATGACTCCACCCAAGTCCTCCTTCAGTTGCGGGCGAGGGTCCAAGATGAGCGCCATGCTCTTGCTGAGGACATAGACCGCGGCCAATTCTGGCTCAGTCAAGTCCCGCACCAACGTGGCCTGTTTTTGCCCGAAGGCAATGGTAGGACGTTGCTGCGCCTCCATTTTGTGGCTTTGGTTTTTGAGAGTGAAGTAGATTTTTTACGAGTTTCCTCTTATATTTTCCCTGGGTTTTGGTGAAAGTAAGCGCTATCGTTGTTTCAAGTGGTGGAGTGGTAGCTTATGTGTGTTTTGTTGGCTTAGTCAGTTATTCGCCTAATGCCACCTGTAGCCGTCAGCATTCAGGCTACTTCGAGTTTCGGCGCGCCGTATTGTGGGCCTTAGTGGCGTAATTTTGTCTAGCTTAGATCACAATAAAAAGCTCAGATCGCTGAACGAGAAAAAAAAAAACAGAGCACGGGCTCCGCAAATTTGTAGGCCGTCTCTTTCATTCCTGGAACGGTGGCTAGGATACGTCGGCCAGTAAGAGGGTTGCATAGTCCACCCCTGTCGTGGTTTTCTCTACCCGTTAGGGTTTGAGAGTAGGCCATAGTATGCTTGCGGAACAGAGCGAGGGCGGTTCTTTTCGCCCTTAGTTCACTTCTCGACAGATTTCTGGATCTCGTACATCTGACTTCTCGTAAGCAAGAAGTGGAACTTTGTTTCATATGAGCCGTCAGCGGGAACAAAAGAGTTTGCTCCCTCCCGCACACGGGTACGCTGTGGCTAGTGGTTCGCTCGTTCTCTCGCGGAGATCAGAGCCCCTAAGTCGGTTAAAAAACAGAAGATATGCTGAGCATGGATCTCCTTCACTATTTCGGCCCTGTTGCGGGTGTTAGGTTGGCTTCAGGTATCAGCCCCTTAAGAAGGGTAGCCGCTCCCCACAGGGGGATGGCATTACCGCAGGGCATGTCTCTGGATCTTCTTTCAGTGCCTGTCCGTGCATAGCTAGTTGTGTGCTTTCGTCGGCTGTGCATGTTATTGCCGCGGGTCCATAAGGGGACAAGCGGCATTTTAACGAGCTATACAAGGCTGTAGCCGGGGAAAGGCCGCTATTGGTAGTGGTGGCGGTGGTGGTGGGCGTGATTTGGTGATCGCGCGGCGCTTGGTGGCACCGTTGGTATTCGTAGGCGTGACTTGGTAGTCACGCCGTGCTTGGTGGCACCGTTGGCATTCGTAGACGTGATTTGGTAGTCACGCGGTGCTTGGTGACACCGTTGGTTTGGTTGAGGTGAGAGAGTGGACTCGCGGGGAGTTCCCCAGCCCTCTCCGAAGACCATCCAGATGACTATCTGAGATCTCCGGAGCGTGAAGTTCTTATTTAGTCACCTATGATCTCCGATAGTATACACACCGACTAGAGAGAACCCGAGCAGATCAGCAGGAGTTCGCTTTTGCATTCATTTTACATTTCGCGGCCTCCGGCCAGACGATGGGGTCTATTGTGGTTCGACTTCGTGCCAAGAAGGGCAAGCTCGAGAGCCGTATGCTCCCACGACTTTTTGTTGTCACACATCGCGGCCCTAATAGTGCATCGATACAACTTTTGTCAGGAGCACCACACAGATTAGGAAACCCGCAAAGCATCAGGATGATCCGCCCGGTCGAGTTGTCTCACGGCGCGGCCATCTTCATGCATCTTTCGAAATGCCTGACCCGACGAGAACTGGCGAAGCGTGTAGTGGAGCCTGAGGAGCTCGAAGCATTCCCACAGGGTCAGTATGCACGCACTCTTGCAACATTCCGCACCGGGGTCGATCGTAGTCTCCCGACACCTTCAGACTCGTCTAAGGCGGTCAGCTACAACATTGACGGACTTGCAGCAACCTTCGAGGACTCTAAGAGGCTGCAAGGCTTCTACTCGGTATTTGAGACTTCGCCGCATTTCGTTTCTATCCAGGCGGCCAAGCTTTCAGCGACTACAGAAACGAAGTCTCGGAAACTACTCGAAGAACATTTGGGATCGTAGTGCGTCATCTATTTTCGCAACTCAACTACGCGCGTCAGCTACAGCAGCCCTGCAACTTTTGTCCGTCGAGATTTTAGACACCGTTACTGTGGTGACCAGTTGGACTACAGCAGCATCCCGACATCGGGAGGCATCTTGGGGCTCGCAGATCGCGAAGGCCGACTTGCAGCACTCGAGTTCGATTTGTTTGGAGTTACAGCTCGCATCGCCAATATCTACAGTGTCAATTCTTCGGAGGAGCTGCGCCGATTCGACGCTGCCCAAGCCTTTGATAAGGCGCTTGGTCAGTGGTTTGATACTACCGCTCCACTCCTTCCATTGCTTTCGGAGATTTTAGCCGACTTTTGTCAAGATGCCACGTTTGCCTGCATAGGCGCAATGACCGAGAAGCGCCGTCTTGTAGCAAACGCGAGACAAATAGCCTCCATGGACGTGCGGCAGCGTGTGTCACACAGGGGGACAGCACTTGGGCTCTCCGCTGCCCAGACAAAACGGGCTTCGCAATTGATTACTTTGTTGCGAACAAGGCAGCAGCGACACACTTCGAGAAGAACGCCAAACGCGACACCGGCCGAGTTAGAATGCCGCACGAGAGACAGCACTTCTTCCACGTCCCCGGCTTGCGTCTTCGACTCCGAACCACGCGACGAAACTTCGACCGCCAGACTCTCTCTATTGATTGCGAAAGGGTGGGCGCTGAAGATAATGAGACTCCTAGGGTGTAACTTTTAAGAGGGTGCCACATATCTACTATTACAGTATACATAGCTTTACAACGTAACTAGACACTTAGCCTAGAATTATAGTAGTACAGATTATATTTCTAAGTATAACACTGCGTTAGTTCTGTCTTTGCCAGAAAGCGCAGCGAGTGCGATAGATCTATAGTGGTACGGGCCTACATTTCTAGTAGCTCCCACGCTGCCTGTATCTCCATGAGGAGCTGCAGCTAGCATGGTTTTGATCTTTTGTTCAGAGAGACCTAGTCCTGTCACAAATCGTCCAGTTTCAGACAGTTCGGCGCGCCCGAACGAAAAGAAGTTTCTTTATCGTGTTCTTCTGGCATCCTTTGGAAAATGGGATGGCCTGTCAATCGTATTGGACCTGATTTGCCCTTCACAAAAGTAATACCAAAAACGCACTTCCCACGCGCTATTTCCAGAGAGTCAAGATATTGCCGAAAAGAATCTATGTCCCCCTGACTTGGATGGACTGGCGTGACCTCTCTACTGCTTGTCGGTGCGCTACTGGAGGTAGTATAACAAAGTATGGCATGAGGCTGCACCCGTCACGACTCTACTTAGATTCGATGAGATAGTGACCTCTTAAATCATAAACATCCACAAAAAAACAAAATAAAAAAGCCAAAAACATTAATCGCACAGGATTGAGAACAAAATCGACCCAACTGCTTCTAGGTTCTTGTTAGATTTCGGAGTATACAATTAGGATAAAACATACCAAAAAACGAGACGATGTGGGTCGCGGCGATACTGATGCCCCTTTTTGTGCCTCTAGTACTATTTCGTCTGTCCTTGATATACTCTCCTCTTGAGTTTGGTGGGGTATTTCAAGGGAAATTCCGGCGCATTTTGTATCTTCCTCCTTCTATCTTCTTGACAGTCACGGACTTGCTTCTCCTTTTTGGCCATCAGCTTTTCTCTCTTTTATCCGTTGCTTCTTGGTTTGTCTTCGCACAGCTATGGGCTTGGGGATGGCACTTCCACAAAACACTTTGCGACTTCGGTGCCGCGACACTCGTGAGCATCGCCCTTCACAAGGCTTTCACTGGGGTCTTTTGTGCACCGCGCTACCTTGCTTCAGAGTGCCTACTTCGCTGCAACCTTTGGGGGCGCAGGCGTGCTCTGATCAGGCAGCCGCAATTTGTCACCAATCGCGTCGCCATTTCTTGGGGTAGTTATTTTGGTCTACCTTATCCGAAACTAGCACAAGCTTACATCGGAATGTCGGATGACCCGGATGGCTCGGACTGTGATCGATGTGCTGCAAACGAGCCAGGTTATGACGCCCACGATCGGGATAGACATGCGCCGCCGAATAAGGAGACAACTCACTTTGGATTCCATCAGGACGACCAGGGTGCAGACGGTAACGCGCGTGCTTCTCCTTATACATCGTGGCGCATCTCCTTGCTCCAAGAGCACTCTCCAGTCCTCGTCAAGTTTTGGCGCTATTTCGTGCTTTTGGCTCTCGTTGGGCGCCAAGCTTTCCAGACAATACGGAGCAAACACTTCGGAGTTTGTAAAAGAGCCATCATTGACTTCCACTGGACTCCTGTGGCCCTCATCCGGCACACAAGACACACGCGGGAGCTTGTGCTCATCCTACGTCCGGCGACTTGGTCAGGCTGGCTCCTCACAATTGCATCACTTCACGGAGATGCTACGGGATTGCATGCCAGTCTGCATTTCACATACTCATGGCGAGACGAGGGCTACCTTACTGAGGCAATACCGGACGACGCCGAGACCTCCTGGGCCCAACGCTGGCGCTGAGTCTCGAGGAGTTGAGGGCTTTTCGAAGAATAACATATCTATAACACAGGGGGCAGGGTGATTCATGTTTGCAATTCCGTATATAATCAGTACCAAAAGTCCGCGCAATTAACCAATGGCCAAGTATGTTGACATAGAGAGGCGCTGAGACAATATATTCACTGGTAGTTCTCCAAAGATAGTCTTTAGCAGACTACTGCATTGCTTGGTAATAGTCCTTTCTCACGGCCCAGACTCTCCGGTCGAACTACAGTCGAATATAGGTAGTTCGCGACTTAATAGAGGCGACTAACTCGTGAATTACAGGGGGGGGCTTGCCAACATACTGACGACCATTAATAGCCAAATCCTTTCACTTCACTCGAAATAGGTACGATCTCATCATATATTCCGAGAACTAATTAAGCTTGCGGCGTGATAAGGCTAGACCAAACACGTACGAGAGACGTATCTAGATCTACGACAGACCACACCTAGGCCATATCCTAGAATCGCGACTAGGTCAGCCTCGTTTCCACCGCGCGGTAGAACCATCTACAGCACAAGGTGACTACTCGGCATCTAGAGGTCGCCCTAGAGATCGTAGAGTGACTATCTGCCAGACTAGATAGCTCAGGAGAGAGCGAAAAGATCACCCCACTCCAAAAAGGTGCAAAAGAGCACTTCAACACAAAAATGCTTCCCAGATCTGTAACAGAAGTTCCAGATCTTTATTGAGAAGGACCTACTGAAAAAGCAATGCAAATAGTTGCTATCTTATCGGACAGAAGGAGGCTCGAGATCGCTCCACTAAGTGGCATCCGTTTGATCACATAGGGAAATCGCCTTTGATCTCTCACCTATTCGCTCGACAAGTTAACACGGCCCCAAGATCGGCACTTGACTCATTTAATATCTTTCGGAGAGGACTGAGCACACAAATGAAAGACGCCCTCGGATCTTACGCTATGCGAATAGAAGGATACTGGACTGGTCATTTAAGATAAATGACTGCATAATTACATAACTCCAGGCAACTTGGCCCGTCTTTCATAGGCATTGTCTTCTTTGTCGTCACACATGATTCACGGCCGATTTGCCACAAAGACTTTTCAAGATTCAGGATTGTAGTCAAGTCATCCGCCTATAGCGTTTGACTTCTCATCTGTGCCGATTGTGTGTTGGTTGGACCAGTCGCAATCCGAAGGCACATTTATTTGCGACATTTGTCGACGAGAAACCTTTGGAGGTGCCTTTGTGCTAAGTTTGTTGCTATTGAATACTTGTGCCGGAAATAGCCATACTCTCAAGACGCGAGACGCACGCCTTTCTAGGTAGTGTTGCCATTAGGGACCCACCCCCCATTTTAGATGTTTTAACTGTGTGCTCTTAATTGGTTCAACATGTTGCCTGAGGCGATTGGGGATCGTCGTTCCATTTTGAATACTTGTTACGGTGTGAGTAGTCAAATTCTAAGCCTTTTAACTCGTACAAAAGTCGACTTCTACAGAAGATGAAGAGAAGGCGCTGCTGGAGTTGATGTGGTTGAAGATGTTGATATCACAGATACCGAAAGTTGTGGGTGCAAACTCGTTGCCCCTCCTCGTTCGATGATTGTCCCGATCGAAACAAAGTTGGAAGCTGTTAACAGATGTTGTAAAATTCTCGCTGTTCTCCTTCGTTGTTGTTAGTTTCTTTTCTCCTTGTTTTACGTTCGATACGAGCAACCCTGTGACTCTAACTTAGTTAGTCTCGGTCTGCGACTTTTACAGTATGCCCAATGTATCAGTTGGAAGCGGATTGCTGTTCTTACAGGATCCAGGCGCCCCCTTCTCCTTACTCTTGTAAAAATGCTTCTACAGGGTGAGGCTTGAGGTTGATGATGATGATGATGATGATGATGAAAGCACTGAGACTGACGCTTGGCGAAGGTGGGGCAAGTGCAAGTGTGAACGCAAACGCAGAAGATGCACCAGCGATTTCTTACCTTCATGGCTTCACTCAACTACAACAAACAAGAGCGAAGCGCAACAAGTGGAGGAAAAGGCGTCTGTAGCATGTCTAGATCAACAATAACAACAACAACACTGACGACAGAAAGTGAGCGGCTAACTGTTCAGGTTGGCGACCCTAGTTTCACATCAACACAACGTCTCGCGCGACCTTTATTTTCAACGGGAATGAGTGGACAACAGTCAACATAGCTTCAATGCGAATGGATGAACAGCAATCTATCAACATGAGCGAAGTAACGCTACTTCAGACGGTTACGATCAGACTTCACCCGGCGAATGGAAAAGCAACCCCTTGGCGGACATTTCCAGAAGAAAAGAACGACTTGATTGGATTTTGCAGCACTCGCATGACATCACAGCACTCTGAAACAACTTGTCTTCCTTTTCGACGCGACGTCACAATTCCTCTTCGATTCCATTGCAACTTCTTTCGAATGAGAGACTTCAACAAACGATACCAACGGCCCTTACTTCACTTCTCCGGTTCTATTTCACGTTCTCAAGACCAAAAGCAACTTCTTTCGCTCACGCGAGCTTTTTCACGTTCTTCTTTCGCGATCTTTGCGGTTTGCGACCTTCTTTACAGCGCTCTTAAGCATGAACACACGGAAGAGAGGGAACTTCACAACGGCAACAACGCTCCAACACCTTCTGGACTTATAAACAAAGACAGTTAGCGTCTCAGGTAGGTGCGAAAGTCGTGTGTTGTTTGGCTACAGCTAGCATGGTTTTGATCTTTTGTTTTAGAGCGGGCAGGTCTGTCAAAACTTGCTCACTTCCCGACAGCCCTGCCTTAAAAGTAAACTTCGTCACTGTGTTCTTAAGACATCCTTTGGAAAGTGGCATGGTCTGTCAATTGTATGGGACTGGTTCTGGTAGTCACAAAAGAGTAATAGCAACACTTTCGCTCAGTATACAAAAAAATTTTTAGAAAAACACAAAAAAAGCCCATAGACGTTTCTGCGCAAGTCGTCAAGTATGTTGACATAGAGAGGCGCTGAGACTTTATACTCTCTGGTAGTTCTCCAAGCATAGCCTCTAGCGGGTTACTGTTTGATAAGACTCCTTTTCTCGCGGCTCAAGCTCTCCGGTCGAACTACAGTCGAAACATAGGCAACTCGCGACTTAATAGGATGACTAAGTCGTAAATTGCCGGGGGGCTTGTCAACATACTGACGTATAGCCGTGATTTTAGGACGTATATTCATGACTTTATCAGACTTTATCACCTATGCAACTTAAGTCAAACCTTCGTAGCTAATGATTACTAAACTTCCGCACCCCCCGCCCGTTGGTGCGTAAATTATCTTAGCCTACGAAAGGTTCTAATTAGTTTTACTCTGCGAGAAGGCTAGCCATATTCGTACAAGGGACATATCTAGATCTAGGCCAGACCGTACTCAGATCGTCTTCTAGAGTCGTGACTAGATCAGCCTCGTCCCCGCCGCACTGTGGAACCGTCTACAGTTTGGGGCGACTACTCGGCATCTAGAGATCGCCCTAGAGATCGTGGAGTGAGTATCTACCAGACTAGAGAGCTCAAGAGAGAGCAAAAGATCCGCCCATTCCAAATGGTGCCAAAATCCAAACGGTGCCAAAATATAAAAATTCCCAGATCTGTAACAGGAGTTCCAGATCTTTACTGAGGAAGACCTATCGAAATAATAAAAGAATAGTTGCTATCTTATCGAACAAAAAGGAGGCCCGAGATCGCTCCACTAAGTAGCATTCGTTTGATCTTACAAGGAGACTGCAACTGATCTCTCACCTACTCGCTCGATAGGATATCATGGCTCAAAGGTCGACACTTGACCCATTAATTTAATATCTTTCGGAAAGGACTGAGCACACAAGTGAAATACGCCTTCAGATCATGCGCTATGTGAATAGAAGGATACTGGGCTGGCCATTTAAGATAAAGGACTACCTCTTTTATCCTCGTCATTAAGTAAGCAATTGCCCGAGACTTCTTCGCATTGATCAAGACGGACGGAGACAAGAAATGTCGCGTAGTCGTCCGCTTATAGCGTTGACTTCACGCGTCGGCTGTGTATTGAAGCACCCAGTCGCAATCCATAAGTGATAAGCTAGCGCATTTGCCTTCGCATTTGTTTGAGCCGTTTGCCTTCGCATTTGTTTGAACCATTTGGCTTCGCATTTGTTTGAGCCTTCGCATTTGTTTGAATCATTTGACGCCGCATTTGTTTGAATCATTTGCCGCCGCATTTGTTTGAATCATTTGACTTCGCATTTGGTTGATTGTGTACCGGAGTGCCCAGCCACAATCCATAAGCACACGCACAGGACTACGCATTTTATCCTCGTCACTCTTCGTCTTGGTCAAGACTTTCAAGAATTCAGTTTGCATTCAAGTCGTTCGCCTATAGCGTTTGACTTCTCATCTGTGTCGATTGTGTCCTGGTAAGACCAGCCGCAGCCCGGCAGTGCATTTATTTGCGACATTTTTCGAACGAGAAACCTTTTTGGAGATGCCTTCGCATTACATTTGTTGCTATTGAATATTTGCACCGGAAATAGCCATAATTTACAAGACGCGAGACGCACAACTTTCGAGGTCGTGTTGCCTATTAGGGACTCGCCCCCATTTAATTGCTTTAGTTGTGTGTTCTTAATTGGTTCACATGACCCGAGGGCATATCTCATCGGTGTGCTCAGTCCTCTCCGAAAGATATTAAACGAGTCCAGTGTCGGTCTTTGAGTCGTGTTATCTTAACGAGCGAGTAGGTGAGAGATCAAGACGCGACTTCCTTGCACGATCGAAACGGACGCTACTTTCTTAGTGGAGCGATCTCGAACATTTTCCATTAGCAAGCGACTTCTTGAGTAGCTCTCTTCGGCACCATTTGGAGTGGGGTGATCTTTTCGCTCTCTCCTGAGCTCTCTAGTCTGGCAGATACTCACTCCTCGATCTCTAGGGCGGTCTCTAGATGCCGAGTAGTCGCTCTGAACTGTAGACGGTTCTACAGTGCGGCGAAGACGAGGCCGATCTGGTCGCAGTTCTAGAATATGATCTGAGTGCGATCTGTCCTAGACCTAGACGCGTCCCCTGTACGAGTATGGTTAGCCTTATCACATCATAAGACTACATTAGTTAGCTCCTCTCGTAAGACAATTTACACACCAACAGGCGGGGGGTGCGGAAATTAGTAGTCACTAGCTACGCAAGTTTAACGCAAGTTGCATGGGTGATAGAAATTACTGATGAAATCATGAATATTACGAGTATAATTGCGAATAGTCGCCAGTATGTTGACAGACCCCCCATGTAATTCGCGAGTTAGTCACCCTTATTAAGTCGCGAATTGCCTACATTCGACTGTAGTTCGGCCGGAGAGTCCGGGCCGTGACAAAGGATTATTACCAAACAGTAGTCCGCTAAGGACTATGCTTGGAGAACTACCAGTGAATATATAGTCTCGCACCGTTTGGAATGGGATGGCCTTTCGCTCTCTCCTATGGATGCACATCGGTCCCAAATCAGAACCTGCAGGTTCCAGCTAAAATCCTAACCTGACCAGCTAGATTCTGTATCTACTTAAGCTACCCCTTTGGTCAAACAAGCTATCTCAAGAACACACATGGACTGACTTCCTCCCATTATATACTGCAAGCGGGCACCTGCGTCTCCTTTTCAGTATTTCTACAGTCCTTATAGAGAACACATTCACAGGAAGTCAATGCTAGTACTGTAAGACACGACTCAAGAGCAAAGTGGTTTCTTTCTCATCTGTGAACCAGTTTTTTCTATTCCTCTACGCAAGAGGTTGATCGAGAAGAAAAGTGCGACACGTGTTGGACTTCCGTGTCACGTCCTGCACTTGCACTCTGTGTTCTGCTTGTCGCATACTTGTCTCCGTTGTTTCTGTCCCGATAAAAGGAAGCTGCTGCAATGAGACTGCAAGGAATCAGGAGCAACTCCAAGTCCATGCCCAAGCCCAACAGACTGCCGCTCGAGTAAGAAGCAAAAGCGAAGCGCGCCTGCTCCCATTCTCCACAAAGCCACTTTTTTTGCGACACCTGCACAGGTGCAACAGAAACTTCCACCTCATATATCTCCGCTTCTTCTCTACTAGGCTGGCTGGAGGAGGCAATTCTTCGCCTGCCATCTTCATGAGCGACATCTTCTGTGTATATCAGCACTATGGGCTATGGTCTCGTAGTCATGTCATTTCCTGTCTCTAGTTCTAGCAGTGTATATTTCAAGTTCCATACGTCCTGACGAGGGAGAAGTTTGTCAATGAGAATGAGAGGGAAGAGAAAACAATGAATAAGGCGTGATCTATGAAACTCCGAGAAGCGTTCACATCCGAAAGACGATCACTAGATAACCAAAGGCACGCCTACATAGCCACTTCCTGATCATGGTCGTGTCTGTGACTATCCATTCAGCCCCTCAGATTCAGTTGCGCTAGCGCTAACGCTATCTCTAACTCTGCAGTTGCAGGCAATTATCACCAAAGTCAGAAGACGAAGAGAAGCTAACTCGATCGGGTCTCAGATCTTGACTCAGTGCATGGGCCTGTGGGGATCAGTTTAGAGATAGACTGTGGGCCGATGGTGATCGTTCATGTTTCATTCCGAAGCTTCTACTTTTCGAACTCGATCTGGCCATGACTGTCATTCAGCGACTCTGTTTCTGATACATCGAAATAACGCAGTACAACTACAAAGTTCGCGAGTTTATCCGAGTTTGTTCGACGCGCCAGCATGTCGCTCTACAGCTGTGGCCACCCTCTCGTATCCTCGTATTTGTATCTACATCAGATTCAGATCACCACTCGGTGACACAGAGACGCACCTGTTCTCAATCTTCAAGTCATTGCCAATGCCATCATATTGCTCTTGCTCAGGGCTCTCGTTCAAATAGAGACTGCAACTGCTCGCCCTCAGCCTCACACGCACCTGACAGACATAACATCACGACCAGACTCTGACTCACGGTGCCGCTAGTTTCACTTGAACACCCTCTCTACACATAGACAGCGACAATTACGATCGCCGATCTCCTTCGTGAAGTTTTCCATTTGTACTAGTTCCTTGTCCCTATCCATTCCGCATTCTTGTGGAGGTTGCGTCATAGTTACCTATACCATACAAAGAGGACGAGCCACACAAAGAGGTCGCTGGCTATTTCAATCTCCCGTTTCTCAGAGCTCAGCCTCAGTGTCAGTGTCAGTGCGCCAAAGTGTTCCCATGAATATCTTGCATACGATCACACAGTCAGAAAGACAGATGATACAGTTGGTACGGTTACAGATAGAGACACAATTGCAAAGACATCCCTAAGGAGAGTAAGGCCCGCCCTACAACCAACCGCCACGTAGTTGTAGAAGAAGACGCACCGACTCTGATGCTCATCCTCATGCTGCATCTGCAAGGACATCGAGTTCGAAACTAATACTGAAAGCCACTTTCTGATTTTCACAGATAGGGTTAGATCTGCATGCGACACCGCAGTGCCGTTTCCTGTTGCTGTAAGTATGCGAACGCCGGGGGCGAGTTCTGACACTGCAGAATCTTCACTTGAATCATACATGCGCAATCAATCAGCTGTCCTTCGTCCTAGCCATGCTTGCACATTCCCTTCTCCTCGTGCTCATTTCTTAGCCCCAACCCCCAAACCCAACCATCGAGTACGAAGAAGAAGAGTTGATCAAGTTCAAGAATCAAGCTAAATTTAAAAACCCCAACTAAATTCACTTGAAGCAGACAGGTAAGGTAAAAGCTCTGCCTCGTGGTTCATCACCCTGGTCTTTGTCACGGCTATAGTTCAGCACTATCCCATATCACCTACTTACCCTTCGCGAGCGGTGTCAGTGTCACGACGCTGCCCTTCTTTATCTTTTCAGTTGAGTTGCTTGCGCTACTCCTACTGCCACAGTGCGTCTTCTCCTTCTGGAATCTGGAAGATAGTGATGCCTGATTTAGAAGAGTGCATAGAATAACGGCGATTGGGATTCGAAGATATCATCAATGAAAAGCCTGCCCTAGATCTTCAAGTTACCAATCAAGAAGCAATATGAAAACGCCTAGACGGCATAGCCATAGTCTGATGAATTGGAAACAAGAAGAGCGAGCCCATCGCCCCCCTTGGAGAGTACAGACGGACGTCGCTCCCTCGGACAATGAAGACCGAGCCAATACTTGAGAAGAACGGAGCAACGTCGACGACGACGGTTGCAGTTGCTTCCGTTGAAGGTTCATATCAACAGTTAACTTATCAACAAGCAGTACTAGGGTCGTCTGTAGATCTGACCCCTCGCGTCCCCCGAGTGCGTTCATGACGGGCACGTGTCGTTATATGGACATGGTGAAGCAAATTACTCAACACTGCAGCTTCCAATTCCATTCAGTTATATTTCTTACACAGTAGCCCCTTCTCTATCCATACCCACACGAGAAGGAGAAGCCTGGCGATATCAAAGTCTAAGGACCGCTGCAAAGCAGCGGGCAATGAGTCGACCAGCGTTACTTATACTTCATTCGATGCTGCGTTAGTTAGATGGCTTGGTCGCGCGTTGGAGACGGATTCACTTTCACTCGCACAGGAAACACGTTCCGAAGTAGAAGTACAGGCTGAATTCAAACTGTAACTGACGAACAGAAAAGCGCCAAAAACAGTCTCCTCTTCCAGGCAGCTTACTTCTTTGCGCGTCAATCTTCCCCAACTGTATACCCACTTACTCCTGCTCCCTTACTCTCGAGGCCACGCTACATCTGGGAGTAGATCTAGAATGGACCTCGAAGCTTTAGTGCTAGTAGTAGTGCTGGCGCGGTTCTACTAGCGAGATAGTGAGAGGGTAAAAATATACTCTAAACAAATTTAGATTATTTAGAATATTTTAGATTTAAGAAGAATGGATAACATGCTTGCTGCATCAGTGTCACCTATGATTATGAACCCCCCGTCACCTTGTCGCGCGACTGAGCGGCGCGGGCCACACACAGGTGAAAACCTGACAACAGCGGAGAAGTATATAGTAAACAAATAAGTAAGAGGGAGGCTGTGCTCGAACTCGTGATTCTCAATGCGAGCCCATCGACGCAAACTACTTTCACTGTCATTTCGAGCATACTTTTCAACAACTGAAATTGATACTGAGAATTATCCTCGACGTTTGTCACAAATAAAAGCTAGATGCGTGACTGAGGCTGATCCTGATGCAGTTGCGGACACCAAACTATGTGTGAGAGTAACGATCCTCAAACAGAATTCTTGGGACTAGGCTCCTGCTTACTCTTACCGCAAGCGCGCGTCGGTCTGAGTCCCAAACTCAGCGCGAGTAAGAGTATCAGGATGCCAGAGCTATAATCTACTCCTAACTCCAGGCCCAGCACCGGTAGCAGAGTCCCCCACGAGGATATAAAAGTGAAGAAAAACTTTTCCGATCCTTGACGTTTCTTAGACTTCTGATATGTCGTACTGCTATGCATTCCCCCACGGCTTCGATCATCATGTTTATAGAAATACTCACTCGCTGATCGATTGACTCCTGCTTTTCCCTATGCGTGTAGTTCTCACATACATTGATGTTGACATTGTGCGTCTGTGTATTAACATGTAGTAATCTATCTACAAAGAACAACCTCATCGCTATCCGCAGAAAACCCAGAAATGATTTAGATTTAGAGTCTAAGTCTATCTCTATGTCATAGTGATAATTATCGAAATAGACCACAGTCCATCCTTCGAAAATTATCCCCGACGGTCCACCCTGATGATTGTTGTACTACAACTTGTTTTATTCATGCGTATGCTACTCGAAATACTACTCCCTTTGAGATTCTTTCAATCGTACACCCTGCGCATCCCGATAGTTTGCTTTCATTCTCTCCCTCAGTCAATCTATTCATCATCTACCTGCCTAGCCATAGACCACCTAGTGTATTTCTAGTCGTTATCGTTTTGTCCATCTAAATCTTCTAACTAGTGCACTCTGAACCTGACAACGATAGATCGAGAAGTCTGCGAGAGGGTGAAGTTAGTAATTGCGTATGCTTATGCGTATGCATATGCAATCGCTATCCCAATCGCAATACGCAAACCCGGGTAGAAATCATAAGCATGGAGGCCAAGCCCCGGCCACCCGCATAGTAGATATAAGCAGACTCTTGCACAGCCTCGCTTTCTCTGCTGTGGTGCAGCCTTGTGTCTATCTATCAATCAACCTAGTCTAGACTTGCGGACTCCAGACTGAAAACCTAGGTAAGGCATACTCCATAACCAAGACACACCGAAAGCAAGAGACGCTCGGCCTGCGTCTTGAAGTGAATGCAGTTGCGTTCTCCGCTACCTAGACTTAGAACCCTAACTCCTAGGAGCAGCCTATGGAAAGCTTGCGCATGTGGTCGCGCCCATCGTCGTATGCATATACATATTCATATAGGTATACTTATAGTTCATAAAGTCACGCTTGTAATCTTCTATGCTTGTAAGCCGGAGCAGAATCGTGGATGCCCTTGAATGCCTCTACATAAATGTAGAAGAAAACGCGAACGTCCGACAAAACGCCCCTGGTTTAGAAATAAAGGTCTGAGAAAGTACGAAGGTCCATTTTAATGCATGATAGGATTAGGAATAACAATAAGACTCCTCAGACGAGGACTCATACTCCCATCGAGGTGTTGCACTATGGAGAGACTGGGCACTGCAACATGCTCACTCTCATCCCGATCCCTCACCCTTTGTGCTTGTCCTTGCCCTTGGGAAGAGATACCAACCGAAAAAGCATAGCAGCAGACGCAGGGGCGTCCATGCGATGGCTTCTCCTGTAATGAGAGCTAACTGCAGGCCCAACCCTGGCCCCTTCCACTTGTGTGGCTGAACATTCTCTGTAATATTCGAATGCCTAGTACTAGCTTTCATACCTGAATGAAAGACACTAGCGCTACCACTACACGCGGACGCCACCTTCTAAGTTCAGCTTCAGTTCCTACACGGAAAATATAAATTTTCTAAATTATCTAAATCAAAAATAATCACAAACATCGCTATCGACAACGTAGTTACTTCGAGCTGCTTGAGTAGATTGAGTACACTACCAAGCTGCTCGACTTCGAGTTTCATCGTCGTGGACATGCTGGTATGACTATCGCTAAGCCTAACGGATAGGATATTAACGTCGAACTACACTCACACGATCGAGATAAAAAATCTTACGCGGTAGGCTGGACGAGTCGTCCTTGAAAAAGTCGTGATATTGGATCCAAACCTAAAACTCCCACTCCGCTTAGTTGCTCCAACCTAAAGCTCGGACTCGGATCCAAATCGATGAGATTGTGGATCTGCTCCGATTGATTGCACTAAACCGAATCCCGATTCCCGAAGAGGGGCTACTCATCCCAGATAAACAAGGAGACTGCTGGCTTCTGCTTCTGTAAAGAGCACCCATCTAACCAGACCTGACCCAAGTTACACCTACGACTATTCACCTCCTCTATCATAATCAATACCATGATACTGATAACAGTACCCCCTTCCCTATGCCTATCCCAATCCCTTACCCCCTCACCACAAATAACCTGTATAAGTCATGATCTCTGCAACCACACCCTCCTCCTGGTCCAAGACCTAGTTGCAGTTGCACTTCTCAATACGAATACCCACCCCGACTGTCCCTGACGTTGACCCACTAGCAACTAGGACTATACCTATTCCCCACTATGAGTGTGCCCTCGATCCCGAGACCACATATCCCTGTCCTAGTTCTGGCAACATCGATCAACATCACCTCTTGTTCTTGTCAACCTCATCTAGAACAAGCCAGCAGCCTCAAGCTCGTCAGCGACGGCGTCCCCGCCATTCTTGGCTGAGGCCTTCTTGCGCTTGACCACCAACGGAAGCGGTACCACGATCTTGAACGTTTGGCGACAGCTGAATCGGTGGGAGGGATATTCGCACGAGGAGGCCGTCGACTCGTTGAGTCGTTGGCGCATCCGACGATCGCGATCCTCCTTCACCTGATCAGACGTGCGCACGGCCACGTCGGTTTTCGATTTCGTAGACGTATTCTTGTTGGTCGAACTCGAAGTCGTAGGACCGATACCGAGCACAAGGCCATCCTGATCCTCCATGGCGTTCATGCCCAAAACGTCCTCGTCCGCGTTCACACCCTTCATCTTCTTCGTTTCACGCGGCGGCGTATCACCTGTCGGAACCGCAGATCGCTTTGTTGCGGTCTCACCCGGCTTCTCCTGGTTCAAGGCCTTGGTCTCGGTGGCGGCTTCCGCATCATTGGCCTTGGACTTCGTTGGTCTGCCACGAGGTTTCTTCACCTTCTCACCGTTGTCAGCAGCAACTGCCTCTGCGTTTTTCGTCTTACTCGAGTTCGAGGTCGACGCCGTTTTCGATTTAGAGGCGGTGGTGCGCGCAGTGGCAGTCTTCATGGCCTGCATCTTCCTCTTAGCACCACCAGAACCAGTCGTACCAGAACCAGCGGCGCCTGCATCGTCTTCGCCATCTTTGTCCTCGGACGTGGTCTTGACGTCGTCGTTGGTGTTGACTGACGTGGTCTTGGTCTCGCTCCCTGCGTCCTCGGCTTTGGACACGTCCTCGGCTTTGGGCACGTCCTCGTTGGTCTTCGCGCCACATAGATTATCGTCGTCGAGGTCGACGGCGCCGTCGTTGCCACCGTTCATGTCAGTTTCGAAAAGCGCGCCGTCGTGGTCGGAACCCTTCGTGCCCTCATGGATCTCACCCGCGCCACCATCTTGCGAGGCCGCCTTGGAACGGGTCGGACTGCCAATGCCACTGCCATCCGTCATGTGAGGAACATCATATTCATCCGAACCCGAAGGATCCACTTCCCAATCAAGATCGCCACTCTCGAAAGAGTGACTGCAGGCAGAGATGTAGATGTTGTCAGAAGGAAGGCGACCGGGAAACGACTTGCCATGAGTCGGCCTGTACTCGTCATTGTACTCCAGACAAGTGCGAATAAGTGCAGGGTAATCGTAGATGGAGAAGGTGACCTCAACCGGGAAGATGCACACGTTCGTCACAGCCTTGTAATTGGCATTCGGTGATGCTTTGTAGCGCACGCAACGCTTCGACAGGTTATGCGGATCACCTGGCTTGCCGACCTGAACGCAGCAGAAGTCCAGAACGACGCCACTGGAAGCAGCACTCAGTGGAAACTCTTGGAAAATCTGCGCGTTGTGCAAATGATAAAGTGGATCCACTTTCAAGACGTCACGTGGAACAATACGAGCTTCTTGTTCACCTGGACGCTTAGCAAGAGAAACGTACGGCGGACGTTTACGTCCAGGCCACAACAGCTCTGCCAAATCCGGAGAGTCATAGTCGGTACTGCTGAGAATGTCAGTTTCGGATATCCAATCCTCTTCCGATGGATCCCAAACTTCGACAAGACCCGGAATGTGTGGACTCTCGCGGTAACCGCTCTGCTTGGCAGTGGTATTCTCCTCTTCGTCAAGGTTCTGCACCACCCCGGTCTGCGCAGTGTACATGGTGTCAGCCTTCTTGCCTGGAAGCGGTGCCACGAGAAACTCGTTGATTTCTCCGTTCTTGTCGAGTTCATTGAAGCGACCAGGATTCTCTTTCAGTTGGTCCTTGCGAACCGCCTCGGTCAACTTCGAATCTTCGTCCGCACCATCGTCCTGTCAGTGGTGAGAGATTGAAAGATGACATTTAGTTTAGAGCAAAGACGGGAGAGAGGGAGATACTGATAGAAGTAGAACGTAATGGTGGAGACAGAAGTACTCTGATCCCATTATAGATACATGCATAGGTGTAAAGTTTGGAAGTAGAGGAAGGAGTGTCGAAGTCTCGTTTTCAAATCAGTATCAGTATCAGAATCAGAGTAGAGCTAAGACTTGGCGAGAGGACTAGAGTTTAGTCTGTCTACTACAACTTCTACATCAGGACTTGCTCATAAACGATAGTACCCCTGTAGCATCAGCTTTCAATTCTGCAGTATTCGCCTTCTGGCCGTCCTCGATGGCCAAGACCTTGCCCTTCGAACCCTTGCCCTTCTTGCTTTGCGTGGCTTTCGCGGCGGCCACAGCCTTCTTGTTCTCTTTAAGCGTCTTGAGAATTTCAGCACGGCGCTCGCGTTGCGACTTGATCTCCTTCTCCATCCTCGCGAGGTAGATCAAGGCGGACTTCTCCATTCGCCCCAACTTCTCGCGGCTGTCTGGCGGTGGATTGACACCGCTGCTCTGGATCATGCCCTGGGACTCCTCCAGAATCCCCGGTCGCTTGGCCTTCAAGGCGGAGGAGATGCACTCGGAACGAAACACGACCTGGCAGCCCACCGAGGGAGTACCGTTCGCGGTGGAAAGCTGTTGGACTAGTGCGCGCTGCTTCGGCAAAACCTGATTGAAGTTTGGATGGTATTCGTAGAGTATTTAGATTCTGGAAATGGTGTTGGAGATGGAGTTGGTGCTGGTGACTTTGATTTAAAAGATAGAGGAAGAGGAGTAGGCGAAGTGTGTAATCAACATCAATGCCAAGCCCAAGTGGACATCCCTATGCATAAAGTCAAAACCTAAATCATTCTGACTCTCATTCTCATAGCAAAGAGGAGGTGGATAAGGAGACTGGCACTGGAAATGGTATGGTAAAGTTAATTGTCTCTATCATCGTCGTGCGGGGTGCTGAAACGCAACACGTCGCTATCGCAAGAACGAGTCCACCCCAAAGAAGTCGAAGTCGCAGTAATCGACGGAGCCGCGAGGTCGCTAGGGTCAGGCGCAACAAGTGGCGAGCGTAGATCGAGTCTGACGCAACACTCGTGCGCACAAAGCCTTAGCGTTGGTATGAGCATGGAACTGAAACTGACCTTGAAGTTGAACCTTGGCGCCGTCTCCAAAGGAATATCAGACCGTGTCAGAGCCAAACCCACACCCTCACATTCATAGAGGAAACGCACAGGCGCAAGATGTTGCCCTCCAGCGACATTTGCCCGCCCATCGACGAAAGCATGGAAAAACAACGACTCAGTTACTCTTTAGATTATTTAGAATTAGATGTACTGGGAGTCAGTCATAGTATAAAGTACCGCCAAACTGCCTGGGGCTCTTTCATAGCCCTCCGGGATCATGGCCTCAGCGAACTTGATGGCGGCAGTGCCCAGCTTGGTGGCATCGCTGTTGTCGTCGGTCCAAAAGAGCGGCACCTCTCCAAACTTCTGGTCCAAGTCACCCTTCATCTTGGTCTGCTCCTCCAAATCCTTGGCCTCCTTCTCCTTCAGCTTCGTTTTCGCCTCCAAATCGGCAACACGCTTGAGGGTTACTGCCTGCAGCAGCACCTCCGCACCCACGGCCTCAAGGTCTTCACGGTCAAGTCCACGCAAGTGCTTGAGCAGGTGTTGTTGAAAAATGATGGCATCGTCATCGTCAAAGGCGATGCCATGTCTGAACCTCGCCACGATGTGAAAAGCCGTTAGTAGTTCTTTTTCCTCGTCCGCATACTCTCTGGTCCATTTGCTCGCATTGTTCTGATATTTGAGTAAGAAGAGGAAGATGCCAAGTCTAAGAGATCTATAGTAGAAACCACAATGTCGCTCATTCTGATCTTCATTCACAAAGAGTGACGAAATAAAAGATATCCATGTTCGCCAAACATTGCTGAGATTACAACGGCACCAAACCCAGTCCCAATCACTATCACAAAGTGAGTGCCTCAATCTTAAAAGATGAAGAGGTGACATGGAGCTGTCTTATCGCTATAACAATCGAAAACCTTGAAACATCACTACCTTCATGAACGACATGATCGGGTTCGAATCAGTTTTATCGTCGCAAAGATAAGCCACCGCGTATTTTGCTGTGAGGCTGCCCTCTTGAAACAGCCCTTGATTCCCGTACGTGATCATGTTCGTCACATCTTCGGCAGTGACGTTTGGAAAGATCTCCTGTTATGGTTGTGGTAGTGGTTGGGGAAGTAGGATTGAAAATGAAGGAAGGAAAGTCTTTAGATTTTTTAGATTTAGACTTCGAACCCAACAGCTTCGCCACTCAGTCATTAGCAGGAGACGTAGATGGAATTGGATGAGAAGATGCTACAGCTACTACTACTTTCGATCTTGATGCTACATAAGTCTAAGTGTTATCGAATGTGAGATAATAGATACAGCAACTTTTTTCGCGCGCTTCTTCGCGTCCTGCGAAGCCAAACCAGCAACAATTCCGGGGATGGCTTGGGCCATCTCATGAGTCTGACTCTTGAGCGCTTTGCCTTCTTTATTCCCGAACTTGCAATATAAGTTCAACAACTCCTTATGCTCCAAAATGTCACTCCTGAATTCGATCATCTGTGGTTGTGGTTGGAAGAGGAAGCTTGAGGTGATAGGATGTGGAGGAGAGACGCGATGACTACACGTCGAGTTTTAGTTATACAAGTATCTTCATATTGCACACACGTCTAGCAGTATGACGATCAGTCAAGTCCAACGCGTGGGTAGATGAAATCAGATAAGGAAGTATAGGCAGGCGATATACAATCTTTAGAAAGATAGTACCTTGATCTTCGCTTTCTTCAACACCTGCGCCAGGACATCTTTTCCTTTTTCATGTCCGATCTTACGAAGTGCAGCAGCTCGGTTTTGGCCTCGCAGAAAACCCCACTTGCTTCCGTTGGGGATATCAGTACGACGAAAGATGTGCTTGTTGTCTCCAGCCTTACAGCGTGTGTACACCATCGCACTCGAGTCCTTCAAGTAGTTGTACTCTTGGAAGATCTTCTCCATTGCTGCTTCGTTAGGAAGCGAACGGGGTGGATTGCACTTTAAAGTGCACGAATCCATGAAGAAGTCTGCAGTTGCTGTCTCGGTCTCATTAGTAGCCCATGTCTTCTCCACGATCTCTTCCACCTCCGTACGCGTCATCGAATCGTCGTAGTAATTTGCGACCCACTGGGCCGAGTCTTCGTGTCGCACCGTCATTCTTGAGACCCTCAGATCTTGACAGCTTCGCTCTTGAACAGTTGTGTGAAGAAGATGGTAGATGTGCGTCCTGTGTTGAGTTTCGATTTCTTTCCGTGCTTCTCAGAGGATGCACACGGTGTTGTTTTTAGATTTCTAAATGATTAATGATTGCTCCAGTGCTCCGACCGGATTTGATTTTGCTCCGCGAATGCAGCCCGGCCGACAGGCTCCTCTTCAGCTTCTAGCTGGAATGTTAGCGATTCCGGGGCAGCCTGCTCCAAAAGCGTCAGCCTTCCAGCTAATAGCGGGGTGGACGCACTGATTTACTCGTTGAAAACGTCGCGATTATTTTCCTTTAGAAAATTATATTACATACAAAAACTTTTCTCAGACTAATTTTTTGTGGGGGGAAAGAGTGTTTTTCTCCTGTAAATCATCGAAGAGAGTCTAAATGATATTTCCTTTTCCAGGGTCTTGTACTCAATATATTTCTCACGAATTCCGTCGATCGATTTGGAAACTTAGTTTCTTAACGAATAACGAAGCGACTTCTTCCCTTGAAAAAAAGGTCTCTTTTATGCTGTGTGATTTTTTCGAAAACGTGGAATGCTATCCGTTTGCCCTCTCAAAAAGAAATCAAGCTCTCTCATAACAAACTTCAAAAAAGTCGCTCAGTGGTCTCATTCAGCAACAAACGGTGCGCGCTCCAGCTCAACGATTCATGCGACCACGAAAAAAAGTCAGACTGTACGTGAATGGTGTCCTTCGGCTACATCTCGGACACGCAAATCTTTGCGAAGCTCTCTGTGGAGTTTCTTTTTACCACAGCCAATACAAGCCGAGACGTTTTTTCAAGTTCAGCACTCTTTCAAAAAAACGGAATCAGAAGAAAGTCAATGTCAAGAAGAATTAGAATCATGCTCAAGAAGCTCTTCCCATAACCACCTTCGTCATTTGTGTTTCAAGGTCAGCTATTGACATCCCAATTGTTATCACTTGCTGCCACGTGCACGGCAACAAGCGTTTGATATGATATAAATGCAAACCCTGCGGCGCCTGCTAGTTCACAGCTTCTCTGTATTCAACAGGAGAATCGAATTTAGTGCAAGTCCATGCCAATGAAGCGAACGCGTTGTAGAGTCACCTACTCCTACACCAAGAGACCAAAGCTGTAACAACTAACAAGACCAATGATGCTCATTCATTCCAATGGGAGCTGATATTAGTGCATAATACATAAGCCACATACTCATTCTGCAGGAGACCAAAAACTTACTACTAGCTTACTACAGCGTCCGCAGTTACTAGTTATGTTGTTACTAGTAGTACTAGTACTACGACCACTACAACTACTAAGCTTAGACACTACTACGATCAGCATGCAACAAGTTCAGCCCGTGGACGTGCAGGTCGTGACGTGGATGTGTGCCTGTACATATCTTATCGAAGTCACAACTTATCACGCATTTAGATTCTTTAGATTTTTCCGAACCACTACCACTACCAGCACGCTCTGCTATTACTATAACTATAGCTATACGAAAAGGATAAGGAAAAGGTAAAGGAAGCAGAAGAGAGATTATCTAATCTTCATCTTCAAGTTCAGTGGGAATACAAACTGCTACAGCGAAGGGATCTACGAAAACAGGTCAAGCGACTGACTGAGCATCAGCGACTGCGACTCGGACCATTTCAGTAAGGAAATGTAATAGCAGACAGTTACGATATCGATTGCAGTAGCAGTAGCGGTTCCCTTTGATTTGGATCTTTAGAAAGTCAATGCCGCAAGCGCAACCGCGACTGCCACTGGTGCCTCTAGATCGAGAAGCGTTATATTGCAAGGAGAAGGGGCATCTGAGTTTAGATTTTTTAGGTGTATTGTTAATCCATGTAGGAGGAGCTCAGCTGTATCCAAAGCTTCTATACCACGCACAAACTTCGTAGACAGAGGATGACTTTTCAGAAACGAACTCAAACGCAAACTCATACTCAAAGCACTTCAGACAAAGACTTGAACTTGATTGGATTTGGAATTCAAATTAAGAAGATGGAAACAAATAAGAATACTACGGCATCAAGATCAAACTGCTACTTCGTTTACTCGAAATCGAAAATAAAAGCTCAAGCTCTGGAGGGAAACATTAGAAATATACGGCTTCACGCTTTTCTACAGTATAGCAAGTCTACTCCTAAAACAAGAACAACTCAACAAGAACAGCTACAATAGTTACAGCAACAACTACAGGCTACTTCGAGACTAGACTTGCTGCATAGCCTCTACTGCAAGTGAGGACGCCACTCCCACTGGAGTTTCTATTATTCGAAAGAAAAATCGCGACGAAGCTGGTGTTAGCAGGACGTTGATATTTGCCACCTCCTAGGGCAACAACAGCAGCAACAGCTTCGGCCTTCCTCTTCCTCCTCGGACGGCTCCACACGACAATATAGAGGATTAGAGATGGAGATGGATAGTAGATTCATGCTATGGATGTGTTGGGCCTGGGGAAGGGGCAAGGGCTCTTAACGCTCAAACTGATAAGCGAGCAATTACTAGCACGACTGCAAGACGAAGGCCTAGCCTGACGTCCTTATTATAATGAGAGAGAAGCTATGACTGACATTGCGACCTGTTCGGATTTTTCTCCTTGAAAAACCGCGCCCCTTCTGAACCTCCCTTCCCATAGCCATAGCACAGACACCGCATCAAACAAAGCCGCTGTCTCTGTCTGTGTCTCAAGGGATTGGACTACGGAAATCTGGATACTTATATAGGGCTAACCTATCCCTATCCCTATGAGGGACAGCGACAGGTAACAACAACAAGTAACTACTTGTGATAACAAAAGCAACAGCCTGGCCCTATGCCTTCGTCTACAGCGTTTGCTTTGTCGCTTTCACTATCAGTTTCGAACTCGATTTCGTTATCGTTATCGTCGATCAAAGACGAGCCATAAGATGAGTATGAAACTGAAAGTAGATGCTGTGTTGCTTCTTGAGGGCGTACTCCTTATCACACGATGAGAACTAATAGCACCAGTAGATTGACCGTCGCCGTCGTGGTCTCCTCGTCCTCAGGGTCAGAAGAACAAGAACCACAAATATCCAAGCATAAGAAAAGCACACCCAGACCCACGATCCCAGTCTGATTTTGCCTCAAGGACGAACAACACCAGCACCATGAGGTCACCACCGTGTCCGATGCAGCCTCGGCCACACCGTCACAGTCACAGTTGCTTGTCTTAGAGACCATCACCATCTCCATCGCTGCTCTGAGATTCTTCCGCATCATCAGACGTCTCTGACTCACTTCGCTCCCCATTATCCTCTTCCCATGGTGCGCATGTTAGCTCATCCTCATCTTCCCCCGACGACCCATCTCCGCCTGACGCCTTCTTCGCTGCTGCCTTCTCGACAGCTCGTAGTTTCGTCAGTCGCTCAACTGCGAATGATGCAGCCTCCGACTTAACTTCCGGAGAAACGCGCAAAAGCTGTGTGTTTGTGACTCTCGCCACCTCCTTGACTACTTGCACCCTTGCTTCTTCCAGCCCTCGAGCATTGGCTGTCACCGCAACACGGCCGAAAGACTTATGCGTCGCCTCCGGATGTAATCGCCATGAGCTCTTCTCTTTCGGATCAATGGTGATGTCTTCATTATCCAAATTGATGACCGCCATCCACTCTGGTCTACCTACGGCTTGTTTCTTTCCGTCTTTGTTCGTCTGAGTGAAGCGCGGCAAGGCAAGATAGACGCTGGCAATTTTCGGATCCAACTCTGGAGCCATCCTCTCTTGCGGGACCTCGTTCGCCACACGCTCTGCTCGTACGCCACTACTAGACTTGTTCTTATTAGGAGATCGACCATTTTTCTCTGCGTTTGTTTTCTCTCCCTTCGCTTTCGTGTCTTCTTTGAGCGAGCCTATCAGATCAGCAAGAGTTGTAGTCATCGATGTTGCGGGAAGCGCACGGAGTGTCCAATATGCAGCACCATCAGGAAAAGCATTCACGGTAGCACAGCGATCATAATGAACTACAACGTCGCGTCGTTTGGTTTTCTCCTCTTTCGCACGTTCCTTCAAGGCCTTGACGTTGATGACTTCGGAGAGCATCTTCACACAGTTCCCACTGATGGTGTGAAGGCTAGCGTTAGCATCGCCTGCGGCGTCCACTTCGCAGTCCCGGATCGCTTTATACTCGTGAACCAGTTCCCGAACGTCCTCATCAAAGAGCATCGTATCGTCCTCGACGTGGCAGCGGACACAGAATCGACCGTTGTAGAGCCAGTACGTGCTGTTTTCGCCAAATGTGTCCTCGCCAAGGAGTTCAGAACGAAATCGCAATATGTCGCCAACTTGAATGCTCAGCGTTGTAACGCGGATGCGTGTTTTGTCGAAGTCGGCTATGCCGCGCTTCCTGCGGATTAATCTTCGACGAACCTGCTGCACAGAAGAATTCCCAATGGATGGATCATTCAGCGTCCGAAGGTATTCCAGGTCCGCGAGAGCAGCCTCGAGGAGGTTCCCCGGAGCCCTGGTTCTGTCTGGGATGCGTTGCATGCTCCGGAAGCGCAAGTCCTTCATCTGGTACAAAATGCTAAAGGCTTTTGGCGGTAATCTCGGGTACCGTTGAATGATCAACCGGTTTCCATTCGCTCGGATGCTGATGTTCGGAGCGGCCCTTTTGACATTCGCAGTTGTCGAATGCAAACTCTCGGGTAGCTGGTTTTGAGGTAACATAACGAAGACTACAGGCGCAACGTGACACCAGAGTGCGTCCGAGACATGAGGAATGACGTTGACTCCCTCCCGCACACGGCCGGCTGCAATCCTACCCAGTTCACGCCTGAAGTCTGATCTGAGATCGACAAGAAATGCAGAATCAAGCCCATCAGGATCAGGGCAAAAAACAAGCGCCTTTGCAGCAGACTGGCGTGTTTGTGCATCGTCACTCATTAAGTCACGCAACACTGTCACAATCGGACGCCGCATTGCTGCTTCCTTTATCCACGTATCGACCTCAGCAGAACTCAGAAGAGCCGTCAAGAGCACTCGTTGCACCGGCGAAGCGATGACGAAAAAGCCACTGCATCGATCTGCCCACCACTTGGATGTATGACAGCGAAGCTCTTGAGTGTAGTTTTTGAAGTTTACCCGAGCTTCAACAGCTGCTTCCTGCATTACGTCGAGAAGCGACTTTAGTGCTCGTGTTATCCAGAGCGCAACACGCAGCACCGAGAAGTACGGGTGATCAGTTACTGTGGCTGAAGGAACTATCTTTTTGAAATTCTTGCGGCCGCGAGCAGCCGGGTTCCAAGCGTTGTTTCGCTGCTTCAGTCTGGTATTATAAAGCCGCACTGCGTGAATCAGTTCGGTCTTTTGATTCCAGACCTCTCTGATTGTGTTTGCGCCTGATCCCCACCTGTTTCTGACGTATTTGCTGACCTTCTTAATTCCCAAAGTCTCGTCCTTCTGGAAGTAATACTCGACACATCGACGGCACGACTGGGTTATCGCGAGAAAGGTCATTCCTGCAGCCGCACCGCCGGCACCCAAAGTGGAGGCCATCAGAGTCAGGAAGTACATCCCACAAATCGCAAGGCTAATTCCCGTAGTTGTATGATGCTGGTGGGACAAGCACGTAACGTACTCCCAGTAGAACGGCGTGTCAAAGATGTTGGGGTCGAGGTTCTCAGCTCCAGCAGCATGTTCACGGCCCATGCGAACGACCCGCTCGTGTTCTTTCCCTATATCTGACGCGAGAACACCTTCCGAACCGTTATCGGTGCACATGCAGAAGAACAAGGAGAAGTTCGAAACCCGTAATTCTCGGTGACTAACGCCCGGCATTGGAACACCCAACTCGCGACCGCTTTCGTAAACGTCCTGCAGGAGCGACTTCGCGTTGCCCGCTGTCAACCGCGTGCGCGGGATAAACCTCTCGTGCACGATCGTACGGGACCCATCTGGTAAAATTTTCGCATAAGCCATTATGAACGCACTGTTCAGAGCCTTCACAGAGTTATAAGGAGTAGCATCAGTTGCATTCCGTACTGCCAGCAGGGGAAGAGACGCAAGCCTACATGCTCTCTGCTTCTGCGTTTGGTCACACCGTTCTCGTTTCCGCGGCTGTGCGCCTGACCGCAAGCTCTGTCCTTCTCCCGAGCGGATGCCTTTGTCTTCCTTCTTGCCAGTCGAAGCTGAAAACGTGCTATTCTTGCAGCCACCTTCTAATCCTATGGTCGCTGGCACGGTGGTGGTACTCGTGCCTGTGCACTGCACTCCTGCTCCTCCACTTAGCCCTGACGGAGTCGCGGGCCCGGCACTGCGCATTATATCGATGTGCCGCTGGGAATTCCCAACTCGAGTGCTGCCACTGCTATTTCCACTAGCACTAGTACTAGGTTTCTGCTTTGTTTTGGAAACGACAACAGAAGATCCACCTTGTAAAGCAGCATGCGGAAGTAACTCCCCAAGGAAAGCTGTTGTCATCGGCAGCGAATTTTTCTCCGAGGCGGTAGGTTCTATGTCTCCAGCGCCAGGCTTACGCTCCTCTACGACGGCTTCATGCGCTCCTGCGAGGCCAAGCCCTCCTACGCCACCTTCCAACGCAGACGCCCGAGAACGACGATCTGCATCACGCGTTGGTGTATTAACCATAGAAGAAGATGAAGAAGCGGCTGCCGAGTGTTTCGTTGCACCCGCCTGCTTCTGTAAACGCTCACGTTGATGGGAAAGCACCTCGCCAAAAATCAAGCTCCCACTCTGAAAAGCATTACTATGAAGACCAGCAGAGCCTGCTTCTACTGCGCCTCCATATTTCCTGCTCATCAAACGATCCCACTCGTCAACAGGTACAGGATCCTCTTGCTTCTCCTCATAAATATCAGAATCATGAAAGAACACATCATCCACATCTTTGCAACAATCTTGATAATCCTCGATCCCAAGTACGCCGTCGTCTTCGTCTTCCACCCCCACCGTCACGTCTGCAAGCGTAATCACCCTAGCGGTGGCATGATCGATTTCATTTTCAGGCGCGTCTCTCTTGGATCCTAGGCGCAAACGGGTCTGCGATTGCGCCGCTGAAGCACGTGCACAAATAGAGGTAGAGTCGTTCTTGCAGCTTTTTCCCTTTCCAGCACCAAGATGCGTTTCACCATCGCGGCAACCTTCTTTGGCAAATCTCTCTTCCTCGTTCATCATCTGACTCTCGCCCGCTGCTTCACAATCGACGTCCATATCCACTACCTCCATACTGTTACTGTCGGCCAAAGCTGCCGAGCGCGCTGCACGAGTGGAACTAGAAGTGTTGCATTTGGTTTTTGTCGACGCGGATTGGGCGTTCGACTTTGAGCTGCATCCGCCACTTTGAGCATGAGGAAAGAGGTCAGTGAGCAACTGCGTGAACGACATCAAGTTGTTGACAGGAGCAGGCTTAGCAAAAGAACCCGTCTTGATGTAGTTCTCAAGCTCACGCTCCGAGTCGGACGATGGAATAGAGTAAGCTTTGCCCGCAGATGGTGACGCAGACGCAGCTTCCTCTCTCTTCCCTCGCGATGCGCTCTGATCTTTGGCACCTTCATGCTCATGGCCTTCGTCCTGATTTTGGTGGTGACTCGGCAGATCGAGCCGAACCTTCTTCTTCAACGTCCCACGCGAGGACGCTTTCAGGTCTTCGGACCTAATTGCTGGGAGAAGTCCGCGACGTGCACTCCCATCCCTCTCGGACGAGGTCGTGATCTTCTTAGAGTTAGCATAAGTTGTTGTTGTTCCGTCTGCTCCTGCACTTCCACTGCCACCGCCCCCTAGCCCTGGACCATGTCCACCTAGATGAAGACGATCATGCTCCTTCTTAGTAATAGAGCACAAATTTCGTTGCTGTTCGGCTCCTTTGGATTTCTGTGCACCTGCTGCAGAAGATCGCTTTGCAGACACACGACGTTGAGACTGCCCTGGCTTCTGTTGCGACGACGATGAGGAACTAGAGCTCGAGGAAGATGAGTCGTAGCTTGAACCCGACTCGCTTGATTCTGAAGAAACGGCACTATCTGAAGTCCACTCAATACCTTCTTCAGAAGCCTTAGGAAAATCGTCGTCGCGTTCGCGTGTGATGTCCTCTGGAGTCATCTCTCTTTCACGACTTGCACTTGCTACTTCATCTTCAGCTTCACGCTTTTTCTCCTTCTCGTCTCGGGAAGGAGAACTATGCTCCACCTGCGTCTGTTTTTCCTTGCGATTTGCCACCGCGCAACCGACACCAGCATCTTCTTCTTCTTCATCTTTGCTGCTGCAAGGAGTGTCAGCAAGCAGGTCATCCTCCAAGCTTGGAAAGCGAGGGGGCATAGGCGATCCTCTCGTCTTCTTGAGATTCGCCTTTTTCTTATCGCTCACCCCTCCAGTGCGAGTGGAACTGGAAGTGAGTTGCACTTTGCTAGTGAAAGTTGTGAAGCTTCCTTTATTGCGACCTTCAACGTCATCCTTTCCGAGTGAACCCATCGCCCCGTCGGCGTCGTCTCCCACCTCTCTTCTACTTCGAGACAACTCATTCGTCTGTCGGTGTCGCCCGAGCCCGTCGTGATGACGAGCGTCCAACTCTTCTACTGGATCCATGTAGGTGCCGAAGGCTGTCTTGTTATAGAGCTTGCTGCTGCTCGCACTAGAGGCCGAGCTTGCCTTCTCTACCATGCGAGAGCTACCTTGTAGCTTTTTCTCCTCGGCGGGACGCTTTTGAAGCTTCCCGTCATCCCCACCACTCGGAGCCGGCACTACCGGACTCAGCCTTGAGGTAGAGGTCACGTTGTTGGAAAAAGTGTAACTAGATAGCGGATTCTGAAGCAGAGGGTTCACGTTGACGAACTTTCTTCCTTTGATTAGATTTGCATCGTGTTGCAGATGATGCTCCTCGTCCTCGTCTGAAGGGGAAGAAGCGTCAGCATCCGCTTCATCTGTATTAGCAAGCAGGTTTCCATCTAGAGTTCTACTTCTACAACTGCTTCCTACCGGTCTCACTTGTGCTGCCTTTGAGCTTGAAGTTGAACTTGAAGAAGGCACCTTCGACGAAGTCGCGGCGCCGCGTTTGGTGCCCTGCCCTGCGTCCTGCCCTGATGCCGAAAGGGAAACAACCACGCGTCGCTCGTCCGAGTGCGCGGAGACTACTTGCGCACGCTTCGACTTCGATTTCAAGACGCCACTCTCCTGCCTAGGTTTTGCTTTTGCATTCAGTTTCAGTCTGGCACTGGAGTTTGCGTCGATGTTGTTCACAGTGCCAGCACTAGCTCTAGCAGTAGCACTAGCAGTAGCACTACAATTAGTCTTTCCATGAAGCAAGCTCGTAGTCGACGTAGATGAAGCAGACGCTGCGTTCGCTGTAGAATCATCCACGTTGTTGCTGTTGTTGCTTGAGTGAGGATCGGAGTCCAGGTCAAGTGCTGCCCTTGTAAGCTCGTCTGAAAAAATACAGGGAAGCATGGTTTTCTGCCCATGGTTTCCAGATGTCAAATCATGGATTAGCATATGCGCACGCAGTCTCGCAGACAAGAGGAGCAGATCCGCCATGAGTTCCTCTGCTCGCATGGCGAACATGCGACGACGGTTAACTAACCGACGTTTCCGCAGCGCTGCCTCTGCTGCTCGTTTCGCCTGTCCCTGCGTTAGATTTGCAGTCGTAGATGAAGTTGGAGATCCTGTCACGCCTGAAGCAACATTTTCGACGAATGTAACATTCGCAAAACCGAGAAGGTCTCGAAGTTCTGCGTTGTTGAAGAGGTCGTTCTCTGCCATGTCCGTAAAGAAATTATAATCATGCAGCTCCTCGACGAATGGATCAGAAGTCTGGTCGACTTGCAGAGCCTTGGCGGCAGAAGCTTTACCATCTTCGAGTTTAATGCGCTTGTGCTCGTGGTGGTCTTCGAAGTGCCCTCTGGAAAGGTTGAACATCTCGACTTTTGCTGCTGCCGTGCCTCTGCCTGCTCCGATTGCCCATTTGGCGAAGACCTTGGGCTTGAGACCCAATTCGGCACAAATGTCAGTGTAGTGAACGGTTTGATGAGGATCGTCATCGCGTTGACGTTTTGCGGCTGCAGCTTTGGCGGCTGCCTGGGCTTTTGTCTTTTCCGGACGACCAATCCGCGTAACGAGATGCTCAGTGCACTCGAATGTGCAACCGCCACGAAGATTGTAGTTAGCCAACAGAAGGTCGCGCGCGAAAGATACCAGCGCGCATCTGTCTGACGTAGCGTCTTTGCGTCCTTCCACCGCCTTTTTGCCGCCGGTCCACTTCGGATAAATTCGCGTTCGCAGGGTGTCGTAGGTCGGAACAAGATTTGGCGCGCGTCCATTCTTAGCGCCTGCAGCTGCAGCTCGCTCCCGAGACGACTTTGCGACGCCTTCAAATTGTCCTTTTGCTTGTTCTAAGATCTTATGCACATCCGTCAACCGCTGGGGAGCCGGCGTAAGAAGATTCTCTACATCAAGAATGTCCATCTCCTTCTTGGTTGTAGTGGAGCGGGATCAGGGAGAGGAAGATGTAGCTGCACGACGTTAGTGTGGGCGTGAGTGGGGTAGTGGTTGCACTGATGCTACAGCTTGAGCTTGTGGTTTGTGAAAACGTCGAGGTCGACGAAAGAGGACGGGCGGATAGTTGAGTCTGGAACGGAGTCAGATACCTGATACGAATTGTAGATGTAGACCTTGAAAGTTGAAGGTGGAGTGCGCAGTACTACTAGCAATAGGAGTAGGACTAGCACAAGCACTAGGTCTATGTCTAGGCACTACTAGTGACGCTCAAAATAAACAAGCGTCGATAACGATATGATGACTCAGCAGGACGAAACACTTGTGGTTCAGGGATAAACCTGCAAAGCCTCCCACGTGAAGTTGCTGCTTCCGGTTCCGATTTATCTCAAGCGCAGATAACGTCTTCGCCTACTGCAAGACCCTTCTTTGGGAGTGATACCGCCTCGAGTTGTAACGGTGCAGAACCCATGTTGCGATCGGAATCGGTTAGAATACTCCGAAACCGAATAAACGTTTTGCTCTTGAGTAGTCAACGTCTGTCCGCCCGTTCCGTGTACATGAGGATGAGTAGGTTTGAGGTGGAATCATAACACATACGAGATGGCCATGACGTGATAACTACAACGAAAAAAAAGAGAGATGCTTGCAGCTATATGATGCCTTATTCCTTTCTTTGAAAAAATAGAGACAACACTCGCGCGAGATGCCTATTATAATACTACTCTATCTACAATGCAGGCAACGGCGTTTCTGCTGTTGTTTTAGTTGGAGCACTGGCCCTAAGTGCCACTGATGATCTTTCTGATACTTCTGTGGTTGTGGTAGTAGAACTAGAGATAGCACTACTAAAAAGATGACTGAGCGTAGAAAAACAAAACCCGAAGACGAGCGCAGGACGAGGTGCATACTTGCCACGAGTTGCGAAAGCGAATGCGAATCCAACAAGCGATAAGATTACTAAGGATGTCGAGACGCCGAGCAAGCTCAGGATGAAAGTCACTCGAGCAATTTCAGCGATCACGAAAGGATGTCTACAGTTTATCTTACTGCAATTCGACTTACTTCGGGCACTTTCTCGGACTACGATCGAATTCGAAGCAAGACTCTGCAGTGGCAGTGCAAGATGCAAGCACTTATAATATCGAGTTTCTATTTGCGAGCTCATAGTGGACATATACAATTCGAGCGATCTCATAGGAGTACGAATATAATACATTACCTGACGATCCCACCGGGCGAGCATATGGCCATATCGATTTCTTTTCATCAGATAGACGCAAAACCGTCCATGAGCTGCCGGAAGCCACGCCTTGCTCTTCTGAGAAAGCTGCTTCCGCGGCAAAATCCGACGTTATAACCACCGAGGCTAGCCAAACCGGTTCCGCTGGACCATAGGTAATGTGAATGATTTAGCTGGAACCTGCAGGTTCTGATTTGGGAACTCTGTGCGCTCATACTCTCTCCTGAGCTCTCTAGTCTGGTAAATACTCACTCTACGATCTCTAGGGCGACCTCTAGATGCCGAGCAGTCGCTCCTAACTGTAGACGGTTCTAAAGTGCGGCGAAGACGAGGCCGATCTAGTCACAATTCTAGATTACGACTTGAGTACGGCCTGGCCTAGATCTAGATACGTCGCCTGTGCGAGTATGGCTAGCCTTGTCACAGAGTAAGACTAGTTAGAACCCCTCGTAAGCTAAGATCTTAGCGAGCGAGTAATCGCCCCTAACTGTAGACGGTTCTACAGTGCGGCGAAGACGAGGCCGATGTAGTCATAATTCTAGATTACGGCTTGAGTATGACCTGACCTAGATCTAGATACGTCGCTTGTACGAGTATGGCTAGCCTTGTCACAGAGTAAGACTAGCTGGAACCCTTGATAGATCCGTGGACCCTTGATAGATCCGCGGACCCTTGATAGATCTGCGGATCCTTGATAGATCCGCGGATCCTTGATAGATCCGCGGATCCTTGATAGATCTGTGGACCTTCGATCGCTCCACGGGTCCTTCTTTCGTAGAGACGTGGATCCTTCATAGATCCGCGGGTCCTTGATAGATCCGGGGATCCTTGATAGATCCGGGGATCCTTGATAGATCCGCGGGCGGCTTCGGCGCGACGCGCGTCTAGGAGGCGTGACGTGGGAGGCGTGACGCGTCACGCGTCACGCATCAAGGAGAGCGACAAGAGTCACCCTTATAATAGGGGAAACGTATGCGGTGGGACTCACTTGGACAGCTCTACGGCGTTCGGTCCACCTTACGGGCTGGAGACTAGTAATCGATCTCCCTGGACCCAACTTCCAACCTAATAAACAAGCCGCATTCCTCTCGGGAACTTCCTAAGTTTTGACTGGGGGAGCGAGTGCGTTTTCCAAGGCAAGCAGTTACTAACTCAAGCCACAGACTTACCACCTAGTTACCAAGGGGGCTACCCAGCTCTATCCAAGTAGACTGCCTCTCCATGACTTGACTGCGCGAAAGTTACTGCAAACGAACTCAATCCACGACAGTTCGACCCTAGCAGAGCTACTGCGTGCACACCTAAAGCGGGCCGCGATTCCTCTTCTACAAAGAAACTCAATAAAGGAGCCCCTACGCTGTAAGCTACCCGCATCCGATTAACCTAGACCAGGGAAACCTACGGAGCGAATGAACCCAACGAAACCCAACGCCGCTCGATCTACAGCACGCGCGGACTAGATAATGCCAGTTCTCTGATATAGACCGAAGAAAATTCTTTACGCCAGTGGATCGGTCCGCGGGTGTGCCATGCTATCAGCTGAACAACCTCCAAGCGAGTCCATCAGTCTGGGCACTGACGCGCGACGCCTCTTCTTCGAAATCTAGCAGCATACATATCTACGCTCTTACTCTACACACCCAAATAACTCTTGCAACTGCGGCAAAGTCATCTATCACCTCAGGTCTTGCTTTTGCTTGTTTTGCGTGCGAAGCTCATTCATGACCACAGACAAGAGCGGCAATCAGTGGCACAGGTGCAAGAGTCATCTATGGAACCCGTCAAATCTGAGCCCTTCCCGCACACTGTTGCGTGCTGCATGGCGCTTAAAATTGAACCCGGACACCCCTCCCACCCCCGAGGCTCTGCGCGTGACGCGGTGGGCGTCACGCGTCACGGGAAAGCTTTTCGGCGTTCCGTAAGTCCCACGGAAATCAACTCAGAAGAAATGAACTTAGAAGAAAATAACTTAGAGAAAATTAATCCAGAGACACTCCCGCAATTATAAGTAGCCACTTAATTCACTCAGGGACACCTAACCCGGAAGCACTTAGCACTCAATTCAGAGGCACTTAATGCCAAGACACTTAGGCGAAGGGCACCCTTTGCAAAGACGCCAAGTAATAGCCCACCAGGGACGTCACTCACAAGGATTTACCTCGAAAGCACTGGGCTGGAGACGTGGGGCCCTGCTGCTCTTGTTGTTGTAGAATTCCAGAGAAGAGCGCGGCAGCATGTAGCAAGAATATGCAAACGATGCGCCATCTCCTGACGCAGCCGTGTGTAGCAAAGCCTCCACGAAATTACTCAAACACAAAGGCGAAACGAATAGGCACGAGGCAGATCAACCCGAGCACTTGATAGAGCGCCCCGCCCTATCTCTAGACTGTCGCCCCCTCCAAGATCTGACAAAAGACACGCAACGCCCGGCCCTTTCGTATAGATCTCTCCACAACGATGCGCACAACACACAGCATTTACCGACCCCCTTGGGGTGCCTCTACAGCCGAAACAGATCAGCGCCCTGCGCCCATATTTCGAAGTCCATCGGCCGCCAAATGATACACCCGCTGACAGAAACAAGAAAGGCCTGCTATCGCCGACTGTGGTCTTATTTCTGCTACGTAGTGCTACTGCTTGCCTCTGCTCCTCGCATTATTCCCCGAAGTCATGACTTTCGCCACCTCGCTAACAACGCCTAGGCGGCGTCGCCGTGTCCTCATCTGCTCGAGATCACATGACCCCACAACAAGAAGCGAAGCTATCGGTTACCAGGTGCCCGGGTTACAGACATCGCGCAAAATCTACCTAGTTTCATCGAATTCAAAAAGCCAAAGGAAGCGCTCGCCTCTTAGTCCTGTCCAAAATTGGACAGCGTCAAGCGCTTGACAGTAAACAAGCAGCAAACTGAAGCGCTCGCCTCTTTGTCCTGTCGTCCTGGACAGAATCAAACTCTTCACAGCAAACGCCGCACGCCTCTCGTTATCCTGCGACGCTTCGCTCCAACGTACGCAGCCAGCTACCAAGGAATGCACCAAAGGGATCCGGTGACTGAAAACCAAAAAAACGCTTTAGAGCTAGAAACCCAAGCGGGCCGCCCTAGTGATCAACGAAAAAGCGCGCGCTTTGTTAAAAAAGGAGGACACACATACAGAGGGCCCCCCTTCCTAGTAGTCGCGGAAAACACTGAGCAGGCGAGCCCAGAACGCTACCAATTCCAGGCTTTTTGCAGCCAAAGCGCGCGAGGCTTTTTGATTGTTTAAAGAGGGAAAAGCTCAGCTTTCAATACGGAACACGATGGGGCGCCTCGATTCTTAAGGGGACAGCGACGCCGGACAAGGTTGCAGACTTCGGCCCTACAGACTGGGCAGATGATGACCGGCGCCAGCTAAATAGTACGCGCCCCAATTAGCTATGTCGAGCGCCTTCGCTATTCTGGCATATTTCTAATCTCCTCCGCGGTGCAAAGCGGGTTTAGCCCAAGGGCCTCGTAGTAGTCCGGCTGTGTTACATTTTTGGTAATTCTTCTCCGCAACTCAATGATCTTACTCAAAGTAGTTTGTTTAGTAGCCAACTTATTAGCCTTTCGCCCTTCTAGACCCAATTACATAGCCATACTCATACTTCACAAATCGCATTAGTTCGTGGCTGGAAAATAAAGTAGAACTCTCAATCCTTCGGGGACGTCAACAGCAGTCCAACACCTGCATATCTCATAGCAACAAGAGCTATGCAAATTATAGCGAATACAAAGACAGCCAGCTTCTCGTTCTCAGTGGTTCCCATGCTCAAAATGCTGCTGGGGCCTCCACTTTTCGGCTCATTTTCCGGAACGGTTTCCCCAATCGCAGTAGTAGCCGTAGTCCTGTCTTCTGCAGTTCCAACCGTAGAAGTTTCCGCAGTCCCAGACGCAGAACTTTCCGCAGTTCCGACCGCAGAACTTTCCGTCTGTCCAGCTATCATTAGATGAAGTAAACAATTTAGTATCTCGTAATGTATTAGCACGTAAGATCATAGAATAAGACGGGATCTTGATGATCTTGTGACTCGTCGTGCAGTCTAAGGGTAGAGGAGGAAGAGGTAGAGGAGGACGGGGAGGAGTCGGAGGGGGATAGTATCATCATGTAGAAAGAAAGGGCTGCCCGCTGAGTTAGTATCTAAGTGGCTGCACGAAGTACCAGAGTCAGATTCTTGATCAAGTCTCTCTATTCTCTCTTCTTATCTTATCACACATCCTTAAGGTAGCGGAGGAGGACGAGGAAGGGGAAGCGGAGGAGGAAGAGGCAGAAAAGGAGGCGGACTGCGAAGGAGGGGCTGACTGTAAGTGGGAGGATGCTGGAGTTAGGATGCCTTCGGCCTCAGTCGACCAACTTTCGGCATTAGTCAACCCACTGGTCTCAGCCAGCCCTTGCTGCGCCTGAGAATTGTCGGCGTCAACAGCGTCCACCGCGGTTTTGGCATTATCCATCCCGCCTTTGGCAGTAGTCGCCGCGCCTTTGGCAGCGGTCGCCGCCAGTCGGGCTTCGTTCCCCTTACCGCTGTCTCCGTTCACAGCTTCGAGAACACCTATGGAGTTCATAAGGATGAAGAAGCGTTCCCTGGTATTTCTTTCAAATTCAAATCGTGACATATCTTCACCTCTTTCCTAAACTTAATGTTATGGGCCTTTATCGAAAAAGAATCGAATGCGTTAAAATGGAAAGAGACAGCAAGGACCACAAGAAAGATACGAAGAAGGACTTGTTGCCGTGGAAGTTAGAAGCTAAATCCTGCCAATAGTCATCCGTGTAATTTCAGGACCCTATTAGTACTTTTCTGGCCTGCTGTGGTTGCCGCGTTGTCAGTTTTCTGGAGCATACTCGCGACCTCGCGACCCCCATGAGGATTCGTATCCAAACCCGCTTCTTCGCTGTAATATTCAGTCTCTTCAAAAGCCTGCGCTTTTGATGTGATCCGCATGGCCTTGCGGCGCTGGCGCTGCTTCTTGTCAATTGCGAAAACGGCAGTGGATGGACGCCCCAGGTCCGCAGTCATCATGGTACCGAAAAAGCAGCAGAAAAACGCAACAAAGCAACGGCGAGGACCCAGGGAGCAGGACTCTGACAAGTAGAGATGATAAAGAGCAAGGCCCTCTTGATGTCGATGGGGCTGCTTGCCTCCTCTTCTATCTTTTTGGTGCGTCTTATTGTTCTTCTGTCGACGTGCTAGACGCGAAGATGATGTCCTCCTTGAGAGGACTTCTGTCCCCAAGCAATCAGCGGCCGCTGGTCCTCTCAGTGGCTGAGCCCAGTCTTGGCGAGTCCATGCCCAGTGCCGTACTCGATAGCGGTAAGACCAAAGGAAATGCGATAGGTCGTCGCAGGTGTTGACCCAGAAACGGCGCAGCCACCTCCGCACACTCCTGTTACTACTGCCCCTGTTGTGGACCGCGTAGCCGGACACGGATTTCGAACGGTGTTGGTATTCCAACCACGCCTCAAAGAACTCGTACGCGAGCACAAGCCCCACGAGGAGTGTTGCACCTACCAACAGAAACTGCAGGCATCTCAACAGCATTAACTCGAATACAACTTCAGCTGCCATCAGCGTACACGAAAGTGCCACGGACAGCAAACGCCCGCAGTGACCGAGCAAGCGCCACGCGCTCGGTGTGGTCAAAAACAAAACGCTAGTACTTGCAGAAATGAGCACGATCATGCTTACGCTGATCCAAGATGCTGTAGCGCGCATCCACATGACCCTGTTTGCCCCCACGTTTTCGTCCCGTGCGTCTACATCTCTTCGATGACAAGTGTTTCGCCGTTGCCTTGCAGTGGCAGGCGCGCAGAAGAACGGCAGACAAGAGGACGCCCACAACGTAAGCGCTACACCTGCATCAGAAAACGCAACTCGTGCATGCAAGGCCACGCTGATGATCAGGAACAGCACAGAAGTGCACTGCTGGACGAGTCGACGAAATCCTGCAGCACCTTGAAGGATAGCCGGACGAAAAACGGGTAGCATATTGACAGCTGCCGGCTTTGTCCCTGAGCGTCAGGAGGCGTTGTATTTATTAATAAATATAATAAGTAAATAAGTATGTCTTCTATTCTATTTCTTTCTGGGACTTGTTGTGGGTCATTAAATCAGGATAGAACGTTTTAAGACGGGTAAAGACCACATCAGGGATCACTTATATAAAGACCTTGCTTCCGTAGAAGACATTCAAAATGAGAGCTACATCCTGGCCACAAAACAGTAATCATCTAAGTATGTAAAAATCCGACGACCTTTATTTATTAATACCTTGTGGGCCGTCTGCTGTGGTGGCCACCTTGTCACTTTGCTGGAGCATCCTCGTTACCCCACGACTCCCATAATGATTCGCATCCACGCCCGTTTCTGTGCTATCTTCAGCCGCTGCCTCATACATAAACTCCGTTTTCTGTGTAGTCTTCTTGGTCGTGCGGCGCTGGTTCTTGTCGATGGTAGCAACTAGCCCTCCGCTACCCCCGCCCGCGCATCCAGCGTCGGGGATTGCCAGGCGAGCGAGCTTGGACATGAAGTTACTTCGATGTAGATCTCTTTTGGTTGTTGTTGTTCATTCTCTTCCTCACCCACAGGGGAAACGACCCAGGCAACTCCTTACACTTCAGTCAGATTCTTCAGAAAAATGCAAGCTGTTGGTTTATAAATGTTGATGTAGTACTATGCTCGTCCCTCTGCACGTCTATCAGAACTACCCTGACTTTTTAAAACACCACAACAGGAACAGTTGGCAGATAAGCTATCACTGCCATACAATGCTCATTGTGATTCGTGACGTTTCCTTTCAGTAAAAAATCTGCGCTATATTTGTCCCCTTTATCGTCTCTTCAGTTTCCACTCTCTCTCTCTCTCTCAGGGCTCACTACTCCTCTCACCATCGGTTCTTCATGTCCCTTTCATTCTTTTCACTCTTCTCTATCCTTGCTTCCCTTGCTTCTCAATATTTTCTGCCGCCATTTGCGCTCTAGGTGTCTGATAACTCTTCCACGTCTAAGTCGTAGCTCTTATCGCGAGCAACACCTTGGTCCATTAGCACAAGGCCCAGGTGGAGGTATGCCTGTGGTTCATTTAGATAATTCAGATTCTTTAGGTCTTCGCGATTCCAAGCTTTCCCTCCTGCTCAGAAATCAGATTTGGATTTTTTAGATTTTAAGAAGTCAACTTCGCCTAGATTTAGAAACTTTAGAAGATTGATTCAACTCTCCTTTTCATGACATGAACCATTTCGGCTCGTAGACGATGAGGGGTATCAATGCACCGTATCCATAACACGAAGGGAGGGGAAACGAGAAGGACGGAGTAGAAAGTTGGACGATCATGTAGAAAGTTATAATCAATGATGCAAGTGACCGGAAGCCGTGTTTACCTTGGCTGCAAGTGACCGCAAGCTCTGTGCGGCTTAATCCATGCTTCCTTTTAGATTCGAAGACGGTCTACAGAAGTCTACAAAAATAGTCTGCGCCGTCGCGTGACGCGGGAAGTGTGCTCGCGCTCCGCTAACTGCAAAGTAAGTTAGACCTTAACGAGATCATCTTGCCTGTTTGGGAAAGAACTCCATCATTCTTTCCTCCTTTACGAAACTCTTTAGCAAGTTTTCCCTGTAGAAGCGGTAGAGTTCTATCAAAGAACTCTAAATCTACAAATAATTGTTCTCCTTTCCTCATCCTATTTATTGCTTTTGCTTAGGAAAAGGAATATACTACTGGGCTATTTGTCTTAACAAAGCATCTTCCTCCACCAATTTCTCCAATCGTTCATTCCCAGCTTTCAACATGCGTCGAAATCTCCCGAATGCAGCAATTATGAAAGAGGCGGGAAGGAAGCAAGACCTCTGCTAAGGTTCTTTAGATTTCTTTACAACCAACATGTATCTTCAAGGAACCAAAAATCTAAATTTTCTAATAAATTTGCACATATTCGCTTCCGATTTTGAAAAACAAGAAGGGAACAAAACAGCGAGAGGCCGTCTTTCCTGTCAGAAGTGTCACGACAACTTCTAAAAAATCTAAATCTTTCTAAAAACACCTGAATGATCTAAGATCTTCACTATCCATTTCCATACCGTTCACGAGATGCCATCGGTCTTCCAGCACAGCACTCGGCTTACCATCTTCGCCATTGCCTAGGGCAGCACTCGGCTTACTGTCTTCGCCATTGCCAAGAAGAACAGGAGTCGAGCAGTTGGTACTGACTTGCTCACCCTTGACTAGACCGCCACTAAGGGGTATCACTGATCCAGGCGCAACTGCATGCCTTGGCAATCGTGTATGCACAACATCTCCCTTTTGCGCAGCCTCCGTCTCTGTTGTTAGAAAGAGATTTTTGACTCTAGTTCCAGCTGTAGCGCTACAATGAATGAATCAATGTGTACTAGAAAAACAGACAACGAAAAATCTAAAAAATCTAAATTTCAAATTCAACTTTCTAAAAGATCTAAACTAAAACTTCTACGACAAACACAAAGGAGAGGAAAAATCTCCATGAGCATAGTTGCCATATCAGCTTCTTCTCCACTCTGCGGTACTCCAAAGACCGGTCATCACCGGCTCCTTCTAGCATTAGCGACAGGTGCTTAAGAACATAGAAAGAGACATCAATATTCAAAAATCATTAATATATCATAAGTATGCGGCTGCTGATGCTGTTGTAAAAAAACTTCGTATTAGCATAACGTCATCGCTAGTACTATTCGTTGAGCAAAAAAAGATCAACAACTTCAACCTAGTATGTCGAAGATCACAATCATGAGAAAGTATGCCACTATCTATTGGTTGAGTCAGGTGGACGTAGTAACCATAAGTTAACCAATTTCTGCCAGCCCTTGGTATCGATATTGTGATTCCCATCCGCTACTTGAGAATCAAGCTGTCCAGGACGTGCGACATTCCCTGTTGCACAACCTGCACTGGAAATAGACCGTTTCGCGCTCATCCAATCGTCAAACGCCCCTAGAACGGTACGCCCAACATCCTCCACCACAACCCGACTCATCTGTATTCCTGTAGTCGTTGCGCGTCATGGGAGAAAAGCTCATTTTCGGAATCTCAGCAAGATAAGTCCACAAGGTCCTCTTCGGAATCGCAGCGAAGACCAAGAGCAATGAAAAGGATGCTGTATCAGCTCCCAGGCCCAGCAGCAGAAGCACTGCCCTTGCGGCAAAAAGACCCTTCTATCCAGAGCAGTTTCAGCAGGAAGACTACTAACGTAAACGTAAATGTAACACGTCCTGCTACTACTATAACCGTAACTACGTCACGACCGTCTACTATACAGCGTCTAAAAATCGATCAGCTCGTACTAGAGTACATTTGCGTGTGATCCAAGCATGAGAAGAATATTCAAAGTGTGGGGAGATCCAAAGTGTGGGGATATCCAAAGTGTGGGGAGATCCAAAGTGTGGGGAGATCCAAAGTGTGGAGACGATACGGGCACCGACGACATTGGATGTTCGACGTTGTTTCTTGCACACATCCAGATGATGGCGATACAGATGATGTCCTTGCCAAATTACCGATACCAGTATCAAGATCATACTCTCCTTGCCAAACTACCGAAGGTTGCATCAGAATGCTGTTGCCAAACCGATAGCTGTGCCTAGATACTTACGCCGAAGCACAAGCTAGATTCCAGATGCCTCGAAATGAGACGAGAACCGACAGTGGCCAATCACAGCAGACGAAAACGGTGGACACTCACGAGGGCATTTCTTTCGCAAAGGACACGCCCGAAGTCGTCAGTTAGAAACAACCCAGTAGATGGAGATCATCTAAATACATAGGATAGAATACTGACTAGAGGGCGAGGGTGTGGAAATTCGCATGTCAAGATTGATCTTGGTGCTAAAAAAGGACATGTGACGGATGAATTCACGCGGGGTGTTCTAGAGGTTCTTTATCTTGTTTACCTAGTAAAAGGGTGATATAAAACGGGACCCATGCCTAGTTCTGAAGGGGAGATCGACATCGAGATTTTCGATCTATAATTTTTGGAATGGCCCATACTAGGAATTTCATACTGGAATTGGGGTTTCGAATTCTTCAATTCTTGGCGTCCGAACGTGCATTACTTACTTACGCCATTTGGATTTAGATCTATTTAGATTTTCATGTTCAAAAACATCATTGTCAAGAGTAGATTCAATAGATTCACGAGTAAATTGATGATAGTATTTAGATTATTTAGATTTAGGATTTAGAAAACTATTCAGTGTTCAAACAACGATCATTGTGAGTCACGCGTTACACCATAGGAAACATTCACAGCACTAGCAAGATTCTTTTAGGAAACATTCACAGCAGATCAATCTATGTTGAATATTGCTCTCGTACTAATACAGACGGACGGTGGACTTGGACATCATCTTGGCATACATCAATGGGGAGGTGTGTCTCCCTAGGTCTCTTTAGATGTTGTTGTCTCCATCGTAGAGGACTGTATCTATCTGCTTCGAATCTTTCGTCCAAGTAGCTTTTTGTTCAGCCTTAGTTTAGCCAGAGCCAAAAGTTGATGTAGCTGTACATTTCTATGCATAAGCAAATGGTGACAATCTAACTCCAATAGTGTCCCAGAAACGAATGATCCTCGAAATGAAAAAGCACACTACAAAACTAAGCTCTCCTATCGCTTACTGCGATCTTTGTCTTTAGATCTCTTAAAACGACCTTGCCTCTAGTAAACTACGCTCACCAAAACAAAAAATAGTCTTAGTCTTAGTCTTAGCAACGAGTGTCTTATTACAAGATGATGCTTGTACTTTCTTAGCAACGAATTAGAAAAGCCTCAAATGGATGCATCGAATTTTTGTCAACTACTAACAGGCTTAGGTGTGGAAACTCCGTCCTATGCTCTGAGTCTACTAACTCTGACAGTTACAAAGAAGAAAAAGTGCTTTTTAGATTGTGATTGAGATGATGGATCTTTAGTTTATTTGGTAAAGTCTCTATTGTGGTGCTATCGGTTATATTATGGTGCTACAACGTCTGTCACCTGTGCTCCCGCAGCTTGTCCACTAGCACCCTCTGCGCCGGTGGTTGCCGCCGGTTGGTTTTTCTCGAATAAGAACACCGCCAACTTCGTGAGCAACATGGTGACCGTTTGTCGGACTTCCGTACTATACCCGTAGCGACTGAGGTCGTGCAACGCCTTGTGGCCGCCGATCTTGTTCACCGCCAAAAGGGTTGCCCTCCAACTCACAGACCTTCAGATACAGATCCACGATCATCGGAGCCGGGCCCTGGGCCACCAAGATGCGCTCCCACGGACCACCGAGGACAATCGTTAGGAGGAGAAATCGGTGATCACACAACTACGAAAAGAAGCACAGGCATCCGATACTGCATCTAAATCTAGTAGGTGGCCTGCTGTTATAATGATGACGTTATTCGATTCGGATTGGACTGTGACTTGCTAGTACAATACGAAGGAAGAATTCATATCCGCCAACAATTTACGTTTAGATTACTTTCCAGGAGTCAGTTTACAGTATGTCCAGTTGTCATGAATTTAGATTATTTAGAAATGTAAAGAAGTCGTATATGAAGTTCGTAACTTGATCATCGCAGTTTTGTTGTTGAAGGCTTGGATGATGTGCTTGGTGCAGTATGTGAGCAAGTCGTAGCCACCCTGTTCGTTGGCAAACGCTACTTTCGCCGTAAAACCCGTCGCAAGTCAGGAGTACATCAATACTGCTGAAGTTAGAGAGGTTTTTCAGGTAATTCTTTGTTTTGATGGTAATCTACTTATAAAAGAAGAGTGGTGCAGCCAACCTAACTAGTATAAAGTTAACTGTCTAAGTATACCTTCTTTTAAACATTTAGGTACAAGCAGATAACTGCTCTTAGCCTACTCACCAGCAATCTATAGACCCTATAAAGTAGTCATAACATCAACAACAATCCTTAACTGCAGCGCTGAGCGAACCCCGGCAGCTGCCCGGACGTAGAGGAACAACTTCATCTCGGAGAATCCACCGTCATTGGCGTCCATCAAGTCTCTAGGTGGAATCTGCTGGGAGAGGATGTTCTGAATCTTCATCAGCTGGAACAACGCGGCACCACGAATTCTATCTGGAGTTGGAGTTGATGTTCTTATCATGAAGACGATGCTGAACAAAATGAAAGATCAGTCAAGGACCTGATTTTCTTAAAAAAGATATTTCATCTGGTTGCCTTTCATTTTAGAAGAATACTTGACTGTGACGCTGCTCGTTGGTGCGTGTTCACTGCGAAGGCCAGCGCGTGGAGAAGGTGACAGAGATAGGTCGAATACTGAGGCCCCTCCCGAGTCTTAGAGCCCCTAGCTTTCAACAGCCGCTGGTCTTCACGGGATATTTCATCAGTCAGCAACTCCAATAGCTGTAGCATCGGATCCTGACACCTGAGGTGGGAATCAAAAAGAAAAATGTGCCTCCTCGGAAATGGAGAAATCATCTTCGTCTAGCGTATGCTATTGTGAAAGGGAGGGCCTCCCACGTATTGACACAATAAAAATCTAAATTTTCTAAAAAACAACATGAACATTCTCACATTCAAAATAAAATACGCACTTACCCATTTATCTTTCAGAAAGAAGAAATATAAGTAGTACTCACAAACCGCATCTCTGCGAAAATCCACGGGGTCTGGCGTCGTGACATCATCAAGCGCTGGCTGTGAGACGGCCGCGAGATGGTCTGGTCCTGCGGATGATGGGTCTTCTCTGGCACTCCCGATACTTGGCGGCGCCTTCTTTGGGGGAACCAGGCAAGGTCTTAGAAACTTGACCTTCTATATTCACGTACTTTTTTAGCTTGTTCTCCATTGTACTAACAAGGATGAGTAGAAAAGGTTGAGATTTGTATTTTTCATGCCGTCAGCAGGAGTTTTTGTTGTACCTTCTACTACTGCGTAGTTCTTGTACCACGCTCAACTAAGAAACTACAGGTTGTCATAACTGTCCAAGCAGGTAGGTAGCCAAAGACCGAATACTGCGTCCGAAGGCAAGCTCGTGCGTGAAGGACAGCCACCGGAAAATAAGGCTGTATCAACCAAGGTTCCAAGATATGCTGTCTGAACCGTCACGGGCAAAGGGCTGAGACGGGTCTGGGACAACACCGTTCGAAGCGAAGTTCGATATGCCGATCAACAGCGACTCTTGATGCCTAGTATTGGGAGTGGTGTATTTGGAGTAGAAGATTGGTCCTGGGTTGTTCTTTTAGAATTTTTTGGCATTGTTTTCATGCAATTACATGTACATCGAACCTTTGACGGATTTACATTTTTTGAAGATTTAAAACGAACGACAAAACTCGAATAGACGAGGGTATACATCCGTACGTCCTTGGCATGCATTGTCTGAATCTATTTGCACTTACTGTGAGAGTAGATTGGGTCGTGTATACCAAGAATAGAAGTACTTATAAAGTCGGTGTTAATATGAGTACTGAAAGAATTTCGCGAGCACGGATTCTTGGATCGTGTTGCTGCTTCAGAGACGTCAAAATGGAACTCAAGACCAGCTGCGACAGGTGCACTCTTGGGTACGGCAGGAGAAGTGCACGCGTCACCGGTATAATCGCGAAGTGGTCCACCAAGTGAGTGAGGAAAAATTCTGGCGCCTCCATAGCACGTAAAGACGCTGCTAGTCCTCCTAACCGGATCGAACTGTCCCAACTTTGGTTCATCACGTCACAAGTGATCTTCGCAAACACACTGCACAACGAAGGTTAGAAGACGGTGGGAACGAGGTACTATTCGATGAGAGAAGAGAATAATGAGATAGCAGTCGACCCTACATGTGAAGGGGGCAGTATGAAAAAGTATCCCCCAATTTCAAAAATGACGGCAGCGGCAGCTACCGCTCTCTTCAATCTAAGGATTCTCAAGAAATTTGTTGTAAAAGCTAAAAACTCGTGTTCATATCAGGTTAGGTGAGGCTGTGAACCCTGCACATCGAACCCTCCCGGCACCTGGTTCGACTCCGAGGATGATTTAGTGACCTGAACAAAGTCAACGTCGTGCACCGAGGCCGGCGCCCTGAGTAAAGTCGTGGCCATTAAATAGGACCGACGTCCACACGGGTCACCCCACTCCCCTCAAGGACCGACAAATCACTCTTACATTCTTTTTTCTTTGTGCTTCTTGCCCTGACATCCTCATCTACTGCAAGAGCGCCACACACCCACAAATCTGCACGCTAGCGCAACCGCTACCGCAACCGCTACCGCATAAGCCTTAACGCTACGATATGACCAGAAAGCCCTAAAGCGAGACACGAAGCCACCGGCTCGCTATTTGGTGCCATGATGGGCGGTCACGCATTTATGGGATGAACTGGTCACGCATGAGCTTGCGAGGCTGTGCTTCAGCCTGTAGCTTTTCACTGTCAGGATTGTGCACATGTCGCGCACTTGTGCTACTACAGTTGTTTTCTTTCTTTCCCTTCTTCATCTTCTTGTTTCTGCTTTTCTTCTGATCCATCCGCTTCCTAACCGCGCTCGCCAAGGTGGCTGCACTGGTACTAGTAGCTTTCTGCATGCTGTTGCCCTCGAATCGGCTAACATACTGCTGCAAAGCAGCTTTTTGGCCATCGCCTCTCACCTCCATGATGCCGGGGACCATGACGGCAGCACGCGCTAAGAGCTTCTTCTCCTTGAACATGGCGGCCCGGCCTCGCCGTTCTTCGTAGTTCCGCACCGGTCCAAAAAGATTGACGAGCACCATTAAGCCAAGCTCCATACACCTTCTCAAAATATCATACCTGCAAGAAGCTCGCGCAAATTCTGTGAGCGTGGTGGGCCAAGACCGTGTTCGAATGGTTCTCCCAGATGAGACAGAGCATGCTAAACATCCTATAACTCCAGTGAAGACCCAAGTTCTCGAGAAACCAGTCCGTGTTATATCTGCTCAAAGCGCAGATGGAGGTTAGAAGAGGCAAGACAGAGGTAGCAGTAGAAAGAGTTCAAAGTCGAGGACCTGCGTAGTTCTTCAATGAAGAAAATGATTTATATAAAGGCGTCTTCATCTAGTAGAGGTGTACTAGACGGAGGTAGACGAGGTAGTGGCAGTTCCACTTCCGGGCAATCGAACTTCAAAGCCCATCTAAGTAGGTAGCTCTTCAATCAAAAAATGATCTCGATCTTCATGAGAATCACCTCTAGATCTAGCATTTGTATTCATCATAAGTAGAAGATGACGAAGCGTTCCTCGAAGGACACGTCTACGGGTACCGCTATCGATCCAACCATCTCGAATATGAGTTCCCGCCACCGATTGTGATTGACCTGGGCAAACATAACTTTTGCCGTCGGCGCCGTCGCTGTACTAGAAAAATATTCCCGTCCATCGGGGACCTGCAAGAGCAGCTGCAGGGCGATTGAGGCCACCTTTTCAGCCACTCCTGACCCAGTGTCTCGCTTGATCCAGCCTTGACGCAGCGGCTTTTTGAAACTTCCCCCAACGTTTATGTTGACCCCTTCTTCGCTGCCTTGTAGCTGGATCTGCAGCTCGTTCTGCTCCTTAGGTGTCGGCATCAACGCGCAAGGAAGCAGAGCTCGAGAATCGTCGTAGACGATGGACTTCAACATGAGCAGGACACAGCACAGCATGCTATCGTAGAGACTCCCAAAACGCTTGGTCTGCTCCGGCTTCTCTTCCGCAGTTGCAGCAGAGTCCTGCGCTTCACTACGACCCTCTCTAGCAAGAGTGATGGAGGACGCTGCAAAGCCTGCAGCTGAGTCAAACTCAGAAGAACGATGAGAAGGTTTTTGCCATCCTCTGAGTTTGTCACTACGAAAGAGCTTGGTACGCAGAAAGAAGTTATTTCGAAGGATAGGATAGAGTGCCGTTGCTGACTCTTCACGCAAGGTGTCGAGACGAACGCAGGCGAAGCGCCCCAAGGAGGACGTGGTGCTCGCCTCTGAGGACTTTAGAAACCACTAATGCACTAATCCTAATCATGAAACTACCTTTCTTCTAGCGCTCACAAAGAACATAATTAAGTTCCTGTTCGACGCTTGTTTTTGTGCCTCCTGCTCTGCTGCCTCTTCCTCTTCTTCGGCTGACTGCACGGGTGGACTGGGAAGACTGCAGATGTAGAAGACAACAGAGGGCGACAGGGGACGACTAGAGACACCAGAAGACAACAAAGACAACAGAAAACGACAGAGGACAACAAGGGGCAACAGCGTGCAACAAGGAACAGCGAAAACGACAAGAGGCAACAGACGGCAGCAAGGGACAACGATAGACAACAAGGGACAGCGAGAGACAACAGAAAGCAAGGACAAGGGACAGCGGAAGACAACGAGAGACGACAGAAAACAACAAGGGACGGCGAGAGATGGCAAGGACTAACAGGAGACAACAGAGAGCAACAAGAGACAACAGAAAACAACAAGGAGCAACAGAGGACAACGAAGGGCAACAGAGAGCAGCGGGAGGCAACGGACAGAAAACAACAAGAAACGCCAAGGACAACAGAGGACAACAAGAGGCAATAGAAAACAACAGCGAAAGACAGAAGAAGACAAAAAACAAGCAACAGAGGACAACGAAGGAACAAGAAACAACAGGGGACGGGGGTAGAGAGGACACGCGCGCGGCCAGCCGCAGAGCCCTGGCGCACGGAACCCCATGCGAACGGGTGGCACAATGGAAAAGAACAGAAGCCCGAGGAAGCCGCGACGGGGGCAGAGGCGTGCGCGGCGCTGAGCAAGCGGCCACCCGCTGGCAGAACCTTGGCGCGAAACCCCTGCGAGCGGGTGGCGCAGTGGGAAAGAACAGAGGCCCGAAAGAGCCGCGACGGGGGTAAACTAGAGAAGACACACACACACGGCCCGCCGCTGAACCCTGGCGCGCGGAATCCCTTGCGAATGGGTGGCGCAGTGGAGTAGAAACCCGAAAAAGCCGCGACGGGGGTAGAGACGCGCGGCGCGGCGCTGAGCGCACGGCCACCCGCTGAACCCTGGCGCGCGGGACCCCCTGCGAACGGGTGGCGCAATGGAAAAGAATAGAAACCCGAAAGAGCCGAGACGGGGGTAGAGAGGACACGCGCACGGCCAGCCGCTGAGCGTGAAGGGCAAGAAGCAGGAAACGCAAAGGCCGGAAGGCATTGACAAGACAGCCCCCCGACCCTGTTCCCCCTCGGATCTCCTTAGTGCACTTACCTGGCAGTTTGTTTTTTCCTCCTCTCAGTCCCTATGCCACAAACTAAAAACAAGAAAGCTGAATTTTGGTGCGTGTTCCTCTATTTCGCTCGTCATTGTTGACGCCAAAAGCGCCGGGGGCTTCTTGGCTTTCACGGTCCTCAAATGTCCAAGAGAAGCAAGAGCGCGAACAAATCAGCTTACTTAGGGCGCTCGGCCCGCGCTCGAAGTAGTTCTTTTTTACCTACTTCCCAGGGGGTGGCGCTCAGGCCCTGACTATAAAAGAGCAGCGACAAGGGCCGAACTTGTAAGCCTGAAGCCATCCAGTGAAATGCCACAGAATTTCAACCAGCAACGCTTTACTTCGTTCAAGGTGGCCACTTTCCACTAAGAAAAGAGAAAGCCCATAGATGCCTAGCGACTGAAAAAGTCGACCAAATGCATGCCCCCCTTTTTTCGGTCGTCTTTTTTAGGGGCTTGCGAAGAAACTAGTCGAACGGGGGCCAACTTTCTAACTAGGAGTGAGAAGCCTACTGAAGAAGTTTTACCTATAAAGACGGGGAAACATGTCGCAACTGTTTTCGCCTTCAAGGTGGCCACAGTGGAACTTGGGTAGGCCTGGCTGGTCAATACAGCCATGACCGCGAGGATTCTAATGCGTGTGGGTAACTGGCTACAAACTTACTGACTGGGCGACGTGACCCTTTCAGAGCCTTAACGGGGAAAGACGTGTGGCCCAGCTAGTCTAGAGAAAAAGCCTACAGCTTGCCGTCGGGGAAGGCTTTGCACTAGCGATGTCAGTGAGGGTTCTTCTGTTGACTCCGCAGCGCCAAGCCCTTGCTTAGTTGCTAAAATCTACCAAGGAAAACCGGATATCCTACCAAGTCCCGGTAAGGACACGAAAGAGGTCGCTTTCCACTTGCTTCAGACCATGAGGCATTCTTGTCAGGTCTGCGACTTTCCTAGCGCTTGGTCTGCCTCAATACACCTACGCCGAACCAACTAAAAATAATGTAGGAAATACGAGGAAAGGGACGTGGCTTCTTCGTTACGAGTTGTCCTCAATCTCGTCTCTTCTCCTGGCTTTCCAGCTCGCAACAGACTGGTAAACCCTCAACAGACTGAAGTGCTCTCTTCGGAGGTCTCAGCAAGCCGAGAAAGACTCGTGATCAAGGATGTCATAATAATATTCGACCCGCAACTCCGCAGCTCATCACTATTAACCCAGCTCGTCACTATTCATCCAGACCAAAACACAGAAAATTCCTTCAGGACGTCATTGATTTAGAACATTCAGATTCCGACTTCAGTGAGGAAATCAGATTTAGCTTTAGATTTAGGCTCCCCTTAAGCAGAAGCCGAACGGACGACCTCAACTGCCTCCACTTGTGGGTCTGGCCAATCAATATTGGCACGTCGTCGAAAGCTAGTTCTTCATTCTGTACATAGAAGCTGATCTGCAACAGACCCTTCCTCGTCTATTGTTGGTTCTTTCTGTACCCAGACAAGGAAGCCTGATGCTATATGAAGGATTGTTGCTGTACAGGATGAAGTGACAGACAGACCTGCATGATGTTGCTTCTCCCAATATTGCAAGAAGGGATAATCTAAAATTACATGGAAAGATGAAAACAAGCCTGCTGCTATTTAAGTGCCTTGAGCGTCGCTGGACCTAAACGAACCTTCGCCATTTTACGGGCAAAAGCCAGTCAAGATTTGCAGCCCAGCCCTATACTATGCTAAGGGGAAAAGCCACGGACTCCTGTTATGGGAGGAGGTTACTTAACCACTTTTCGGATGCTTTTAGCTTAAAAGTGTCTACTACAGTAGCCACCTTTTTAACTCACAGCATCACATTTGTCTGCTCAAGCATTTTAAACACCCCGAGAGCTGGCACGACAGAAAGGAACTTTCGTATTCACTCAAACCAGCTGATTCTCCCAATATTGAATAAACGTCGACAACACTCAGACAGACTCAGATTTATTATGAATAACAAAACCGATTCGAAGACAAGATTAGATTTAGATGTAGTAGCTAGTACCCAACAAGGAGTAAACATTTTTTAAACAAGATTAGAAAAATGCGAAATGATATGGCGTCTTCTCTTCTTTTGTCATTATTATTATTCAGCGAAGGAGGGACGGCTACCCACAGACCTACAGACGGCCAGCGGGCGGCATCTGAAGCACAGCGACGCGCTAACCAAGCAGATGCAGGGGAGTCCTAACAAAAGGCGCCGCAGCCCGGTTGCGTTTGCCAGTGCCCTCATGGTAAAAAGAAGCCAGAAGCCTCGAACCAGCACTGAATAAGGGCACGCAGGTGCAGCGGTGGAAACAGCAAGAGAAACATACATTGCCGGGGGCATTTAGTCGAAAGCCAGCACGCCGCGCCAAAGCAGCCCCAGAGCGCCGAACCCGCCCGCGGCGAGCTGCGTTGTAGCTCGGGGCGGGATCAATCTCAACGACAGCAGCGGGCGGGTCTGCACTTACTAGCCTAGGCGCGCGAGGAGGAAGCGGCGACACTCCTGCACAGTGCCGCCGCTTGCTCGTATTGTTTCCGAAAAGCCAGCGCATCACCTGACCGCAACCCACAGCCCCGGGGAAAAAGCGGAGAGGCAAAACCGCGAAAAAGCCACGCCGGCGAAGCCTGGGCGCCAGCGGATCACCACCAAAAAAATGCCAGGAGGCGAACCCAAGCAAGCACCACAGCGACCGCCCCCGAGGCGCTCGCCGTAGTGCTCCACCCAAACACCGCGGGCGCGCAGCCACATGGATGCGCGCACCGAACGAGGCCCGCGGGCGCCGTGGTGGTACGTAGCTGCGTACCGTCCGCGCAGAACTTCCCGAAGGAGTGCCGCGGCGTGTCTTGTTCACCGCAGCAGCAAGCCACGGGCTCCAGACATCCAGCGTTTCTGAAACGCGACCCGGGCAACACCTTGGCGGCAAAGGTCTGCACCTCATGGGGGCAGCGATCCCCCAGGGGCGCAGGCGTCCTAGCCCCGTCCGCCGAGGCTTCGGCGGGAGTCTGGCAGAGCCGGAGAAACAACGCCCGCGCCGGCGAGCGACTGAGCTGCAGCGCGGCGAGAAGTAAGATCGCCGGCAGCACTGTGGCGGGTGCCCGGTGTCCAATGTGGCAAGCAGTCGGCGCGCCTCAGCGAGCAGGGGGGGCCGTGCGTGGCTGCCCCTCTGACGTTTACAGAGGAGAGGAGCGGCGCAGCACGTCCGGCCGCGGGTGCGTATCTGAGGAGGACGCCAGCGGTAGTGCCACTGAGCAACATCGCCGACCAGGTTCCTGATGTGAGGCGGGGCCCAGTGGACGGCGAAGGCCTCACACGCCGCACAGCCACGCGCGAAGAGATCCAGGGACCCGCTGCCGGACGCACAAGGCCGCCCGCGATCAAGGTGCCAGATGGCCAAGAGCTGCCCGATTCCCAAGCAGTCAAAAACCCAGGCCAAGGAGCTCGGTCTGAGGGCCAACCGATCAGCAGAGCCCCGAGAAGCAGCGAGGAGAGCCTGGCCAAAACCACACGCAGCAGCTGCAGTCCCCATGCGCCAGCCGCTGACTGCACCACTTACAGCGACACAAGCAAGCCCGGAGGAAAATGCAGCTGATTCCTGACCTGTAGAGAGGACCCCACGACCGAGCACGAGAGCAGCCCCTGCTCCATATGGAGCCCCAGGCAGACGCGCGCCATCCGTAGAAACGACAGTCGTGGCATCTCCGAGTTGTGGCGGACAGGCACCATCCTCAAGGTGGAAGAAAACCGGAGGAGTGCGAACCGAGGGGCGGCAAGGCCGCCGGGGCGTTGTGCGATCAGGTGGCCACCCGATACCCCTTCAAAGATGAGCACCAACAGCAGCCCAAGCCGCAAGGAAGCGCCGGCCTTGGTTGTCTGTGAGCTCCGGGGCCATCGTATGCGCAAGCGGGCCGGCTGTCAAGGCGGGCGCCGTGTGTGGCCCAGACTCACGCACAGGAGGCAGCGGGAGCAACGCAGGCGCCACGCCAGATAGTTCCAGCACGCGCGGCACAGGCGTAGCGGTTGTCCGCGAGTTTAGCCAAAGCGGCGCCGACAGAGGCTCGCGCGCTACCGCTAGCCAAGGTGTGCGATTCGGGTTCGCTGCAGGAGACCAGGCGGGCGTCGGTAGGTGGCCCCGCCACGGGAGTGGGGCGAAGCCAATCGTGTCGCGCCAGTAGCGAGGGGCGGAAGCTGGTAGAAGGGCCACGCAGGGCGCAGTCCAAGAAAGTGGCCGCCCGTTGTTGATACAATTTGAGGTAGGAGGAGAGGCCAGAAAGTGTATGCAGAGCTTCACGCCTAACAGCACAGGAAACACCAAGGACCAGGCGCGCAGCCACGTGGCCAGTCCGGGCGCCGTGTATCCTCGCAGCACGTTGATCGACATACGGGCCGACTGCCACGATACCAAAGCAAGCAACATGGTGCAATAGTATTCTTTTGTCATGAAGATGGGCTTTGTAGGGCGATGCAACTTATTCCTGTCTGAGTCATTCATTGAGTCACTCTATTAGGATAACCTATGGGTACTTCGGCTTACTTACTTCCTCACTTTGGGTACTGCATTTGGGTACTTCCATGAATGGCTAAATTCCTGATTTCTAAGTACACTGTTTTTAGCTGTTTTTGATGAGTGCGGATGACAAGATAAACCTTCAGTAGCTACCTTCTATAACTTTTGTACGTCAACGTGTTACTCAAAGCCATCATGTAGCTACAACCTAGTCTCATGATACCTAGTACCCCCCTCGAGGATGAGTGTTCACTTCTTACTCAGAACCAATCTTCACTAGAAGAAAACCATTCTACATCTGCTGGTTGGCAAAAATTACATAACTTGATAGACGATATCTCGTCAGTCATTTTCTATATTTCATCTCACCCGTGTGCTCTGGAGGCTAGTATGCGGCATATCCTCGGTGTATGGATGTTCAGCAACTGTGAGTCCTGAATGTGCTGAGCGAAAAAAAATCACATAAATAAAATTATATTTTATCAGGTAGACAAGATATCAATATGAACGAATGTAATTTCTATAACGTGTCAAGGAGAGGCGCGAGATGAGTCCCTGTTATTTGTGCTTCTAGTGTCTTAACGTGTACGTGTCAAGCGTGTGAAATCAGTCCTCCCTATCGTTTCTGCCTCTCGTGTGTGAATAAAACACTAACTCAATTACAGCTACAACGACTGAACGACTGGCGTGCGTGAGTGTCTTCAGATAAACGACTGTAATAATTCTGGTGGAGCACCTAACTAGAAAGTAACTCCGTAGAGATGTTACAGATACAATCTATCAAACACCTCCTCACGAGGGCAGCAACAGACCACTGTCGGCACATCTTTCTATCGTTTTCACTCGCGTTGCCTGCAACTGTGCTGGTGTCAGCCTCGGCGCAACCATTAGAGGCCAGCGCTCACTGGTCACTGACTCTGAACGAAAGGGGCCCCACACCTCTCAACTTGTTTTCCCTCGTTATCTCACGGGGGCGCCTCTTCGCTCTCAGTGACCCCAGCCATCTAAATAAGGACCAATGAACGCTGAGCCTTAAAATCAGGATCGTGGTCTCGTCCCCGTTAGCACTTGCACACGAGGAATCGTTGTCGTCCGTCTCCATACGTAGTTGTGCCGCTTCTCTCTGAAACTCTTCTAGGCGGCGATTCCGAACTTTGGGCAAATTTGTCACTGCATCAGCGAAACGCAGCGTCGCCAGAGACTCCTCAAAACACAACTCACTCGGCGAAATAGTAGCCAACGAATATTAGAACAAAGGCACTGCTCAACTAATTGGTGGCTCAAAATAGGGTTTTTTCGTTTCTAGTAGAACAATGATCCTGCTCGACAACGAAAGATCATATCAAATAGATTGTCTCCGAAATATTTCTAGACTTTACAGAGGTGAAAACTAACCGGTTCGCTTTGCTTAGTGCTTTGAGCGTCGCGGGACCTAAGCCTTCACCTACACGGTGAACGCCAATCATTGCGGTGTTAATATGCATCAGTTGTTAAGTTCATCGTCTACGAGTGCAACAAGAAGTAGTGGTAGTCTTCGTCGTGTAGATCTCGGATATACTTCGGTACGTGCATGCTCAATCTCAAGACCCCATCTCAAGAAAAATTGACTCCTAGTATTCATCAACAAAGTGGTTTGTTTATTCCATTGAGAAGATTTGAGTAGTGTTCATCAAAGAAGTGGTTTGTATATTATTCCAATCATTGTCGTGGGTGATTCAGAAGTCAAGTGATCTGTTTCGTCCGATCTAGTTGTTCCGCCAAAAAAGGAACAAAATATTGGTATCATGAAGAGCTTGTTTACTACTAAATTTGACGCCTTAAAAGTACACCTGTTTACTCGCTAACCAGTCTTGGAGGAGATAGGTCAGTTTGGAGTTCCGGAAACAGACCTTTTGCCCTTTGCGCAATCCTTGGATAACTTCCGAGAGCTGCATTAGCTTTAATTTTTCACTATCCCTGATTCTTGAATGAGTTGCTTTCTACTATTCTTTTAAGGTCAGTTCTCCCCTTTTAAACGGAGGGGGATTCAACTCAGGAATAGAGTTTGACTGGCGGCACGACCAACTGAGGAAGAATATGAGCCAAAAATGAAACGGTTATTTGGGATAGTGATAAACTAGCCTTAAGTGAAAGAGGCTTTTGTTAATGAATTTGAGCTCCAACAGGCGTACTGGATCAGAGGAGGACGAAGAAACAACAGCAGCAGTGCTGTTGTGGACTCGCTTATTGCTTCGCGAAGTCGCGCCAAGAGACGTTCCCCGACGATAACCACGACCGCCCAGGCTGGATGCGCGAGATGATCCTCCTGCACCTCGAATGTTGTTCCTCTGCAGCGTGGTCGCAGTGGAAGCTGCGGTACTACGACTAGTGCTTCGTTGGTTGAAACGCCCGCGGCTCGTGCTTGTTCTTCTTAGAGATTGCATGCTGGTCTACAGCATCTATGTATCGAGTCCTAGTACTTTAGTTACAACTCGACGAGCCTGAAGGAAGTCTCTTCCTCCGGGCTGTTGAGACAAGATCTTTCTTATTTCGCAGACAAGTTATTATTATTATTATTATTATTATCGCGCGCGCGACCCGATCGTCTCGCACGTGTTACGCCCTCGGGCGATCCTACCATCCGTCACTAAGACAAGTAGGTAAAAAGCTTATAATTTCTAGTACTGGAATAACGTTGTATCACCACATACTCATATGATGAAGATCATGATGATGCAAATGCTGACATAAAACTGAGAGTGAGGATCCTCCTGGCGACGCCTTCGATAGCGAATCTCCACCATTCAGCATGTAGTTCTCAGGTGACTGGGGCAGCGTAGCAGCACCTCCTTCGTCTTTACTTTAGACGATAGTAGCAAGTAGGATAATGATGATAGGATAGGATACATAGGATAGGATACATAGGATAGGATACATAGGATAGGATACATAGGATAGGATACATAGGATAGGACACATAGGATAGGATACATAGGATAGGATAGGACGTGATAGGTTAACGATGTGAACACTTACTTAGCAGCAGCGGTATGCGGTGGTCAGTAAAAATAACTCAGTAAGTAAGTACTATTTTTGGTTGTAGCAGTCCTACTAGCAGACAACCAATTCAAAAAAGACTACTCATAGTGCTAAGGAAAAGCTTCTGTACTCTACTAGATGGAATATTGGATCTGAAAACTAGATTTTGTATTTGATCTAAAAGAAAATAGATAGTCCCACTTTGCTTTGTTCTCATCACCACTTTTGTCCTTTTTACTTCTGCGTGCAATTGGAGCTGACTGGATATATATTCATTGAAAACGAGTCAATTATCAAAGAAATTTTGACTTTATCTCGTTTTGAATGAATTCAAATCCAATGAGCTGCATTCACGCTCAAACTAAATTTCGAAAATTCAACTTTTGTGTTGATGATGTCCCACCTGACACTGAATTGCAGAAGTTTGGATCGGGTTTCATCTTACTATTTGCATCAAAGTTTCAAGGTACATCACTGCTCTTGATTAAGACAGCTTCAGTACATCCTGTATGCATCCAATGAGCAACGCAATCGCTCTAGCTTACAAGCACAAAACTGCTTCAAAATCAGCAAGAAGCTTGCTGCAAAATAAGAACCATATCAGGCTAGTTTGAACGTATTTAAGTATCCTACTTCAGAGAGAGTCCAAGTAAACTCTAAAAAATAATGCGAAACTATAACAAGGACCTTCGACTATTAACGTCGCCATTGCATATAAAGTGATCACTCGTCTTTACCAACTGTTGATCACCAGCAACTAAAGGTCGCGATATTTATTCTTTCAACCACCACGGCACTAAAAAAAATACATGAGTTGATGGTTCTCCCTGTGCCGTCTTTCATATTTGATGATAAAAGTGAACGACCTCCTCATCATAATCTCGTCGATAATCTGGCTGTAGGTTGTGCGAGAGCAGTCGTGATTGTGCTCCTCCAGACTGGCTTCTTGCGAACTCGTCTCTCATACTACGCAGGCTTCTACGCCGATTCGTTTCTTCCACTACATGAC
>CAJINU010000120.1:60462-172652 GCA_905178165.1 Amoebophrya sp. A25 | reverse complement strand
TCGCCGGGGCCAGCTCGGGCTTGCTGGCGCCGGTTCTGGCTCGCCGGAGCCGGCTCAAGCTCGGCAGGGCCGGCACGGGCTCGCTGGGTCCGGCTCGGGTTCGCCGGGGCCGGCTCGGGCTCGCTGGCGCCGGTTCTGGCTCGCCGGAGCCGGCTCAAGCTCGGCAGGGCCGGCTCGGGCTCACCAAGGCCGGCTCGGGCTCGCTGGGTCGTCCGGCTCAGGTTCACCGGGGCCGGCTCAGGCTCACCAGAACCAGCTTGGGCTCGCTTGCTGGGGCCGGCTCAGGCTCCGGCTCACCGGAGCCGGCTCGGGCTCACTGGGGCCGGCTCGAGCTCCCTCGCCGGGGCCAGCTTGGGCTCGCCAGGGCCGCTCCGGGCTCGCTGGGCATGATTAAGGCTCGGGCTTGGGCTCGCGCGGGTGCCACTAAACTCGCACGGGGCCCGTCGAGCTCGCACGGAGCCGGGCTGGCTCACACGAGGCCGGGCTCGCAAGGGGCCGACTGGGCTCACACGGGGCAGGCCTCACACGAGCCTGCCCGGGCTCATACACGGCTGAGCTTGCACGGGACCGGGCTCACACGCAGCTTAGCTTGCACGAAGCCCGTTGGTGGCTCGGCTCGCACGGGGCCGGCTGGACTCGCATGGAACCACGCTCGCACGGGACCCACTTGGCCCGCAGGGGGCCCGCTGAGCTCGCACGGGGCTGAGCTCGAAGGAACGGGGCTGGGCTCACACGGGGCCGGCTAAGCTCGCACGGAGCCGGCGGGGCCGGGCTCGCTCGGGTCCGGGCTCGCGCGGGGACAGGCTCGCACGGGGCCCGCCTCAACTGGCACGGGGCTGGGCTCACACGGGGCTGGGCTCACACGGGGCCGGCCCGGGCTCGCACGGAGCCGGCGACGCCAGCTGGGCTCGCACGGGGCGGGGCGCGTCATCTTATGGCCCAGGCTCACACAAGGCCGGGCTCGCACGGAGCTGGGCTCGCACGGGGCCGGGCCCGCAAGGGGCCGCGCTCGCGAAGCCGGGCCCAGGCTCGGGCCCGCGTGACTGCGTTGTCCTGACAAGCACGCAAGGCCGGCGGGGCCGAATCGGGGTCGCGGCTGAAGCGGCAGCGGCGAGCTCTCTCGGGTTCGTGGCTTGGCTTGCTACTCTGGCGGGCTGGGCCAGGTATGGGCCCGCTTCACTGTACACGCGTCGAGGCTGGCTCTCACATCTTAAAAAAATGCAACAACGACGAAGAGCAGCGCTCACTCTACTTACCCTCGCTCGCGTTCGGCGTTGCAACTCTTTGACCCTTTCATGCTGCTTGAGTGTTTTCCTTCTCTCTTTCTCGTTTTTCCGGAAGCTAAAAAAATCCTGCTGCAGTAAGGAGGAACTTCCTAGCCCAGTATATTTGCCACGTGGGGCCCAGAGGAGCAGCCTCCCTAGTAATAACTGCGACCAGTCGCCGTCATACCTGATTTTCCAAAGCCCAAGCATCTGCCAAAGGCCCGAATATTTTCCCATTCTCAAACTTTTGCCAGCGGCCCAAATATTTTCCAAAGCCCAAACTTTATTTACCAAAAGCCCAAGCTTTTCCCAAAGGCCCAAACTTCTACCAGAGCCCGAACTTTTTCCAAAGGCCCAAACCTCTCCCAAAGCCCAAACTTTTTCCAAAGCCCCAAACGTTCGCCAAAAGCCAGAACTTTTTCCCAAAGCTGCTCAAACTTTTCCAAAAGCTAAGTTCAAACGTTTCCCAAAACCACCGCCACTATCACAACGAACCACAGCCAGAGCCACAACCAAACACGCCCACACCCACAGCCACACGCACAGCCGCACTTACGTCACAGCCGCAGCCACCTGCCCTGGCAGCCACAGCCACCTGGCAGCCGCAGCCACCTGGCAGCCCCAGCCACCTGGCAGCCACAGCCACAGCAGCCACAACCACGGCAGCCACAACCACGGCAGCCACAGCCACGGCAGGCACAGCCACGGCAGCCACAGCCACGGCAACCACAGCCACAGCCACGGCAGCCACAGCCACGGCAGCCACAGCCACGGCAGCCACAGCCACGGCAGCCACAGCCACGGCAGCCACAGCCACGGCAGCCACAGCCACGGCAGCCACAGCCACGGCAGCCACAGCCACGGCAGCCACAGCCACGGCAGCCACAGCCACGGCAGCCACAGCCACGGCAGCCACAGCCACGGCAGCCACAGCCACGGCAGCCACAGCCACGGCAGCCACAGCCACGGCAGCCACAGCCACGGCAGCCACAGCCACGGCAGCCACAGCCACGGCAGCCACAGCCACGGCAGCCACAGCCACGGCAGCCACAGCCACGGCAGCCACAGCCACGGCAGCCACAGCCACGGCAGCCACAGCCACGGCAGCCACAGCCACGGCAGCCACAGCCACGGCAGCCACAGCCACGGCAGCCACAGCCACGGCAGCCACAGCCACGGCAGCCACAGCCACGGCAGCCACAGCCACGGCAGCCACAGCCACGGCAGCCACAGCCACGGCAGCCACAGCCACGGCAGCCACAGCCACGGCAGCCACAGCCACGGCAGCCACAGCCACGGCAGCCACAGCCACGGCAGCCACAGCCACGGCAGCCACAGCCACGGCAGCCACAGCCACGGCAGCCACAGCCACGGCAGCCACAGCCACGGCAGCCACAGCCACGGCAGCCACAGCCACGGCAGCCACAGCCACGGCAGCCACAGCCACGGCAGCCACAGCCACGGCAGCCACAGCCACGGCAGCCACAGCCACGGCAGCCACAGCCACGGCAGCCACAGCCACGGCAGCCACAGCCACGGCAGCCACAGCCACGGCAGCCACAGCCACGGCAGCCACAGCCACGGCAGCCACAGCCACGGCAGCCACAGCCACGGCAGCCACAGCCACGGCAGCCACAGCCACGGCAGCCACAGCCACGGCAGCCACAGCCACGGCAGCCACAGCCACGGCAGCCACAGCCACGGCAGCCACAGCCACGGCAGCCACAGCCACGGCAGCCACAGCCACGGCAGCCACAGCCACGGCAGCCACAGCCACGGCAGCCACAGCCACGGCAGCCACAGCCACGGCAGCCACAGCCACGGCAGCCACAGCCACGGCAGCCACAGCCACGGCAGCCACAGCCACGGCAGCCACAGCCACGGCAGCCACAGCCACGGCAGCCACAGCCACGGCAGCCACAGCCACGGCAGCCACAGCCACGGCAGCCACAGCCACGGCAGCCACAGCCACGGCAGCCACAGCCACGGCAGCCACAGCCACGGCAGCCACAGCCACGGCAGCCACAGCCACGGCAGCCACAGCCACGGCAGCCACAGCCACGGCAGCCACAGCCACGGCAGCCACAGCCACGGCAGCCACAGCCACGGCAGCCACAGCCACGGCAGCCACAGCCACGGCAGCCACAGCCACGGCAGCCACAGCCACGGCAGCCACAGCCACGGCAGCCACAGCCACGGCAGCCACAGCCACGGCAGCCACAGCCACGGCAGCCACAGCCACGGCAGCCACAGCCACGGCAGCCACAGCCACGGCAGCCACAGCCACGGCAGCCACAGCCACGGCAGCCACAGCCACGGCAGCCACAGCCACGGCAGCCACAGCCACGGCAGCCACAGCCACGGCAGCCACAGCCACGGCAGCCACAGCCACGGCAGCCACAGCCACGGCAGCCACAGCCACGGCAGCCACAGCCACGGCAGCCACAGCCACGGCAGCCACAGCCACGGCAGCCACAGCCACGGCAGCCACAGCCACGGCAGCCACAGCCACGGCAGCCACAGCCACGGCAGCCACAGCCACGGCAGCCACAGCCACGGCAGCCACAGCCACGGCAGCCACAGCCACGGCAGCCACAGCCACGGCAGCCACAGCCACGGCAGCCACAGCCACGGCAGCCACAGCCACGGCAGCCACAGCCACGGCAGCCACAGCCACGGCAGCCACAGCCACGGCAGCCACAGCCACGGCAGCCACAGCCACGGCAGCCACAGCCACGGCAGCCACAGCCACGGCAGCCACAGCCACGGCAGCCACAGCCACGGCAGCCACAGCCACGGCAGCCACAGCCACGGCAGCCACAGCCACGGCAGCCACAGCCACGGCAGCCACAGCCACGGCAGCCACAGCCACGGCAGCCACAGCCACGGCAGCCACAGCCACGGCAGCCACAGCCACGGCAGCCACAGCCACGGCAGCCACAGCCACGGCAGCCACAGCCACGGCAGCCACAGCCACGGCAGCCACAGCCACGGCAGCCACAGCCACGGCAGCCACAGCCACGGCAGCCACAGCCACGGCAGCCACAGCCACAGCAGCCACAGCCACGGCAGCCACCGCCACGGCAGCCACCGCCACGGCAGCCACAGCCACGGCAGCCACAGCCACAGCCACGGCAGCCACAGCCACAGCAGCCACAGCCACGGATTAGCCTCAGCCCAGTTAGTCTCCTGCCCATCTTCAGAATTGACGTCAGCAGCTTAGGCCGCTGCTTCGCGCGCGGCGCTTCGTTCACGGTAAGCGGCTTCGATCTTCTTGGTGGCAGCGAGTATATCCCTGCGCGTTAGATTGTGCGCCATGATCGTCCGCCTCTCATGTTCCACCGGTGTCAGCGGCGGCAGACAGCGTGGGCCTTGGATGTCAGCGGCTCGGCTGAAGTGCTTCACTTGGGTCAGTAGTAATTCCGAGAGGACGGCGGCCGTCGTGCCTTTCTCCTCCAATGGTTTCCACCATCTCTCACCCTTGGGGGGAAGGGGAATGCCGAGAAGGAGGCCAGTCTATCATTTCCGTTTTTCCGTCGACACCGCGCGGCCGCAAATCGACACGCGTCCGGGCAAGGGTCCGTCTCCACCAGCTCCGCCCGGGTCTTCGTCTTAAGCTCCACCCTCGAGATCATTAGGCCGAACCGCCTCGAGGAGCATAGGCGCCCGACTCGTTTCCTATTCTTTTCCGAATTCGTTCAGAATTTTGAGCGTTTGGCGCTTTTTGCGGGTTTTTTTCGGGTTTTTTGTTGGCTTGCTGACTTTGCTCCTGCGTTGGGTTTTCTTCAGTTTTTTTTTGATTGAAGTAGGAGGCTTGAGGGGCAAAACCTCGCCGAAGTTTTTGGGTGTTGTTTAAGGCCGTCGGCTGCGGACTTTTGCGGGCTTCAAGGGCTGGGCAGGCTTGGGGGTTGCTGCCTGCGTAAGTTTAACTCTAACGGATGACCATGGGACGCCTTGCCCCGGCAGGCGAGCGGCGCGAGGGTGGTTGGGCAGGTTTTTCCGGTGAGTAGGGTGGAATGGCTTCGGAGGGCCCCTTTGATTGTTTCTTGTCTTTTTCTGCTTTTCGTTGCAGCATGGTTGCTTGCAGGCTCTTTGCCAGGCGCTTTCGACTGACCGCGCCGGGGGCAACCGGGGAAGGCCCCCAAATTGTGAGAAACTTGAACAATTTCGGAAACGAATAGGAAACGGGTCGAGAGTCTAGGAACCTCGAGGCGGTTCTTTCTAACCAGTTTGCTACCCTCTGGGGCTTCCGCCGTGGCCGGATCTGCGCAGAACTCGCGAGGTGCTGTCTGCCCTCGTTCTGCCGTGGGGATCATTTTGAACCAGGTGGCGAAACGCTCCAACCATGACTCCGCGGGCCTCCTCGGCCTAGACAGGAAGCGGGTCGGCACGGTGGTGAACCGGATGGAATAGGCCCTGGCGCGCGAGCAGGTGAGCCGGCTGCAGTCGTCCGCGCTGCTTCTTGAGGTGGGGAGAACTGTCGAAGTCGAGGCCTGCGAATACCTCGTCGGCAAGACTGGCGAGGGCGCACAGTGCCGCCAGCTCCTCACGATCAGAACCCTGCAACGGGGCAACCTGGGATCTTATTACTATGAGCTCTTCGAGACAGATGAGAGGCACGGGGAGCATGGCCATCGCGCATTCCGCCTGGCAGCACTGCGTATATCCAAACGTCTCCAAATTGCAGAAGTGGAACCGCCCGGGCCTCTTCCCAGATAGCCACGCGATGCACTTCAAGTCCCCCAGTTTCCAGCCGGACTGCCAACATTACCCGGCAAACCACTCGGGCGGTGTTTTCTGGGCTTACGATATGAGGAACCAGGTAGAACTCGGAACCCAGTGCAGCGACGACTCCTGGCAGTGTGTCGCCGAGTATGGTGCCCTCCAAACGAAGCACACAGGTCCCGTAGTAGAGTACCAGGATGCGGCGCGACGCTTCCACGCCAAGGCGTTCTTGTTTACCACCCGGGCCGACCGAGATGAAAAAACGGCAAAGGCTGCGCAGTGCATGATCAAGCACGCGGTTGGAAAGTCCAAACCACTGCCACCGCCCAGAGTCTGGACGACGATCAAGCACGGCGGGGGTGTGACAAAGACGAAGCCACACGCGGAGAAGGTTGAAGCAGTGGACGACCCCACGGACGTGAAGAAGGTGCCGCCCCTGATCTTAGAAAGAACCGCCTCGAGGTTCCTAGACTCTCGACCCGTTTCCTATTCGTTTCCGAAATTGTTCAAGCTTCTCACAATTTGGGGGCCTTCCCAGGTGGTTCTGGTCCTTTTTTTCTGATTTTCCGCCTGTGCCTGGGTGGCCTTTTTCTGGCAGCATTTGGCTGGCTGCTCTGTCTTGCTTGGGCTGAAAGGGCGCCCCCGCTGTCCTTGCTTCATAGGGTGCAAGCTGCCGCGGCAAGCGGTCGCCGCTTCACCTAAGGGAGGCCAGCCAGGCTGGCAGCTGCTTGCGCAAGCGTGTCAGCGCGCCACACTATACCGCAAGCAAACGAGCCACGCAAAGGCTGACGCCTGGGGTGAATAAAGGCGAAGACCATGATAGCAGGCGCCCGCTGTCCGCTTGTTCCCCTGTTCATTCCTTGGCCCCTTGAAAGCTTCCACACAAGCTGACGCCTGGAGGCAGCGGCTACGCCTGACCCAGCCGACGCAGCACGCCAGCCAGTGAAGCACGCGAGGCGTTTCAAGTGCCGGCGCGCGCATGCTCCTGCGCCTTGCCTCACAAGAAAAAACCCAAAAAGTCCAACCGGCTGCCGAAGGGGTCGCGGCTGGAGTCGCGTTGTTCTGTGCGTGTTTGAAAATTGCCGCCGCCGCGTTTTGCTTCAAAAAGGTGCGCCAAATGCCTCCGCCATGTCATGCGGGGAAGCCAAAAAGAGGGGAGACCTCTCCCAGCTTTTTTTGGTTTCTGTAGGCAGGTGAAAGCGTCACCTTTTTGGCACCCTCTGGGCACTTTTTGGGCCTGTTTTTCGGCTGTTTCTAGTGCGGTTCCACAATCTACAAGCCGCGGCCGNGGTGAAAGCGTCACCTTTTTGGCACCCTCTGGGCACTTTTTGGGCCTGTTTTTCGGCTGTTTCTAGTGCGGTTCCACAATCTACAAGCCGCGGCCGGTTTCGGCCGCGATCTTAGGATCCGAAATTCGTCTCAAATCCGTGACCGAATTCGTTTCAAATCAATTCCAAACGATGCCGATTCTAGTGCGCTGGGCGCTCTATTTTTGGCTCGTTTGAAATGGATCTGAACGAATTTGAAACGAATTGGGGGCCCCCAGATCGCGGCCGACAAAAGCCGTGGTCTGGAGATCGCGGAACCACACTAGAAACAGCCGAAAAAGAAGCACAAAAAGCACCCAGACAGAGGGTGCCAAAAAGGTGACACTTTCAACCGCCTACAGAAACCAAAAAAAAGAGCGAAAAAGGCCTCCGCTCTTTTTGGCTTCCCCGCATGACACGGCGAAGGTTTTGGGCGCCCTTTTTTGAAGCAAAAAGCGGCGGCGGCAATTTTCGAGCACGCACAGAAAAATGCGATTTCATCTGTGGCACCTTCTGCAGCCGGCTGAGCTTTTTGGCGCTTCCCTAGGCCACGAGTTCAGCCGAGCGCCTGAGAATACGCGCGCCGCCATTAAAAAACACCCTGGGCACCACACTGACCAGCCCGCCCCCGGCGCGGTCAGTCGAAAGCGCCTGGCAAAGAGCCCGCAATCAACCATGCTGCAACGAAAAGCAGAAAAAGACAAATAACAATCAAAGGGGCCCTCCGAAGCCATTCCACCCTACTCACCGGAAAAACCTGCCCAACCACCCTCGCGCCGCTCGCCTGCCGGGGCAAGGCGTCCCATGGTCATCCGTTAGAGTTAAACCCACGCAGGCAGCAACTCCCAAGCCTGCCCAGCCCTTGAAGCCCGCAAAAGTCCGCAGCCGACGGCCTTAAACAACACCCAAAAACTTCGGCGAGGTTTTGCCCCTCAAGCCTCCTACTTCAATCAAAAAAAAAACTGAAGAAAACCCAACGCAGGAGCAAAGTCAGCAAGCCAACAAAAAACCCGAAAAAAACCCGCAAAAAGCGCCAAACGCTCAAAATTCTGAACGAATTCGGAAAAGAATAGGAAGCGCGTCGGGCTCCTATGCTCCTCGAGGCGGTTTGGGCCTAATGATCTCGAGGGTGGAGCTTAAGACGAAGACCCGGGCGGAGCTGGAGACGGACCCTTGCCCGGACGCGTGTCGATTTGCGGCCGCGCGGTGTCGACGGAAAAACGGAAATGATAGACTGGCCTCCTTCTCGGCATTCCCCTTCCCCCCAAGGGTGAGAGATGGTGGAAACCATTGGAGGAGAAAGGCACGACGGCCGCCGTCCTCTCGGAATTACTACTGACCCAAGTGAGGCACTTCATCTGAGCCGCTGACATCCAAGGCCCACGCTGTCTGCCGCCGCTGACACCGGTGGAACATGAGAGGCGGACGATCATGGCGCACAATCTAACGCGCAGGGATATACTCGCTGCCACCAAGGAGATCGAAGCCGCTTACCGTGAACGAAGCGCCGCGCGCGAAGCAGCGGCCTAAGCTGCTGACGTCAATTCTGAAGATGGGCAGGAGTAGACTAACTGGGCTGAGGCTAATCCGGTTGGTCTTCTTTGAATTGTAGAGAATCGCACACATCGACGCCAGTCCATCTAGTTGCAATCTTTTTCCGTTTGTTTTCTGAAGTTGCACGCATGTGCAGAGGTGTGGCCGGGCAAGTGTCTGTCAGTGCGGACCATTTGCACGAGTGTGCGGGCTGTCCTGCCGAATTCATGGAATTTGGTCCAAAAAAGTAGACCCGTGCTCAATCTTAGGCAAGTCGTCGCTGTTTTTGTTCTTTCCCTTCTACCTATCTAAATGGAAAATATAGCACAGCACCGACCTAGCTCATATGTTGGCCATCCCTGCTAGGGAGTAGCAGCCTCACACCTGTGGGGGGGTACAACTCTCACGAAGTTCTTAGCCTAAAAGACCTCCAGAAATTAACTCCATGGACAGCCACGGCACGCCATGGGGGTTCGCGCCTTATTTCAGTGCAGCGCTATAGTTAATTGATCAACGTTGCTCCGTCGCGTATGTAGTGCCTTGCTGTCCTTGAGTGTCTTGGCGTTCTTCTGAATTCATTCCAAGCGATACATCCACCACCTTTTACCTTCGTCGCAACGTTCGCAATTATCCTCGCAGGCCAATGGATGAACTTCCTTCGAGACTCTTCGACGGGGTAGGAATGTCAAGTAATAAGGAAAGTGGTTACGGATGTAATAAGTGCAAGAAGATGACTAACAGCCCCCCACAGGCATAACGTCAAAAGAAAGGCACTGCGGCGGGAAATGCACTAAGCTAGCACTAAAAGCAAAGCGCCTCTCGAATCAAGTTACAAGGTCGCTCGCGTTTTAGCTTTTTAATAGAACTACAAGCGTTCTAGTATTATCGTCGCCAACCCTCTTACCTTAGAGGTTTTGCGCCTTGTTCTTGTTAAATAAAGGGAAACGCAGAAAGCTCTAGAGCTTGCTTCAGCCATGATCAAGGTAAGCAAAGTTCAGCAAAACTGCGGAGAAAGAAGCCGCTAATGAGAACGATGCAAAGCTGGCCATATGAGATCACTCCCATGAGGAGGCTCGGCACACAGTGAAGGCGCCAAGTTCTGTCTGTAATATATCTGGCCACTACTAAACGACGAGAGTCCTGACCACCTAGGCGCTTTTTTCACTTCTGTCCGTTAACGGTTAACTCTGGCTGTTGTGTTCTTCCCGGGCTAAACCCTTTGGCTACCGTTGTGGCTTTCTGCGTTTTCTCTCTGCATATTCAAGACGCTACTTGATAGAACTTCGCTGACCATCCTCGGTTTTAGCTTCGAGGTGTGCTGCAGCCAAGCCTTGGCGCCCTCCTTCTTTTCTTTATAGGGTTGGGGCTTACTTCGGTCCCGCGACGCTTCAGAACTCTGCAGTTCTTGACTAGCAGAAGAAGCGAAGCCCCTCTCGCTTCCTTCTCGTTGTATCCTCAAAGTGGGCATCTTCTCAACAGTCAAACAGCCCGGCCTTACCCCTCCAGGGCAGACTTATGCGCCCCGGACCCAACAGCCACGGCAGCCACAGCCACACACCACCACGACACCCACACACCACCACGACACCCACACACCACCCACACACCACCCACCCACACACCACCACGACACCCACACACCACCACGACACCCACACACCACCACGACACCCACACACCACCACGACACCCACACACCACCACGACACCCACACACCACCACGACACCCACACACCACCACGACACCCACACACCACCACGACACCCACACACCACCACGACACCCACACACCACCACGACACCCACACACCACCACGACACCCACACACCACCACGACACCCACACACCACCACGACACCCACACACCACCACGACACCCACACACCACCACGACACCCACACACCACCACGACACCCACACACCACCACGACACCCACACACCACCACGACACCCACACACCACCACGACACCCACACACCACCACGACACCCACACACCACCACGACACCCACACACCACCACGACACCCACACACCACCACGACACCCACACACCACCACGACACCCACACACCACCACGACACCCACACACCACCACGACACCCACACACCACCACGACACCCACACACCACCACGACACCCACACACCACCACGACACCCACACACACAGACAGACACACACACACACCCACTCGCCCACACATGGGCGGGCCTTTCTACCCACAGCCCCACCCATTTCCGCCCGCGTATGGGTTTGCCTGACCACAAACGCACCGGGCGCGCTTGTTTCAAAGGCCTAACGACATGCTGGCCGGCGACTTGTAATACGTAGAAGTTGTAGGCCAAAAATGCTACGACTCACTGTAATATATTAATAGACATACTAGTGGGTCACTACTATTTTTACTTAGACATGATGCCCGTGCTGAAACAGCAGCTATGTGCAATCAAATGCCATCCGGGCTCAATGGCATCGACACTTCTACACATAGTGCTACATAAATCACTACAAGAGCCACTACGTCGCCGTTCGTCGTCATCAAGCAAGCTTTTTTCTCTATCCCTTCGAACAAACAGAAAACTCAAGCAGTTCTACTAGATCTCCTTTAATGGCAAAAATTGAGATACATTACGCATATGAGTACTTACGCATGTAGGCGCAGCTGATGGCCATCTATCAAATAACGGCGGACGGGGTACTTACGTAGCAGTACAGTAGTGATCACGTGAATGGGAATCCCAAGAAGAGAGAAGTAGTCGACTCCTCCCCTTTGAGGACTAAAATTTTCATCTATTTTCATACGCGAGCTCCTCTTATCAAACTACAACCACGTCCACCCTGTTTCCAGTCACAAAGTTTTTTACAACACAACTCAATTCTTGTTCTATTCTACAGCATACGGTCACGAACTATTCTCTTCTAGCACAACGATGCTCACCTTTCTCTCTCTTCCGTCTATTTCTTCTGCGTCCTCTGCAGTTTCTAAGAATAAAAGTCTTCATCGCTCTTTGCGCCTCCCGCGCTTCGATTTTTTCCCTTTCGTGCTATTTTTAGAGATGGCTGGTGTAGGAGTAGGTCATACACACAATCGTTGGTAAAAGTCTCTGCAAATAATGAAAAAAAAAGACTAAACCGGAATACGGTGTACAATAGCACTGCTTTAAGAACTAGACTAATAGTCAAAATCGACCGCGCTAGAAGATAGAAAGGAGATAGGTGTATGCTAAGAGGTGTTTTGTGAGCGGTTCTATTGATTGAGAACGTCGGAATAAAGGGATGGTCGCTCGTCCTCCTGGTTTTTTTCTTATTCGGATGCGACACTCCTTCCAGTTCTCAAACAGTGAAGTTAGGTTCTTCGACAACTACTGCTGGAACTACACTAAAGGTATTAAAAGAAGGTCTAAATACATGATCTACAAAGAGGATTATGGTCGAGTTTGTGGCGTCTAAAAATCTCAAAAAAACACACTCAAATCCGCTCAAGCTCAACAACATAAATATACGAAAGCACATGAAGGATGCACGTCACTACTTAGGCACAACGCAAATAATGGAGTAGACAAATAATCTTCTTGCCATGTCTCTCACTTGAAGAAACATTACATGTGAGTAAAATGGTCAAGTTTAAAGTAGACAGCTTCTAACTATAATTTTCTTTATAGTAAGTGCTTTGAGCGCCACGGCTGGACCTAAGCACAAGGCGTTTTCAAACCTTATATATAATTTAGGGCTGGACGGTGCCCCCCCCTCCCCCCCCCTGTGGTCTGGTCTGTGGTGGCGCGCGCGCGCTTTTCCGCGCGCATTTTGGCGCGGAATCTAGTGAGGGAAGGCGTCCAAACTTGGCGCGGGTCTCCCCTTGAGCCTCTCAGCCCCCGGCCCCTCCGGGACCTCCTGGCCTTTGCTGACCCTCGCAGGCGGGAGGCCTCCGGGGTAAATTAAAAGGCCGCCGAGGGCGGCCACAGTCGCAAGAGCAAGCAAGCCAATGACCAAAGGCCCAGAGGGAACAAGCTGCACGACGCAGGGGGCCCAGCCCCTCGGCTTTTGCCGCCTTCAGAAGCCTGCCACGCACCTACTTACTTCGGAGGCCTCTAGGGAGGGCCAAGCAACTGGAAGGGTGCGAAGGCGCCCACTTGGCCCCCTTTGTTTTGAGGCCTTCCCCCCCTGGGAGACGTCTCCCAAAGGGGTCCAGGGCTGTCGGTGCCCCCCCGTAAGGTGGACCGAACGCTCGCCGTAGAGCTGTCCACATTAGTCCCACCGCGTAACCCCCCTACTATAAATAAGGGCGATCCTCTTGCTCTCCCTTGACGCGTGACGCGACGCGTCACGCATGACCCATGACGCGGCACGCGCGACCCACGGATCGATCAGTGGCCCGCAGATCGATCCGGAATCCGTGGATTGCTCAGCGATCCGTGGATTGGTCAGGGATCCACGGATTGGTCAGTGATCCGCAGATTGGTCAGCAATCCGCAGATTGGTCAGTGATCCGCGGCTTGGTCAGTGATCCGCTGGTTGGTCAGTGATCCGGGGATTGATCAGTGACCCGGGGATTGATCAGTGGTTTGGGGATTGCTCAGTGATCCGCGGATTGCTCAGTGATCCGCGGATTGCTCAGTGATCCGCGACCGCTTATCAAAGACCCGCAGCTTGCTTTGGTCCGCGATCCGTGGATTGATCAAAGACCCACGGATCAGCCAGTGATCCGCGGATTGATCAGCGACCACCCGGGGGTTGATCAGTGACCCACGCACGGATCGCCAAAGGGCCCCCGGATCCATCAAGAGCCCGCGGATGGATCAAGGACCCGCGGATCGATCAAAGACCCGCGGATCGGCCAAAGATCCACGAATCAGCCAAGGACTCGCGTATCGTTCAAAGATGGGCCCACAGATCGGCCACGACCGACCACGGGGCCACGGATCGATCAAAATCCCGCGGATCGATCAAAGACCCACGGATCGACCAAAAGTCCGCGGATCGATCAAAGGCCCGCGGATCGGTCAGAGGTCCGCGGATCGATCAAAGAACCAACCCAGATCGCTCAAAGATCCACGGACCACGCGCCGGCCGCCGCGTGACACACACGCAAAGCACATCGCGCGAATTAGTTGCGTGCTGCGTCACGCTTGAAATTGAGCCCAGGCGCCTCGCCTCCCCCCCGAAGCTCTCGGCGTCACGCGGTGGGCGTCACGCGTCACGGACAGCTCTGCGGCGTTCCGTAAGTCCCACGGGGGGGCACCGGCAGCCCCAAGCCCTGGATCATATATCACGACCAGAAGAGTCACACAAGGTCCACTCTTTCCTTCTCACAGGTGGACGAAATTAGCTTCAACCCTCTGCTAACCTAAACGGAGTTTTCATGGGTCGTCACATCCATGGAGGAGCTTTCGAGTTCAGCACACTGTAAACAAAGCCACCACATCGGAAGTAAAAAAGTAAAAAATAAAAAGTGCATCAACGTACAGCAGCACTAGTTCATCATCCTAAGAAATCAGAATAATTAGACAATTAAATAATCAAGTAAATACCCACCACCATCCAAGTAGACTTAAACACCCACCACCATCCATAAAACAGGTAAGTAGACACAGCAACAAACTCTAACTTTCTTAAAACTCAAAACTTAAGCACCCTCCTCCATCCAAAACGAAAGCCGGTAGATTTTCATAGAGTGGCAAATTTTCAAAGTCTGTTTTCTATCAAAGACGCAAACACGTATAGGGATCACAGGGGCTTACATGGTTAGTCATATATAATTACACAATCCTCCACCATCCATATAGCAACAAGCAAGCTCAAAAGAGTGAGCTTATTTATTCAAGCCATCACCATCCATAGCGCAGCACATTACTAAAAGAAAAGACAACGCCAGAACTATTTTTACCCGCCAGATTTCCATTCATATTCGAACCGTTCCACTTCACCTTTTTATTCTCAACAGCACAGCACGCAAGTGTTTTACATCCAAGAATTCCAACAACTGTAGAGCACTACTTTCTTTCAGTTTTCAAGACAAACACCACACCGCCACGGCCTTGCAGTTACTTCTTCCAAGAACAAACAAGGTGACAACAAAGGAACCTTTTCCAATCGCCAAGTAAAAATTAAAACACTACGCACAAATTGGCCCTCAGCCTACAGTTCTATATAGTTTCGGTTTAGTCACGAATACACGGCAAGTCAGTTATGCTAATGCCCATACACTGGGATCGCGCCCGTATAGGGGGCCAGTGTCATGGGTGGCGTTAAGTACTGCCATCAGATCTAAACTAAAGCTAACTTTTTCTATCAGTTGGAAAGGTAGGCAGGCGCATCCTCTTTTACTTCAACAGGTTCCATTAAAAAGTCTCTAAGTAAGTAACAAGTTTCCAAGTTCTAGTAGTGTAGTTACCAAGATGACAGAGGGACGCTAGACAGTGAACAAGTAGGTAGTAAGCTAGTTGCCTGCTATTCTTGGATCGTACGGCTGAGCTTTGAGCTATAGAAACGTAGGGGAAGGGGCTACGAGCATCACTTTAATTAATTAATAGAGAAACGCAGACAGTAGTCCAATTCAGTGCATTTCCTATGTATCTTTTAGCTCATCTATCTAAGTACTGGCTTCTTTTCTAGTAAAAACTATCTAAGTACTGGCTTCCTTGCTTTCTAGTAAAAAAGAGCATGCTCGCCGTCATAGTGATTGAGCATATGGCCAAGCTCCTCTAAGACTATCCTAGTGGGGTACTTTTGCCTAATCATTTGGCCAACTAACTTTTTAATGTTATCTATTGGCGGCATGGTGCTGTTTAGTCTAAGTCTCGCTAGATGTCCCCTCGCAACCCCTTTAATTCTAGTCCTCATCCCGGCACTCAGGGCCGAAGCGATCGGTTTACCCGTCAAACCAGCGATCACTTCGATTCTCGTACCACTAGAGGAGGAGTTGTCCACTAGGATGCCCAAACCACAGAAATTAGTATCGTCCTCTTCGTCTTTTACTAATGTACAACCAGGGTAGAAATCGCTCGCGAGGAGGGTCGGCGTGCCCGTTGATCCGGAGTCTCTTAGTCGGAAAGCAGTCTTGTCGTCGGCGTATCTCCTTCCGGTTTCTCCTGGTGCTGCACCCTTTTCCAGTTCGACATCGATCGCAAAACCATTCGAGAGCGGGGGCTAGTATAGGAGCCCATCGGGGCCCCATTAACTTGTTTGTAGATCGAGCCTAGTGCCCGCACATAGCAGCAATCTACGTCATGCCGCAAGATGTCAGCGACTTCATCTAAGCGGACATAGTCGTAGAAACGTGTGTCCGGTTTCTTCTTAGTGTAGGCGATGGCCTTGATCCTCTTCTGCAGTCGTTTCCCTTTCTGGACAAAATAGGTCTTCACACGAGCACCAAGCGCATGGGTAACAGGTATCAGCGCCTTTGCTGCTTTCCTCACTCGTGCACAATTAAACCCGGCCAGACGTCGAAGGTTGTTAATGATGATAAGGATCCGCGCGAGGCTCCTCTGGAGGTCACAGTTGGCGAAGAATTCACCAATGTCGCCGGTCTCTGCATCCACCATGATACGGAGCCGCCGCGCCTTCTCTTCAACCTCCTCTACATGCCTCTTAACGTTCTCCGGTGAAGTCAAGAAGCAACGGGCAGCACGTGGGTCACGTTCCACAATATCATTAGCAACTCTGGCCGCGGTCTGGAGGATGTCAGCGAAACAGTGGCCCACATAGCTAGCCAATGGTCGATATTTCACGTCAATAATCTTCCGCGCTTCTGGTGGTAGTAGCAAGATCTTGTAAGGCTTCTTCTTCAGTAGCATACGCATAGTCGCCCATCTATGTTTAATCTTCCTCCTGATGTTGGTGTCTGGGAATAACCAAAAGAATGCATTCTCATTATCGCGGAAAAGGCTGGCAAAACCTGGGAGGTGTTGGCATGTTGGTGGTTGCATATGCCTCTCCGTTAATCGCCTCAAGATATGCGGACAGGTGCCGCCCATATCCACGCCCTTATCTACTAGGTCAGTATTAACAACTCTACACAAGTCTTGACATTCTCCTCTGATATTCCTAGGCCGTATGCCATACTTCTCGCATTCCTGGGAAAACTCAAATGACACACAGTCTAGCACTGGCCCCAGCGGGCCCAGGTCGCTGGTGTTGTTGAGGGAGGCCGCAAATCGCATGGCAGATTTCTTCAAGGCAGCCCTCGTAGTTAGTGGACTGAGGAGTCTACTCCTTGTGTTCCACTTCCCAACTTCTTGGTCTGTTGCAATGAAATTCTCATGGCCAAGTAGCTCTCGGAACTTCTCAAGTCTGAGTGTCGCCATGATGTGCCCTTCAACTGTATGAGCCTGCAGCATGGGGTATCTGTGTGTGATATTCTCACAATTGCACGCATCAGCTTCATGGTAGTCTCGGTTGCTTTTCTTGAAGAAGTCGATCACTGTTGGGCCTGCTTTCGATTTGATGCATAGGCTCACAGCAGGCGAGTCATCTGTGGCAGATGCGTAGTAGATAGCTCGGAGTGCCGCAACATAGTCCCAAAAATTCTGGCTACGTTTTGTCTCGCCTACTTCTAGCACGAACCTTCTAACCTTCTCGGGGGTGACCTTCTTCAGGTTCCTAATAAATGTCCCGTATCCTTGCTCCTCTAGGATGTGTCTCGCCCTTCTCGTCAGGATAAACGGTCTAGTAGGGGCAGCACCAAGGTAGGCGATTACCATAGGGGGGAGCAAAGGCAGTACTCGTCTTGAGAGGAGGACGCATATGCTAGTAGTACGGGACGCCGCAGCAAGGTCAGATATATCTACTGGGTGCGCTTGACGTGGTGGGCCGACTTTCTTCCTACGACGCAGGAGGCGTTTCCCCTTGGGCATGTTTATCAGCGTCTCACTATGGAGGAAAGCCGACACGTGATAGTCGTTAACGCCCTGGGTGTTCTGGGAGGCATAGAACTCGCCAATCAGGTTCGACTCGATCGCGCGGGCCTGCTTTTGTGGTGTTGCTTCTGGCAGGTAGACTATTGGGATGAACATGCACCGCCAGAAGTCAGATGTATTCCTATAGAAGAACTGGGCCCCGACAAAGGCCTTCCTCCTATGCCCCGTAATGCGTGTATCGAAGCCCTTGACGGTCTCGCCAACGTATGCCTTTTTCGAAAAAGGCTGATACGCCAGGTAGCACACTTGCGATGACCCACGACTGACGTCAGAAGTGTTGTTGTATTGGTCCAGCTTCCGCTTAAGTGTCCGCTGTCTCACTCCAAGTATCGCCCAGATTGATGTGTAGTCGGGCAATGATGTCATCGATGGCAAACAAGTTTTCGCGTGCCATGCGGGTTAGTGACCCCTTCACGCCTCTCACGGTCTTAAGTCTTCCACTCGCTGCCAGGAGGTCCATCTTCACACAGTCACAACAGAGACGGTCGCCGCTGCCACGATTGACCTTCCTAATTCTACCGCAGGCTCTGTTGAACGTGAAGGCGCACTTGCAATAGTACTGAGAGCTATTGCATCTCAGGCAGTTTTTATAAGACGTCGCTTTCGTCACTAGCTGGGACGCGAAGTTCCTCACGAAGATCAAACTCAGGAGCACCTGTTTGGCCTGATGTCGCAGTCGAAACCAGTGCGGTGCCCATTCAAGGACTTCCATCGCTAAAACATAGGAAAAATTATATGCATACTCTGAGTTTGCAGGTACTCGGGTGCGGCAATCTAGCAGGCAGGTCCAAAGTGGCCTACCTGATATAAAATCATCGCTGATGTAAGGGCTAAGCTCCGGGGAAATGCCAACTGGAATCTTTCTTCTTGTTCTTGTTGTCCTTGTCATGTTACTAATCCTACTACTTCTAAAAACGTTGCTGCCACTTCTCATTTCTTCACATCTTCCACTAGAATTTTCTACATCGACCACCATCGTCATTTTTGTCAAAAGGAGAAGCTTCCTCTTCCAGTGCGTCGCGAGGACGACACCGCACCATTTGGCTGGGACGGGTTAAAGGAGAAGATTCCCTGGGTGTCCATCTGGATGAAATCGCCATCGACACCCAGGCCCAACAAGTCCGGCATCTCCTCCAGGTCAAAGATTTCTCCATCGACCGCTTCCCAGTCATTGCTGCCGCCTCCTTTTCCTCTTGTCGTCGTTGTAGTTGTGGTTACTCCCATCTCGACATCTCTGGCGCCACCAGCTTGATCCCCTTCATCGTTGTTGCTGTTGCCGGTCAAGAAATCCGACACGAAGTCCTCCTCGGCCTCAGAGAGCGCCTCCTCACACTTCTTACTACCACCAAGGGGTGAGAACTCATCGCCATCCTCTTTACCATTGTCGCGCGCATAGCGCTCAGCGCGCTCGATGGCCTCTCGCTCCTCTCTCTGCACGGCACGTAGCTCTGACATGACACCCGTGGCAGCGATAACGCAGAAGAGCGAGTGCCCATCATTCTCACGCAGCTTCAGCTTCGCCCTAAAGCCATCGCCGTAGTTCTCTGTTGTGTGGTTCTTGATGATAGCTCTCACTTTCTCCGCGATCTTCGAGCCCACCGCAGTCGCACTCAGCTGCGTGGTGGAGTCTTGGCGTTCCGCCAAGCACTCCAAAAGGGCCTCCCGGCAGCGGGTTATGGGCTTAGCTGGTTTCTTACATGCCAGCTTCGCCTGGAGCACGCTGATCCCATTGCCAAAAGCCGTATCAAAGTGCTCAGCCTTATTATCAAGCGGGTCGCGGCGGATCTTATTCTTGATGAGATGTTCAATGGTATCAGTATAGGCCCTGTGTAGTAGGTCGTCGCAGGCCTCAGTCTCCTGCTTCAACTGCTTGGCCTTAAACTCTTAGCGCCTCTTCATTCTTCTGGGTCTTAGTGCGAGGGGAGATGTCTGCAGCACTAGTATCTTTCATCTTGCGACTTTTCGCGTTCTCCTTCGCACTAATAACGGCACTACTGAGCACTTGCGCCAAGGGGCTACGCTGTGGCTGTTGTTGTTGGATGCTGCGCGCCGCTGTAGTAGTCGTGGAGCACCTCTTGTTCTGGGTGGAGCCACTACGATTTGCGATCTTATTGTAGTGGAAATTGTTGATGTTGTTACTAGAGATAGAACTAGATGAAGAAGTAGAGGAAGCCTGGACGCTGTTGCTACTTCCAGCGCCCCAGTTGTTGCCGGGTCCCATGTTCTTCGGGTTATCGTGCTGGCCCTGCACTTGTCGCTTCTCTAGGCTTTCCAGTCGGTTGGAAACATTGAAGACGCGGCTCGTGATCTCCTGGCCAAACAAGCCCAGCTTCTCGCCCATAACAGAGGCGAGGCTGTCCTTCAGGTCGCTATTCTGCTTGGCAAGTTGCTGGTCTTGATCGACGTGCGCCGCCATGGGCTTCTGTTCTGAGATGTCTAACTTAACAGGTAGCGACTTCAACTTCTCATAGATGTAGTTAGCACGTGCTGGGTCCGTGATGCGAAGACAGATCTCCTGGATGCACGTGGCGACATCTGAGTGGCAGACGATCAGACTGCACGTCGGCGCACCACCTGGCCCACAGTCATCCAGCAGCTTCTTCATGACTGCCTTCGGGGAGTAGAAGTCCTTCGTTGGATAACTGGCCGCCTTCATCAGGTTGCGCACGCCACACACCTCCGCAAGATCCTTCATCGTGCTGATGGCCATCGGGAAGATCTCCTCCTCCTCTTCTTGGGCTTTCTTCATCGTCATCACTGGGACATGTCCACGCGACTTCTTTGCTGTAGTTGTTTGGGCGGTAAAACCAATGCTACTACTACAACTAGGCCGGATAGGATTTGCTTGCTGTTGACTCTGAATTTGCATCACTTGGCTCTGGTTGTTATTCCCCTGGTAGACTTGCATCTGTGACTGTTGTTGTGGGACATTCTGCACCTTTCTGCACCACCGGGCTGGTATTAGCACCAGTAGCAAGACTCCGCGTCTGCGCTTGTTGCTGTTGTTGTGGTTGTTGCTGTTGTCCTTGTCCTAGTTGTTGCTGCTGCTGATTCTGTCCCGGTGTCGGCTTAAGCTTATGGCCGTTGTTCGCGTTGAAGCTACCGATGTGGGTACTAGTCAGATAGGAGGGGCACGGGTAGCAGTTCTCATTCTCGACCTGGTTGTTGCGTCGGAGCCATGAGCTCATATTCGTCAGGTCTGCATACTGGTGGCGGAGCTGGCAGCTGTCTCCATTGCTGCAGATCCTACCCTGTGCGGCATCGCGGCAGCTTTTAACGTACTGCGCGTTCGAATTCATGCTGGGCGGGTGCAGTTAGTAGTCCGCAGCTGCAAGATATGAGATCAACAAATTGGACTACTGGGTAGGAGTGTCACACGTTAACAAAAAGCCGGCCCTGCTTTCCTTAATGCTTTAGAGAGTCACCACGAGGAGATAGGCACGCTTCGCTAACATTGCATATTATCCATTTTCTTGATTTTTCAGTTGTTTTTAGTTCTTGTTTTGTTATGTGTTGAACCTTAAGCATGTTGCTGCTTCTTTATATGTAGTCACTGTGCTTGTGTGTGTCAGTGTTTACGTATGTCAGTGCTCGTGGGGCAACTTAGTTAGTGTCAGACGTATATCTACCCGCGTGCAAGGTCCATATGGCCTAAATAATCACGACCAGAAGAGTCATACAAGGTCCACTTTTTCCTTCTCACAGGTGGACAAAATTAGCTTCAATCCTCTGCTAACCTAAACGGAGTTTTCATGGGTCATCACATCCATGGAGGAGCTTTCGAGTTCAGCACACGGTAAACAAAGCCACCACATCGGAAGTAAAAAAGTAAAAAATATTAAGAGCAATAAAACTTTGCAAACACATCCCTTCGGAAACCTCAACCTCCAACACCCAAACCCAAAACCTCCAACACCCAAACCCAAAACCTCCAACACCCGAACCCAAAACCTCCGACACAAAAACAAACAAACCCCAAACCCATGAACCCATGAAGCCATGAAACCATGAAGCCATGAAGTCATGAAATCACGAAACCATGAAACCATGAAACCACGAAACCAAGAAACCAGGAAACCAGGAAACCAGGAAACCAGGAAACCAGGAAACCACGAAACCCTGAAATCACGAAACCATGAAACCACGAAACCAAGAAACCAGGAAACCAGGAAACCACGAAACCCTGAAACCATGAAACCACGAAACCAGGAAACCAGGAAACCAGGAAACCAGGAAACCAAGAAACCAAGAAACCAAGAAACCAGGAAACCAGGAAACCAAGAAACCACGAAACCACGAAGCCACGAAGTCACGAAATCACGAAACCACGAAACCACGAAACCACGAAACCACGAAACCACGAAACCACGAAACCGCGAAACCATGAAGCGATGGAATTGAATTTCGGGGGAAAGGGCTTAAAATCAAAAATTTTAGGATCTTAACGCTTCAAACTCAACCACAAAACGACAACAAAACGTGGAAAATTTTCGAAATTTGAAAACGCGAACCCAAGGAAGTAAATTCCAGCGAAAGGGCTTAAAATCAAAAACTTTGGGATCTTAGCCTTGCAAGGTCAATGGGTTCACACACTCTCAAAATGACGAAAAAGGTGGAGGCGAAACCATGAAGCGACGGGATTGAATTTCGGGGGAAAGGGCTGAAAGTCAAAAGTTTTAGGCTCTTAACGCTTCAAACTCAACCACAAAACGACGACAAAACGTGGAAAATTTTCGAAATTTGAAAACGCCAACCCAAGGATTCAAATTTCAGCGAAAGGGCTTAAAATCAAAAATATTGGGATCTTAGCCCTTCGAGGTCAATGGGCTCCCTCTCAAAATGACGAAAAAGGTGGAAAACTTTCGAAATTTGAAAAACGCAGAGCCAAGAGGTTGAATCTCAGGGAGAGGGCTTAAAGTCAAAAGCTTTGGGATCTCAACGCTTCAAACTCACGAGACGCAATCTCAAAACGACGAAAAAACGTGGAGAATTTTCGAAATTTGAAAAACGCGAAGCCAAGGCATTAAATTTCAGCGAAAGGGCTTAAAATCAAAAATTTTGGGATCCTCAAGCCCAATAGCGCTTCAAACTCACGGGATTCACTCCCAAAACGACGAAAGACGTGGAAAATTATCGAAATTGGAAAAACACGAAGCCAAGAGGTTGAATCTCAGGGAAAGGGCTTAAAATCAAAAATTTTGGGACTTTAGCACTTCAAACGCACAGAATTCAACCCCAAAACGACACAAAAATGTTGAAAATTTTCGAAATTTGAAAAATGCAAATCCAAGAAACTGAATCGCAGGGAAAGGGCTGAAATTCAAAAACTTTGGGGCTTTAGCGCTTCAAACGCACGAAACCCAATCCCAGAACGACCGTAAAACGTGGAGAATTTTCGAAATTTGAAGAACGCAAATCCAAGAAGTTGAACCTCAGCGGAACGGCTTAAAGCCAAAAAGTTTCGGGATCTTAGCCCTTGACTTCAAACGCACGAGGCCCAATCCTCAAACGATGGCAAAACCCGGAAAATTTTCGAAATTTGAAAACGCATATCGCTTACATCTTTGCCTTGCTTAGTTTCTTATTTTGGGGAGGAGGGGGATCCTAGTGGGAAGGATGTTATCGGACGCTCCAAGCTAGTAGAAAGTGCATCAACATACAGCAGCACTAGTTCATCATCCTAAGAAATCAGAATAATTAATCAATTAAATAATCAAGTAAATACCCACCATCATCCAAGTAGACTCCAACACCCACCACCATCCATAAAACAGGTAAGTAGACACAACAACAAACTCCAACTCTCTTAAAACTCAAAACTTAAGCACCCTCCTCCACCCAAAACGAAAGCAGGTAGATTTTCATAGAGTGGCAAACTTTCAAAATCTGTCTTTTATCAAAGACGCAAACACGTATAGGGATCACAGGGGCTGACATGGTTAGTCATATATAGTTACACAATCCTCCACCATCCATATAGCAACAAGCAAGCTCAAAAAAGTGAGCTTATTCATTCAAGCCATCACCATCCATAGCGCAGCACATTACTAAAAGAAAAGACAACGCCAGAACTATTTTCACCCGCCAGATTTCCACTCATATCCGAACCGTTCCACTTCCCCTTTTTATTCTCAACAGCACAACACGCAAGTACTTTACATCCAAGAATTCCAGGAACTGTAGAGCACTACTCTCTTTCAGTTTTCAAGACAAACACCACACCGCCACGGCCTTGCAGTTACTTCTTCCAAGAACAAACAGGGTGACAACAAAGGAACCTTTTCCAAAACACCTGGATCATATATAAAAAGCTGAAAGCCTGCCTGGATCAATACCTAGTAGTTGCAGCACGCCTCGACTTACAACAAAAACAAGGCGGACCTGGACCATCATAAAAGATGAGTATTCAAGGGAGCCTTAAGAATCTGCTGCTTCCTTCGATCTCTAGCTTGCCCCTTCCGGTGCGGTCCACCTAGAACAGATGTGTTATAGACTCTGGGAAAGGGAGAGGGAGATCAGCCGCTTCCGGGCCCGGGCGCGCAACTCCCTGGGGCTCTCTGCGAGCGTCTTTGGCGGATGATTTGCTCAACCCGGCCTGCTCGCCCACAATTCGCTGGGGCTCTGTGAGAGCGTCTTTGGCGGATGATTCGCTCAACCGGAACTGCTCGACCGCAATTCCCTGGGCCGTTCTGAGAGCGCCTTTCTCGGCGGGCCTGCCGTCTGCCGCCGCGGTCTCTTGTTGAAGCGCCTTTCTGACCTCGTCCAAAAAGTAACGCATGTCCGGCTTCGTGTTCATGTCCATCGGGAGGATGATAGGAATCCTCTTGGCTTCCCTCTGCAGCCCGAGTTTATGGGCAACGACATAAACTTGCTTAACAAACGTTTTCACCATTTCGCGGACCAACTTGCCCGCCCCTTGATAGTACAGCTTTCCATTTGAGGTCGGGAGCTTTTCCCTTTGCTTTTCAGACACCCTCGAGTAGGCCGCGCCCCACGGCATAGCCTCTTCTGGGCTGCTTTCTTCCTTGCTGCCGTAGCCTTGGAGAACCGCGTCAAGGATTCGAATGTCGTCGAATTTGCCACCTGCCAAGTGGCCAACTGGAAACGCCGCAACAATCTCGTTCTGTCCTGTCGTGCAATGAACAAACCCAATCGCCACCGATCGAAAGGGAAACTCCTCACCCAGACCCGAATACATTTCGGGCGTTCGGTCGTTCCAGCCACTTGCCGCCACGGTCGGCCGGCATGGGGACTCTTTGAAGGCCTCGCCCAATTTGATGTACACTGTGTTTCCCATTACGAGTGCGTGCTCTGCTGTTCCTTTGGCCGATATTTTTGGGGAGGCTGTCGAAGCGAGTACTTTGCTCCCTTTCTTGGGAGAAAAAAGTGACCCAATCGCGTACGGACTTGCAGCATGCAGAGTGTACTCTGGCCGTGCTTCGCGCTTTGCTTGCGGCAGACCATCGTGCCAGCTGTGTTGCGGATCAAACGCTTCCGCGTAGCCGTGGGCCTCAATGATCTCCGTCCAGTACCCCTTATAAATTTTGGTATGCAGCGGCTCAGCCTGGCTCCGGCCCGTTTCGCCTAACAATGAACGAGCGCGAGTTTTGTAGTATTGCCAGGCGGCCAGCATTTCAGACTAGTCCACTAGCTCCAGACAGTCAATCGCGCAAATTGTGCAACTATGCAGCACGAGAGAGGCAAAGAAAAAGACTGAGAGGAGCTGCTTGGGCGAGTGTGAAATGAAGACACGAAAGCGCGAGAGTGTGAAAGTGAATGGGAGAAAGGAGAGAAGAGAACGGTCGGAAATTTGATGAAGGGACTCGTCCGAGATGCCGCGGAGTACCTGACACGGCACACCAGGGCGGGAGGGAAGGAAAAGAAAAGAATAGAGACGACACGAAGTGAGTGCTCGCTAGCGAGTTGAACGATATCGAGTGGAATAAATGAGCGCCCGCGCGTAGGATGCGCGGCCCCCGAATGGATACGAATGAGGCCGCGTGTTCTCGACTACTACAAATTTGACCAAGCAGCTCAGCCGAACAGCTTCGCCGCGGTCCTCCAAGTCTGGCACTTGATCCCCTTTCTTTGCCTAACAATGAACGAGCGCGAGTCTTGTAGTATTGCCTGGCGACAAGCATTCCAGACCAGCCCACTAGCCCCAGGCAGTCACTCGCGCAAATTGTGCAACTATGCAGCACGAGGGAGGCAAGATAGCCTACCACTGCAAGAATTTACCGGGACTGTGGCAAGTGAGTCGCAAAATCTTACGGCGATGCCAAGTCTGTCGCATTCACTTGAAAACCCAAACAGCGCACGACTTTCGCACCTGCCTAAAACGCTAACTACGCTTGTTTATAAACTCAAAAGGTGTCGGGATGTTGTTGTCGTTGTGATGTTCCTCCCTGCCGTGTGTTCGTAGGTACTTGAGGGCGCTGAAAAGGAATGTCGCAAACCGTAAAGACCGTGAGAGAAGAATGTGAGGAAGACAAGAGCGCGCGAACGAAAGAAGTTCGCAAGATCAGACGTCTGCTCGGTTGATTGTTAGGAAAGTGAAATTAAGAGAGTTGAGAAAGTGCAAGAAAGATCGTCGATGTTGTTTGTTGAAGTCGCCCACTCCATGGAAGTTGTCACGAAATCGAAAGGATTGCGGTATCGCAAAGAAAGCAAACGCCTTCAGGTCGTCGCGATGTGAATGTTGCAAAATCCAGCCAAGTCACTCGCTCTTCTTCTGGGAATGTCGATCAAGAAGCTGCTTCTCTCTCGTTCATGCTCTGAAATCTGGCCGCGATCATTTGAAGCAACGCCATTCCGCTCATGTTGACTGCTGTCCACTCATTCCTACCCATTCTTATTTGATAACAAAGACCGCGCACGCAGATGCGTTGATGTAGAACTAGGGTCGCCAACCTTAACAATCGTGTTGGCCTTAGAATTCAAGAAACTACTTCACTCAAAGAAAGAAACTGAATGCATCCGCGCAGAGGAGTAATTGAATTAAACGCTCCCGCTGCGTTGTCAATGTTGCTGCTGTTGTTGTTGATCTAGGCGCACTGTAGTCACCTTTTCCGTCACTTGTTGCGCTCCGTTCTTGTTGTTCTGTTGTAGTTGAATGAAGCCACGAAAGTAAGAAATCCCTGGCGCATCTTCTGCATTTGCGTTTACACTTGCGCTTGCCTCACCTTCGCCAAGCGTCTCGGTGCTTTCATCCTCATCATCATCGACCTCAAGCCTCCCCCTACAGTAAGGGCATTTTTACAAGAGTAAGAAGAAGGGGGCGCTTGGATCCTGTAAAAACGTAACGGCTTACCTTCTCAACTGATACATTGAACATACTGCAAAAGTCGCAGACTGACCGAGGCTAACTAAGTTAGAGCCACGGCGTTGCTCGTATCGGACGAGAAATAAGGAGAACGAAGACGAAGGAGGATAACGAGGGAGAATTCTACAACATCTGGCAACAGCTTTCAAACCTACTTCGATCAGGACGATTATCGAACGAGGAGACTCAGCGAGTTTATACCCACAACTTTCGATGTCTGTAATATCAACACCTTCAACGGCCACAACTTCAGCAGCATCCTCGTCTTCTGTAGAAGTCGGATTCTGTTTGAGTTAAAAGCTTTAGAGCTTAAGCATTCACACCACGGCAAACATTCAAAACGGAGCGTCGGCCCCCGATCGCCTCGAGCCGCATGCTGTCAAAATTGCAAAGCCCTAGAAGATCCCCCGCCGCAGTCTCGAATGTCTGGGAAACCTATCAAGTACAGTCGCGCACTGCTGTGCGTTGCCACCGCAACGCCCGGCGCCGATGGCCGATGGTGGCGCTATGGAGAACGCACCAGCCTGAATGAGGTGGGCGGGAGTTCATGATATACTTTAACAAAAACGCTGCAGCGTGACTCAGTGGCGTCACCAACTGCGGCCGAAGGAGAAGACAGCGGCGCGGGGGGGGTTCATGCTGTAGATATTGACGACGCGACAAACGTGCTCGAAACTGCTCTAGTAGTTCTTGGCGCTGCGTGCAGGCTCTGCGTATTTAGACGCGCAGGGGTGAGCTGCGAAGCTCGACCTTGCTCCGCCTTTTGGCTCGACGGGTTTCGTACAAAAAGCACGAGCGATAGCGGCTACTTCAGGAGCCAAGGAGATGCCACCGATGACCAACCTGGTCCGAAGGCTAGCAGCAACACGAAAGCGGTCCGGTTTAGGGAGTTTACCAACCTGCAGAAGGTAGGACGGTATCGGGAACAGAATGAATGGAATTCCAAAAAATAAGGTCGACAGATGCGCAGACGTGAAAGTCGCACCCTGCCGGAAATAAGACGTCGGAAGCCGAATTTTGGACAATGGGCCTGCCTTTGCGAAATAAATTTGTTGACCCGATGAAGACCGCGGCACAGCTCCACGGATTGCCCATCGACAAGAGAACTGGAACGCACCCAACAAAGCGAGGCCTGCGGGACTCCGGGATGCCAGAATGGAACCGAGCAAGGAGTTTGAGGGTCGCGCACACTAATTCAAACGGAAGAAAGCACCAGACCCGACGCGAAACAAGATGCCCGACGTGTTGGAAAGGGTGACCATGTGCGCTGAATGAGAACAGGAGAGGGGGTCGCACCTCACCCCCACCGTCCGCGAAGGAAGGCGACCGCGTCGAGACCGGGAGCGAATCGGGGCGCGAGCCGACGACGTGGCTGAGGATCAGCAAGCAGAAGCACTGCCCGGGACTCCTCGATCGAAACGAGAGAAGGCGCCAGCGGCCGGGTTCTCAGCGCCGAAGATTTTGCCGGCCACGAGCTCGGCCCTGTGCTTCGTGAGGAAGTCACGAATGAAAAAGGGCGCGCCCTACATATCCAGCGACTTTGATGGGCCACGGTTACCCGCGCGCTCTGCCGCGGGGTTGTCAGTGTAAACCATTCCATCCCAATCCTGCGCGAGGACTGGCCAAACTTGCGGGAGTGCGCCTGCAGCAGCAGGATGAAGGTGGTGGCCTCTTTTACGTTGGTCGACTTGCTGCTCCACTCAGCTGTAGACCCTGGCAAGAATGGCCAGAAACTGAACCAAACCGCCCCAGCCCGCTCCTTCAGAGGTAGCGACATCGCCATGGACTACAAAAGCAAGGTCTGGAGGCAGCGCCCGAGTAAACTGCCCACCCCACACAGTTATCTCTTCACGCCATAAAAACAATAAATGTTTCGCCTTTGAAGAAAATGGGGGCTCCAAGATTGGAACGAAGGCAATTGCGCCACCGTTTTACTTCCCTGATGCAAGGCGAGGCTCGCCAAGATGGGCAACGGCATTGAGCAAACGATCTGACTGCCAACGCTTCAGCGAGCTAGACTCAACGATGACCCGCGGCATTTCAGACAACAGGCCTCGATGTACAACACAGGCGCAAGAGCCACGCCTACCCTTGACTGGGGCGAGCCGCTTGACCTTGCGCGAGTTGATCGGCGACGCCGCGGACAACTCTACTAAGAAGTCCCCAATGTCTGCGCGCGATGTAGTCAAGTCGGCTCCGTGATTCGACTGTCGTGGCCATGTTAATGGCGTCACACTCTAAGCCAAGCCACGGGAAAAGCGTAAAAGCGGGGACTCTCTTCCCGGCTTTGTCATGCAACTTACAGCCATTTGCCGAGAAGACGCAAAGCCGCCGCGCCAAGTCGCGGCTGCGCTGGTTTCGTACTCCGAGAAGCAGAGAGGTTGCGGAAGGACAGGCCTGACGCCGTCAACGTAGTCGAGCATCAAACTGCGCGCCTCACTGTCTCCAGCTGCTCTGATGATCTCCTTAGCGCTTTCACCGTTGCAACCGGGAGCCGGTCGGACTAATACCGAACGGGAGGAAGGGGCGAAGCGCTTTCTCGTTGATGGAAGGCATGGAAAGACCGAAAAAGCGGCGACGCTGAGGCGAGGCGGCGAGCCAATGGGGAAAGCAGTCCTTGAAGCCAAGACCAGAAGCAAAGGAGCTACGACAGCGGTGAGCTAGAAGGCCCCACCCACTCGAGTAGTCTACAGGCGTAGAGAACAGCGCCGGGCTGAGTGCGCAAGATTTGGCGCCCCAGTCCGAAATGAGCCCGGTCCTAGCTCCCCCTTGCTGCAGCAAAATTGAGGCAGGTGCAATAAGCAAGCCAGCCAGTGGGCGCGGCCGCAAAGCCTCGCCATAGATGAGGACTCTCTTCAAGTCTGCAAGGGGCTGAACTTCACGGATGAAAGTCTCTCCGTGCTCAGATGCTGGGCCATAATCTTCCGACTGGGTGGCTAGCTTTGAGCCCATCAGTCACAACGTCAAAAGCGATGCCTCCAAACCTACCAACGCTCGGCAAATTTTGGGGAGATGCCCCACCTGGTGCAGTTCTCCATAGATAACGCTAGACCATCGACCGCACCTCTGTCCTCGACCGCGCGCCACTCATCAGAAGGGCCGGGGAAGGAGTTGAGGTAGGGGGAGACTTCATCAAAAGACGTGGGTAAGCCTAAATCGGTGCAGTGTGAGGGATTGCGTTTATTTTGAGCGAGGGCGAAGGCCCAGCGCACCCTCAGAGCAGTCCGCGCTCATTATCCACGACGCACCTCGCGCCAGATTTTGCCGCGCACAATCTTACTAGCCTTGCCGGCGCGAAGGTCACCTACGAGGATAAGTTAAGGACGGCGACAGAAATCATTCCCAACAGAACGGATTCAAGACCAAAGCCGTCGACTCATGACTGTAAATCAGCCTCGTCTTTCGTAGAAAATTTTAGGCGCTCCACATAAATACCGGATAGGATTGCTTGACTGCTGACAGTTGAGCCCAAGAGCGGCTGGCAAAAAAGCCGCACCCTGCGGCCCCAGCTCTTGCACTTGGGGACGAGCATAGGCACCGCGTAACATATTAGCACGCCCCCAACCTCCCTGAAAATATAATAAGCGGTCTTCCTATCGACCGGAAAAAATCCCCATCCTCAGACCTTGCCGCGTGTAGGGGTCATGGATCTTGTGATATACTGAATACCAACGCGATCGAGATCCCCCCCGCGTTCCGCCTCTTAGGATCAAGATCAGGATCACCACAAGGATAAGGAAGGGCAAGAAGATCACCACCAGGGTGATCAGGATGAAGAAAGTCAACACGATAGGAGTCAGATCGTGAGGAAGTTCAACCGAGTAGCACGGTCCAGGAGAAAGGTCAAGAATGAGAAGGCTCAGGAAGTAGCTAGGTACTCAGTAAGCAGCAGAACAAGCAACAACAACAACAGCCACGGCATAACCTAACTGCGTGCAGGTTATGTAGAGCACCAGGCTAATCCCCATGGAAGTCCATAGTCAGCAAGTTACTAGTGCGGTTTGGCGTTGCGTCTAATCTGTGTTCCCACTAGGTGGGCTACTGGTCTAACAATCTCTACACAACCTTACGCAAAATTTTTCTTCCCTACTAGATAAAGTTTTTTTTGTGTTTTTTTTGAAAACATGACGACGCCAGGGGGGAAGGACTTCGCCACTTTGCCAGTCTTCGACGGCAAAGACGAAAACTGGTCGGCTTTCGAGATCAAGTCTCAAAATATTTTGGAGTCGCTCGGAATCCAGGAGGCCCTGAAGAGAAGTTTACAAACGCCAGCGGGCGACAGTCTGTGGGATGAAGAAAAGAAGAAACAAGCCGCCCGCGTGTATGGTGGTCTTCAAAGTGCCCTGCAGGGTGACGCGGAACAAATCCTACTACAAGTTAAGCCAGAAGACCGAAATCTGGTGTGTACGGTGAAAGCGTTAGCAACAGAGTACGAAAAGAAGGCCCAGGCTTCTCGCTTGAACGGTCTAAGGGAGCTGGTTTTCGACAAAATCCAGCCGGAGGAAAGTCTTCACCACTACTTCACTCGAAAGCAGGGCATCCTTCAGAACAAGCTTGGTGGACAATTCACCATGTAAGAACTAACTTCGCTCGGAACGTTTTGCAACTTGGGACAGGAACTAGCTGATTTTCTGATGCCCAAACTTCTAAACAAGGCGGTAGATTTGGATCAGCTACGAGTTCTGGCCGAAGAATGGCAAGCACAGCGGGACAGCCGTGGAAAAGAAGAAGACGCGCACGCACGCTACAGCTGAGACAATATATTCACTGGTAGTTCTCCAAGCATAGTCTTCAGCAGACTACTGCTTGGCAGTAATCCTTTCTCACGGCCCAGACTCTCCGGCCGAACTACAGTCGAATATAGGTAGTTCGCGACTTAATAGAGACGACTAGCTCGCGAATTACAGGGGGGGGGTTGCCAACATACTGACGACCATTAGTAGCCAACTCCTTTCATCTTACTCGAAATAGGTAGCGCTCCATCATATATTTCGAGAACTAATTAATCTTACGACGTGATAAGGGCGAGGCTAAACCATACACGTACGCGGGACATATCTAAATCTACGACAGATCACACCTAAGCCATATACTAGAATCGCGACTAGATCAGCCCCGTTCTCATCGCGCGGTAGAACCATCTACAGCACAAGGCGACTACTCGGCATCTAGAGACCGTCCTCGAGATCGTAGAGTGAACATCTGCCAGACTAGAGAGCTCAGGAGAGAGCGAAAAAGACCACCCCACTCCAAAACGGTGCAGCTGAGCACTTCAAAAAAAAAATGCTTCAAGATCTGTAACAGACGTCCCAGATTTTTACTGAGAAGGACGACCTATTGAAAAAGCAATGCACATAGTTGCTATCTTATCGAACAAAAGGAGGCTCGAGATCGCTCCACTAAGTAGCATCCGTCTGATCACATAGGAAAATCGCGCTTGGTCTCTCACCTATTCGCTCGACAAGTTAACACGACTCAAAGATCGGCACTTGACTCGTTTAATATCTTTCGGAGAGGACTGAGCACACAAATGAAATATGCCTTCGGGTCTTACGCTATGCGAATAGAAGAGTACTGGACCGGTCATTTAAGATAAATCCCTGCGCACTTACATGCTTAAGTAACTTAAGGCAAGCTGGCCCGTCTTTCATATGCGTTGTTTTCTTTGTCGCCACACATGATTCACGGCCGATCTGCCACAAAGACTCTCAGGATTCAGGTTGTAGCCAAGTCATCCGCCCATAGCGTTTGGCTTCTCATTTGTGTCGATTGTGTATTGGTTTGACCAGTCGCAGCCCGCAAGTGCATTTATTTGCGACATTTGTCGACGGGAAGCCTTTGGAGATGCCTTTGCGCTGCATTTGTTGCTATTGAATATTTGTGCCGGAAATAGCCATACCTTTCAAGACGCGAGACACACCCCACGCCTTCCTAGGTAGTGTTACCTACTAGGGACTCACCCAATTTTAGTTGTTTTAATTGTGTGTTCTTAATTGGTTCACAGTGTGCATGGCCGTTGGGTACGACCAAAAGGCACGAGCAAAGGAAAGGGCAAGAAAGGAAAAGACAAAGACCCTAAAAAGGGCGGGAAGCAGGACAACGGCAAAGGCGGTAAAGGCCAAGAGCGATCTTGGTGGAAGCCGGTGCAGAAGGCATGCTTCTGCTGTGGAAAGTACGGGCACGAAAAGGTCGCGCGCCCCTTCAACCCTAAGAACAAGAAGAAAGAGGAAAAACAGTGAGAAATCACTGGGGATGGAGGAGAACTAGGCGGAGAAGGACGCCTAGCAGTCGACGAAGAAGAAGATCTTCGAGTTCGACTGCATGAAAAAGACGAAGGAGAACGTCTAGAGGGCGTTGGAGAAGAAGACCAACGCCTGGAAGAAGAACAACAGGAAGAAAGTGCCCCGGCACACTTCAACTGCACTAGCAATAGCGCTAGCACCTTGCAACCAGAAGTAGAACAACAAGAAAAGGACAATTTGCATCCTGAAAGTAGAAACGAGACACATTTGCATTCTTATCGTGATTGGCCTTTACAAGTGCAACAAAGTTACTCTTCAAAATCACAAGCACCACAAGCAAGCGCTGCAGCAATGGAATACGGAAATTCGAAAAATTTGGAATCTTATGGGAAGTCAACGAGTACGAAAGTCAAAAATTTGCACTCAGACGGCAACAAGCTGCAACAAGGTAAGAACAACGATCGAAGCAGCACAAGAAGGAAAGCGAAAAAGAGGAGAAGAAGCCGAAGAACATGGTGGGACCACCATGAAGAAACAACGAAGAGAAGAGTCAGCGAAGTGTTTAGAAGTTACGTCTTCTGACCATGAGGGACCTTCGGGCGAAGTGGTCAGAGCTGAAGAGGACAAGACAAAAGAAGACAAAGATCACCAGGGACCTTCGGGTGACGTGATTGCTACGACGGACATACCATATGCATTATTTAAGTTAACGAACTTCAGACCAAAAGTAAAGGACCCCGACCGGCTGGCCGCAAAGTAAGCGCGGTGGCTGACAGTGGTGCGAGTCATCACTTGGCGGGATATCGAGAATGCTTCAAGTCCATTGCCTGGGCGAAGCCTATTAAGCTTACTGTCGCAGACAGAAAACTCGACGAAGTCGGTTATCGAGGGGTCTTCCATGAGAACTTTTTGGGGTTACAGAGTGGCATATACCACCCGGCTCTAAGTATGTTCCTGCTGAGTGTCAGGACACTAGTGGGAGATGGCGCGAAGCCTGTCTTTGGTGATGAGTCTTATATAGAGAATAAGACCACCCGAGAAAAGTGGTGGCTGGGGAAGGATACCGGAACAAAGTTGCCAACAGTCCCTATAGAGTTCCAGCAGGCTCCGCACTCTGTTGATGATTGGCAGAGTGATGATGTGGGAGAGATGGTCTGCATGGAAGTGGAGGGACATGAAGAAGAAGCAGCGCCAGCTTGGAAGAATGTGACTGCATCGGAACGATTAGAACTGCATAGACGGCGCGGCCATTCCCACATCCATGGCTTAAAGCATCCACCATGTGCAGAGTGTGTGCTTTGTAAGTCAAGACAGAGGGGCGCAGCCAAAGAGCGGCCAGAATATCCCAAGCCTGCGGCTTACTTTTAATGATCAAGCGGGTTGGGATTTTACGGGTCCGTATCCACCTGGTCTACACGATGAGGTCTGGCGCTGTAGTGCTATTGATGAGTTCACAGGCTAGCCGGAAAGCTATCCGGTGGGAAAGAAGTCGCAGCGTGTCGACTGTTTGAAGAAGTGGCGCGCCAGAAATGGACAAACGAAAGCTGCTCGCGCAGATTGTGCTCCAGAGTTTAAAGGGGAGAAATCAGTCACAATGGAGGGCATTTTGTGCGAGACAAAGTCCATCGATTCGCGCTGATTATAGTGCGCCCTACACGCCCAACAGAAACGGGGTGGCTGAGAGGTGGAGCCAAACGTCTCAGAACGCTACTAGGGCCAACATGGTCGGAGTTGATCCGAAAACGTGGCCTCATTGTGCGGCCTACGTTGCTTGGGTGTATGCACGCCTAGCGCGGAAGCCGGGGAAGTTGTCGCCTTTCGAGAAACGGCATAACAGAAAACCTAGCACAAAATATTTTAAGCGTTTCGGTTGCTTAGCATACGCAAAAACACACTTCACGGAAGGTCTTGGAAAATTACACGAGCGCGACGAGCGTGGTATCTTTTTGGGCTAATCGGTTAAGTAACTCGCGCTACCTTGTCGGGGTATGGCATGAGGATAACAGAACGAGGGCTGGCCTGCGGTTCTTTCACAGTAATCGGGAGTCGCAGTTGTAAGCTTGATGAGCGCATCCTTGTCAGCAATAGCAACGACTTGCGAAAGTTTTCAAAGGGTACTTTTGTCCCCTATTCGTTGCCAGACGCACTGTGTGCTTCGGATGTGCCTCAAGATTCTCCGGCGGCCGCCTCCGAGCCTGATCAGCCCGAGGAGCGAGAGTGCCCCTCAGAGCAGGGGAGGTTCGTTGTCCGGTGAAGAGACACCTCAAGAAAAAGAACACAGTGAAGAACAAAAAGAAAATATTCAAGAAGCAAAAGAAAAAGAAGAAAAAAAGAAACAAGATAAGGCGGCAATCGTGGTCGAGGGTGGTGAAAATGACAATGGCCCTTCTAATAGTGTGGCAGAAGAGACCAGACCTGAGGAGATCAATGAGCCGGAGGGGGCTCAGGAGGAGCACCAAGAACCTCCGGCGGTTGAGATCAAGCTCAAGGACGGGGCGACATATGTGCGCCGAAAGTAAGCGTGGCAGACCTAAGGGCAGTAAGAACCAACCGGGGTCGTTGAAGCCAGGCCCGAAACCCAATCAACGGCGCCGGAAAGCAAACGCGAAAGCAGCAGCTGCCTGGGCAGCGGCTGTGGATGGCGATGGTGCTCAGGTATTTTTCGCCCGAGACGTTCCCGAGGCCTTCGACAAGCGAGCGCGAGCTTGAAGAAGGGGAGGAAGTGCTGCGCTTCCATGTTCAACTTACTAGGGCGAAAGCAATGGAAAGAGAGGACGCGATAAAGCTCATTGAGGCAGATAACGAAGAACGACTAAACCTCATCGCGAGGCAGTGCTGGAAGGCATTGGAAGACGGCGACTATCAGCTTGGAGATGAAGTAGTGCCTAGTGTAGTTATCTACACCCTCAAACGCTGTGGACGTTACAAGGCCCGCCGTGCAGCGTTGGGGAACAAACAGAAAAAGGACACGCGTGGCGAGATTTACTCTCCTACTGTGTCACATGCTGCTAGCCGCGCACGACACTCCTGATCGACGCCGCAGCATCAGAGTCACGCACTGAGCTTATTTTCGATATTCATAGCGCATTTATCTCAGCAGCATTAGGAGGCGAGAAAGTTACTGTAAGACTACCAACCAAAACACTGGAGCAAGGTCCCAAAGGGTGACCTGGTTAGGTTGGTAGAGAGCCTCTACGGCTTGCGCATCAGCCCGCGTAGATGGTTTGACACTTATCGACAAGGGTTGGAAGAGTTAGGGTGGGAAATGTGCCCTAGGGAGCCTGGACTATTCAGGAAGGTGGTCGACGGTAAAACTTTAACGCTCTCAGTGTATGTCGATGATAACTACACTACTGCGGGCCGCTGTCCTGTGTTGGTGAAATCTGAGATGTAGAAAATCTCGGCGGCCTTTCCTGGCAAGGTAATCCCCCCTAAGATGAAGGACGACATCGAAATCCAGGATCTTCTCGGGGCTACTCTAGAGCATTGTGGCAGAAGACGCCACATGCGCACACACATGCTCGAGGCTATCGGGCGAGCACTCGAAGAGTTTCGCGTGAAAGGTTGTCGCGCTGTTAAGTCACCAATTTTTCAGAAGCGTGACGGTGAGGACAGTCCTAAGAATGAAACGCTTCCAAATCGAAGTCTTGTAGGTAGCATCCAGCACATTGCTTCTATGTGTCACCCAGACACTGTCTACACAGTGCAGGTAGTAGCGCGCGAGATGACGACAGCGACGAGCGCAACAGTAGAGCGTGGGAAGAGGATCCTTCAGCACTTGAAGGGGACGAAAGAGGTTGGTCTTGAGTATTCTCGGGAAATAGAAGAAAACTGCAAGAAAATTTACAGCAAAGTCCTGGCATCTAACAAAAAGAGCCTCGGCGATGCTGTAGCATTCTCAGACTCCGACTCTGCTGGCTGTTCAGTTAGCTTAAGAAGCACCAGCGGAAGCGTTTTATACTTTCGAGGAGTACCGATAGCCTGGTCTAGTACAAGACAGACTGCAAGAGCTACAAGCACGCGCGAGGCAGAGCATATTGCCTTCTATGACACAATAAAGATTACTCTTGGGCGGGGTTTCTTGAGTTGGTTCGTAGAGGCCAAGGGTGAGAAGTTGCCGACTGTATTTACAGACAGCCAGAGCGCCTGAGCGCTTGCGAAGAGTACCGCAGTAGCCAAGCGGTCGAAGCACATTGACTTACGCCATCACTTCGCTCGGGACTATGCTCAGAGCTTATGCTATGTGCCGAAAGATAGAAACCACGCCGATCCGCTCACAAAGCTCCTCTGCGGAAGTAAGTATTTATTTATTTTTAAAGAGGACGCTGCGAAAGAGCTGGACACGGTCGCGCGTGCATATTTTTGCCATGTTTAAACGTGGCGGGTGTTGTAGTGACACAGTGCGAATAGCTCTGATTACAGAGTGGGACGACGGCCGATCGCGTAGCCATTTGACTCGGGGGAAGTTGTAGGTCTTGTGTCAAGTTTGCCACTAAGTGGCGGGGAGGGAGTTGAGAGGGGAGTCAGTGTGGTTGATTGATGGACTTGGTCTCGGGAGGGGGAGTGTAGGGATCATGGATCTTGTGATATACTGAATACCAACGCGATCGAGATCCTCCCCGGCCGCGTTCCGCCTCTTAGGATCAAGATCAGGATCACCACAAGGATAAGGAAGAGCAAGAAGATCACAACCAGGACGATCAAGATGAAGAAGGTCAACACGATAGGAGTCACATCGTGAGGAAGTTCAACCGAGTAGCACGGTCCAGGAGAAAGGTCAAGAATGAGAAAGCTCAGGAAGTAGCTAGGTACTCAGTAAGCAGCAGAACAAGCAACAACAACAACAACAACAACAGCCACGGCATCTTCCATCTGTGTGCTCAGTCATCTCCGAAAGATATTAAACGAGTCAAGTGTCGACCTTTGAGTCATGATATCCTAAAGAACGAGTAGGCGACAGATCCATCAAAGCGCGACTTTCCTTGTAAGATCAGACGGATGCTACTTAGTGGAGCGGTCTGCTCGCGCCTCCTTCTGTTCGATAAGATAGTAGCGATTTTTTTATTATTTCGCTAGGTCCTCTTCAGTAAAGACCTGGAACTTCTTGAGCCAGATCTTGAAAGCGTTTTTCTATTAACAGACGACCTTGGGCAGCTTTTTTGGCACCATTTGGAAGGGGGTGGCCTTTCGCTCTCTCCTGAGCTCTCTAGTCTGGCAGATACTCGCTCCTCGATCTCTAGGGCGGTCTCTAGATGCCGAGCAATCGCCTTAGACTGTCGATGGTTCTGCAGTGCGGCGAAGACGAGGGCTGGCCCGGTCGTCGTTCTAGGATATGACCTGAGTGCGATCTGACCTAGACCTAGACACGCCTCTTGCACGAGTATGATTAGCCTTATCACAAGGCAAGACTAATGAGCTCCCCTCGCATCATGCAAGTAGGGGACTCTGCCCGCGGGCGCGGGGGTCGCGGAACGAGAGGCGTGCGCAATGCGCAGGCGTTTCAGCGTGGGGCTGGCCATTGTGGACCAGAGTTCGAAAAAGACCAGATCAAGATCTGAGCACGAGGCTGAGAGCCATGCTGGTGGGGTACCGACTTACAAGATCGAGATTCGGTTTTGATTATCTTTGTCATTGGTTGCCTTTTGATCGTTCACTGAATGCCATTTCGAGAGGAATGGGATTTGGCGATAGAATTGAAGTTGAAGAAGAGAAAAAGAAAAGAATAGAGACGAAGCGAGTGCTCGCTAGCGAGTTGAACGATGTGGAATGGGATAAATGGGCGCCCGCGTGTAGGATGCGCGGCCGCCGAATGGATACGAATGAGATCTCGCGCGCTCGACTACTACAAAAGTGACCAAACCAGCTTAACTCGCCCGCCGCGTCTGGCCCTGTGGACCCATATGTCTGCGCAAAAAGGTCTTCTTGAAATGCAAGAACTGAGATGTCCACCTCCTTTGAGTCGACGCGCGCGCTCATCTCCCCCAGCTTCTTTCTCAAAGCAAGGAGCTGAAAAAATGTTTGAATGTTTTTAATCTCTTTCTCCCACATCTTCAGCATCGGCATCGACATATGTGCCAAACCCCGACCGAGAATATTCCAGTTGAAGAGTTCCACACGCGGGTGGCCAACGAAGCCGTCGACGGCCGGTAATGTGGCTTCTAGTGTCGCCGACAAGTGATCGCTCTGCAACCAGGGACGCGCGATGTACGTCGGAAGGCCCACGGCTGTGGTCATTTTCTGACTTTTTTTAAACATACCAGGAACAGCTCCTGCGACCCCGTATGGGTCCTGCAGGTGGTGGGCCCAGAATATCCCGCCAAAAGCTTTAGCGAACGTGTCCCAAGAGCCCAACCAAGCCTGTACCAACTTGAAGAGCGTGAGCGCCATGGGGTTGCCAGGGAAAGTCCCCACAACGTCTGCCTGCTCAAGAGGAATGTCACCGAATTCGTGGCTTAGAAGAGTTAGCTTACTTGTCTACACAAATCAGCCCGGCCGCAGCATATATTTCGCGTAGAAAAAGTCAACTGGCAAAAAAGTCTTGGAATTGGGTAAGCATGATGCGCACACCGTCCGCAAGTGAAAATAACAAACGCCCGCTGACCCCACCCAGATGTCGCGGAGCCACCCGGCTTCGCCTCGGTTGCCTTAGCAATACACAGCCCAAGCAAGGCGGGCGAGCTCGCTGAGACGCGGCTACCAGGCTTACCCCTTACTTGCTTCCGCCAACATATGAGCAGGCTCAACCGTAACCAGAACCAAAAAAGAACAAAACAAGCCCCGCCACCGTTGGCCACGCAAGCACCTCTGCCGCGATAAGCTAGTTTAACTTGGACGGCCCGCAAGCTAGTATAACTTGAGCGACCCCCAGGCGATCTTAGTTAAAAACCAAACCTGTCCCGACACCATAAACCGCCAGCGCGCTAGCTTTGCCCACTTGCTTGGCAACCAGCTCCCTACCCCTATTTGGGCACGATGCGACGCATTACATTTGTTAGCCAAGTAGCTATGCCCAGCAAGATGCGCAGTAGCTCAGCCATACATTGCCAGCTAGCGCGGCCCTGACCATCCAGCCGTCAGACTAACACTGGCTGTGAATCAGCTACCTGCGCCATGCAAAGCCGCGCATCGGGCTTAAACCGTCGCCAGGCAAATTGCTTCAGAGAGCGTAGACATCTAAGGCAGTGCCAGCTTCCTTGCTTAGCTAAAACCGCTGAGACTCATTAGCCAAACAGGCGCCCAGGCCCAATTCACAAGATTCGCTCAATTCACAACAATGGGCCCAAACCACCTGGCATGGCCACAGCCCCTATCTAGTTATGTGCGTCGGTCTCGGTGTCCATCGTTGATTAGGCCGCGAGCGTAGCGAGGGGAGCCCCCCCCGCGGGCTTCAACGTACTAGAGTAGCGCTAGGCTCTTTTTTACCCATATCGGGTCGGGTTGCTCGGGTTGCTCGAGTTGCCAGCCAAAATTTTTTGCGCGGCGCCCTTCAGGCGCAGACTTACGGCACTACGAGAGACCTCCACAGGAGCACACGACGCCACGCGCCGCGTGTCTGATCCTTAGTCTTCTTCTTCGTGCGCCCCTGAGGCCCCATCGCTCGTGTATAAAAATCTAGCGCGTCAATCCATTTCAATTTAGCAGCCTCCCCCAGTATACTTACTGCTATACCCAAGGCTGGACACGTCGCCCGCGCGCTGATGGCAGCAGACGGGGGCGCGCTCTCAGCCCCCCGGCCAATTGGCCACGCCCGCACCCGAAGAAAAAAAGGAGAGACTGCCAACGACTCGAAGACGACACAACACGGCGAGACCCACCTCAAAAAAAACAACAGAGAGCAGGGGCCTTCGCTCCTTGTTTTCGCTTCAAACACGCGCCCGCACGCTACAAAAAAAGAGCCGGAAAGGCTGCAGAGCCCTTCACGCGTGGCCGCCCCTTTCAAGATTGAGCAACAACAAAAAACAAAAGCCGCGCGCTTCTTCTCTTCATTTCTTCACTTCAGGCATGCAACTGCTCCTCCATACCGCCCGGCTTCGCCCCATTTTGCTGGGTCAGGATTCTCCTGGCAACCCGCGGCAACCCGTTCCAGATTTGGAGCCCCTGCGCTCCGGCAACCCGCGCAACCCGTTGCAACTCGAGCAACCCGAAATCCGTTATACGGTATCGTAATTGACCCCCCCGCCTGGGCCATCCAGCGTGGGTGCAGTGCGTTGAGACAGAGGCCGCGCAGCCATAGCACGCAAGCTCCCTCAGCCGTGCCACCATGTTGCTTCGCTCTCTGGCCTAGCTGCTAAAGCCCACCAGCCCAGTCGCCATAGCCAGGCAGCCTCACTCTGCTCAGCCGCTTGCCGCCCTTTCAAGCTTGTGAGGTGCCCTCCCTTTCTTGGGGTCGGTGGGTGCGAGTGCGTGCCGAAGAAAAACTGGGGCGGGGGCCGCATTGCTTTTAATACTATACACCCCCTCAGAGCACTGAGTTGGTGGCGCGCTTCCCTGTCAGAGCAGTAAACCCGAGCAAACTGCCTGCTACCAAATACAACACACGCGGCGCCCAGGGTGGAGAGCAGTCTTGCTAGGTAGCTGCATCTCCATACCACGGCAAGCTACCAGGCCTGCTACCTGCTTGGCCATAGTGCTAGCGGCTTGGCTGGCCCGCTAAGCCTAAAGCCAGCCGCTTACTAGCTGTTTAGCAGTAGCTAGCTCGCTAGCTGCTTGGCCGTCGGTAGCTTGCTAGCTGCTTAGCCATGGCTAGCTTTCTAGCTGCTTAGCCATAGCCATCTCGCGAGCTTCGTCGCAGCCACCCTGCTAGCCCAGCGCGGCATGGCCGCCAGCCTGCTAACCTCGTCGCGACCAGCTTGCGAGCCTCACCAGCGCTAGCCTGCTAGGCTAATAGCCATAGCCGCTCCGCGTCCGTCGGTAATTTAGCAACAGCCGGCTTGCTTATAAGCTTCGCCATCGTCTATCTATCGCCCTGTCAGCTTAGCCACGATGACAGCCAGCCTGCCGGCTTAGCCATGTAACAGCATACGCATTAGCCAACCCAAAGCGAGCCAGCCGCGCGTCGCTAGCTTGGTGACCACTTAGCGCCCTGCGTCGAAGCCGCTTGTCTTGTCAGTCTATGTATTGCTAAGTAACCTATGCCCAGTGTGGCGCGCCCTTGAATCATTTATGGGCCCGCTTCCTGGGCATGTAGTTATCGAGTTCGCTGCCACGCGATCGATAAAGAAAAGCGCAGCTGCAACATATATCATTTTTATGCGGCACGTTGCAAATTGCAAACGCACCCGGTCTACACTAGTAAGTTGCGCGCACCTTTCGGGGCCATGAACAAGCATCCTCCACGGTTTTAATTTAAAACTGGCGAAGTAATGTGCCGCCTGATCGCGTGGCCGCTTTATCAAGGAATACGGCACCACAAACACCCACGAGCCACGAGTAGCACAGCGCAGATGACTGACACTTGGCAGCACTCTTGGTGAACGAGATATCCACCAATCACGATAAAAGTCTCTAGAACGAAGTGTGTTACTCTAACTCCACGACTATACCGGGCGAAGCTTAGACAACAATGAAATTAGTGCATTAAGGTCTATATCTTCCACATACTGATACCCTCGCTGGACGAAAGTAGAAACCAGCAAACCAACTATCTAAAAACACAGGGAAAAAAATAGCAGTACAAAATTGTTTCTGATGATGAGTGGACTAGATTGTAAGCCTAGGCCCTGCGTTTAAGGTCACGTACCCTGCGTTTAGATTATTTAACTAATAGCGCACACACTAGAGCGTAGGGGGGTGAGGTGGCCGTGGCCCTTTAGGTAGCATTGATTAGCTTCCTGAGCCGATTAATTTGAGGTTGGTTATAATATCTAAAAATGCACTATGTATAAGTAGGACAAGCCTCTAGAACTAACTACTCTATGCATATTACTTATATTATAAGAACAAGTTAGCCCGACGCCTTAGAAAGCTCGTGACCGCTACATCCTTGCTCACGTAGGCACCGTCGCTACCGACGCCGAAAGCGATGGTCTCTACGGCCGTAGCTGGATCAACAATAAAATCGCGAGCAATTATATGGCCATTCTCTTCCTCGCGCTCGCCTGGAAAAGTAAATATTGGATGAAACGAGCTGGCAGACAGCAGCAACAGTTCGTCGATAGTGCTCTCCCCTATGGCGACCTTAAGTGTGACGTCCGGCGTCCACCCGTTCGTCACCATCGCCACCCCGATGGACGACCCTTTCCATAATTCGCGACCAGCTCCTGCTGTGGCCGAATTGGGGTCCGCAATGTTCTTTGTTCCGGTGGTGGACATGTGACCCTTGACGTTTCCCCAGATCTCCTGCGCAATGTAACGCTTCAGCTTCTCTCCCGACCACTTGAATTCGTGACCTTTTTGGCCATACGGATCAATTTTGTCTTCGTTGAAGTGCTTATCTGAAGATGGAGACTATCCAAGGGCCTAGCGCTGAGATTTCAAAACGCACAAAAAGGCGACGCAATGAATGTGCACAACGTTCGAGAGACCAAGAAAGCCCCAGCAAATGCATACGACGCAGCATCTTCAAGCAACTCAGGAGTCCCCGGCTCCAATGCCATCGCCAGCGACCGCGTGCGCTGTTGTGTTTGCACGGTCATGCGAATCAGCTGACAGACTCAAGGCCAAGACTGGCCCTGATGAATCAGTTGACTCAGCCAGAGGCCTGGCAGATTGCCTCAAAGCGAACCAGGTGGGCCACTGCCTGAAGCAGCTGATCAGTGGCCCAGGCGCCGGGCTTGCGGCAGGGACTGCCTACGCCTGCGACGGAGTCAGCTGATTCCAAGCGCCCGAAAGCTGTCCGAACCAACTGACTCAGTAGCACCCCAGCCGGCCAGCTGCGAGGCCCTTTCCTCCTCCGCTTGCCGCTTCCTTGAGCCTGTGCGCGATCCCCTTGGTCTGAATTTCCCACCATCCGCGGGCTGCAGCAAGACAACCAGGGACAGGAAGCGCCGGAGCGAGTGAGCAGGCTCACGCTTTGGCTGAAATCCAAGATTTGCGCCAAGATTAGATCCAAGCCGAGCCACCTCAAAAAGTGCTTTGTCTGAGATGAATTTTCTCGCAGAAAAAGCCGAAGGAAAAGACTCGAAGTCTGCTCCGAGAATATTTGCGCCCGCCACTAGATTTTTGAAATTTCTGCCCAAGATTTAAAAAGATGAAAGCCCAAGACCGGGCCCAAGTGGAAGGCCTAAAAAAGCGAACTTTTTCCGGGAAAAAAATGGCCAGCGACTTGGTTGCTGGATCCTAGTCGGCTTTGGAGCGACCAAAACCAGCACGGTGGTGGCGGGCGCTCCAAATCTGGGATCCTGCCCAAACCTAGCGGACACGCACACCCACCAGACTCCGCGCCAGGAGACGACGTAAGCAGCGACCAGCAGCAGCACGCCAACCCGACTCCGGTCCGCTTTGGCTTGGCCAAAGTTCACGGAGATGGACCTGGCAAGTGTGTGGCGGGGTCGGGTCTTCCTGCATACTGGCGCGCCAACCCGGTCGCACGGCCCTGCAGCCCACTGCGGTGGAATGGCCTTCGCGCGTGGCTTTGCGTACAAGGGTGACAACCACACGGAGCCAGGGCAGCCTTTGGCACTCAAGTTCACAGCCAACGGAGATGCCCGCGCACCTTCTCCGACATTGGGCCGCCCCCGCCCGGAGAGTGCTCCCATATCACTGCCGAGCCATCGGACGCAGAGGCCTTTGGTAGTTACCAGGGGCCACCCACTAGCTTCCGACTCGGGAATGTACGAAAAAGGAGGCAGAAAGGGGCGCAGCCTAGTGGGTGCACGGGCTTGAAAGTAGTGCCGATCTCAGTTCTAGGAACTTGGATTTTCTGCGCCTACATTTTCCAGCTTGTTCACCGTGTCTCTTTGGGTCGCCATCAAGGTTGTCAGCCTCTCGAGCTCCTCATCTGCGTGTCGGACGCTGTTGACCTCGACTCCCCAACCCCATCTTTTTAGAAGCTCTAGTAGAATTCTCCAAAGTAGCCGTACACTAGACTAAGTAATATTAAGAGTTCCACGACACTTCGATAAGATGAGTCGCACGACACGGCACACCTTCCACGAAGATTAGAACAGCGGCGATATACAATCTCCCGCCACTAAAACAAAAAAGGAACGAAGCACCCCCCATCCCACTCAACCGGCAAACAGCTCCATCAGTGACGGCCCGAACTCCTGCGCGCCGGATCGATGACAGCCCTCAAATTCTGGGGAAGGGATGGCCATGCCGAGCATGCCCATGCGCAGACTTTTCGATTGTGACTGAAGCTCTGATAAATATCTTATGAACGAAAACCGAGCAGGCCAACACCACCCCGCAGTCCCTCTGTGCGAGGACTTCCAGAATACAGTTACCTCCTGTGCCAAGGTTGAAGCAGCAGAGTAACGACCCCGCACGGACATCAGACCACACCGAAACAGAGCAGAACTTCTGCGCAAGCACATGCCGAAGCTTGGCGTCATTGTCTAGCTTTGAGCCTAAAGCCACTCCCCCGCGGTTCGCGCCGTTCAATCCAAAACGTTGCACGGCGTCACATTCTCCAAAACTGTCTCCAACACCTCTCCAGCAAGCATCGGGCAAGACCCACGCTTCCCTAATCGTGTGCCGGTGGGTTCCTGCAAATGGTCGAGGGCATGACACTGACGCGGGGCGCAGTGCTGGGCCAAGGGTTTTATTTGGGACTGAGGGCTACTCTATTGCCTGGCGGCCTCTACAATCGCATGCCCATAGAACACTTTCTCACGAAGAAACCCGACCGCTTAGTTACGCATCAGTCGGCCAATAAATGCGAAGGGACTAGATTTTTGACTGATTCAGGACTTTTCCACAAAACGTGGGAGGCTTCAGAATTCATCCCGCTGCACGGTTTGCGCAGGCGGTGGCCCTCGGGGGGGACCGCCCCCGCGCGACTTCGTGCAGCCCAAGATGCTCCAAGAAGACACCTGGGCCAGAGAAACGGCCGACCAAGATCACCCCCCAGCAGCACCACAGAAAAAGGGACAGACGCAACAGCATACCGCTACCAAAAAGGTAACGGCCCTAGCGCCAAAGAGCGCCAGCAGCAGCGGCTCAGGCGCACCCAAAGCAGTGCCGGGCACAAAAAACGCACGCACCTGGCGGCTGTGAACCTCCAGCCGTCGGGAAAAGAATGGAAGGCGCACCAAGGAGGCAGGCGGCGAGAAAAGACGGCCCAAAGGGCTGGAGGTTCAGGGCGACCCTGTCCCCCAGCGCGGGGGCAACGCCTGCTACTGCCGACGGATTAGCGGCGCACCCGGGCCAAAGCGCCCCGGACCAAATAAGCGCCCTGGGACTGCGTATGCGCTTCCTCCCCCGCCATTTGTATACCCCCAATAATACAACTGCTCCACCTAATGCCCGCACTAGAGAAAAGTTCTGATAGTTCTACTGAAGATTTTTACACAATCCAAAACCAGCCCTGTCACAGTACCATTACACCTTTGACGTTGTTGCTGGGTGAGAGGATTAATTATAAGCAGGGGCCTCCCTGTTATTTTCTAGGATAGGATAGGGGCCCCTTGCTAAGTCTGCAACACGCAAGGTGCTGACACTAAGGCGCGCGCGTGTCAGTAGTCAAAACTATCTTATGCGGCATCTTTTTTTTTTATGTGCTAGCCATTCAAAGCCAACGCTTATCATGTGTATGCCCTTGTTGTTTCATAACCCCGCCTTTTTCTGCAGCGCAAGCTCTGCCGCTTCGTTGTCGAGCTCACCTTCCGCATTGTATTAGAGAAATAAAAACTCACCAATGACTCAATATCGTATGGTGCCCTTCTATCCTACTGTCTGATTACATTGCCCGGGGGGCATCGCCGTAAGATAGTAGATAATAAGAAAGCGGCACACGACGGGGCTCGCCTGGTATAGAAGACGAAGCGATGGACGTAGGATAAAACACAGCCAGACACAGACACGCTACCTACAGCCAGACACACACACGCAGACACACACACACGCAGACACACACACGCGCACGCGCACGCGCACGCGCACACACACGCAACACACACACAAACAAACAAACAAACAAACAAACAAACAGACAAACAAACAAACAAGCAAACAAGCAAACTAACAAACAAACAAACAAACAAACAAACAAACAAACAAGCAAGCAAGCAAGCAAGCAAGCAAGCAAGCAAGCAAGCAAGCAAACAAACACAAAGACACACAAACACAAAGACACACAAACACAAAGACACACAAACACAAAGACACACAAACACAAAGACACACAAACACAAAGACACACAAACACAAAGACACACAAACACAAAGACACACAAACACAAAGACACACAAACACAAAGACACACAAACACAAAGACACACAAACACAAAGACACACAAACACAAAGACACACAAACACAAAGACACACAAACACAAAGACACACAAACACAAAGACACACAAACACAAAGACACACAAACACAAAGACACACAAACACAAAGACACACAAACACAAAGACACACAAACACAAAGACACACAAACACAAAGACACACAAACACAAAGACACACAAACACAAAGACACACAAACACAAAGACACACAAACACAAAGACACACAAACACAAAGACACACAAACACAAAGACACACAAACACAAAGACACACAAACACAAAGACACACAAACACAAAGACACACAAACACAAAGACACACAAACACAAAGACACACAAACACAAAGACACACAAACACAAAGACACACAAACACAAAGACACACAAACACAAAGACACACAAACACAAAGACACACAAACACAAAGACACACAAACACAAAGACACACAAACACAAAGACACACAAACACAAAGACACACAAACACAAAGACACACAAACACAAAGACACACAAACACAAAGACACACAAACACAAAGACACACAAACACAAAGACACACAAACACAAAGACACACAAACACAAAGACACACAAACACAAAGACACACAAACACAAAGACACACAAACACAAAGACACACAAACACACACACAGACACACACAAACACACATAAACAAACACACACAAACACACAGAAGCAAACACACACACACAAACACCCACACACACACCCTGGCCCACGCACACACCCTGGCCCACGCAGACGCACACACACCCACCCTGGCCCACACACCCACCCACCCACACCCACACCCACACCCACCCACGCACACACTCGCACCGCACACACTCGCACCGCACACACTCGCACCGCACACACTCGCACCGCACACACTCGCACCGCACACACTCGCACCGCACACACTCGCACCGCACACACTCGCACCGCACACACTCGCACCGCACACACTCGCACCGCACACACTCGCACCGCACACACTCGCACCGCACACACTCGCACCGCACACACTCGCACCGCACACACTCGCACCGCACACACTCGCACCGCACACACTCGCACCGCACACACTCGCACCGCACACACTCGCACCGCACACACTCGCACCGCACACACTCGCACCGCACACACTCGCACCGCACACACTCGCACCGCACACACTCGCACCGCACACACTCGCACCGCACACACTCGCACCGCACACACTCGCACCGCACACACTCGCACCGCACACACTCGCACCGCACACACTCGCACCGCACACACTCGCACCGCACACACTCGCACCGCACACACTCGCACCGCACACACTCGCACCGCACACACTCGCACCGCACACACTCGCACCGCACACACTCGCACCGCACACACTCGCACCGCACACACTCGCACCGCACACACTCGCACCGCACACACTCGCACCGCACACACTCGCACCGCACACACTCGCACCGCACACACTCGCACCGCACACACTCGCACCGCACACACTCGCACCGCACACACTCGCACCGCACACACTCGCACCGCACACACTCGCACCGCACACACTCGCACCGCACACACTCGCACCGCACACACTCGCACCGCACACACTCGCACCGCACACACTCGCACCGCACACACTCGCACCGCACACACTCGCACCGCACACACTCGCACCGCACACACTCGCACCGCACACACTCGCACCGCACACACTCGCACCGCACACACTCGCACCGCACACACTCGCACCGCACACACTCGCACCGCACACACTCGCACCGCACACACTCGCACCGCACACACTCGCACCGCACACACTCGCACCGCACACACTCGCACCGCACACACTCGCACCGCACACACTCGCACCGCACACACTCGCACCGCACACACTCGCACCGCACACACTCGCACCGCACACACTCGCACCGCACACACTCGCACCGCACACACTCGCACCGCACACACTCGCACCGCACACACTCGCACCGCACACACTCGCACCGCACACACTCGCACCGCACACACTCGCACCGCACACACTCGCACCGCACACACTCGCACCGCACACACTCGCACCGCACACACTCGCACCGCACACACTCGCACCGCACACACTCGCACCGCACACACTCGCACCGCACACACTCGCACCGCACACACTCGCACCGCACACACTCGCACCGCACACACTCGCACCGCACACACTCGCACCGCACACACTCGCACCGCACACACTCGCACCGCACACACTCGCACCGCACACACTCGCACCGCACACACTCGCACCGCACACACTCGCACCGCACACACTCGCACCGCACACACTCGCACCGCACACACTCGCACCGCACACACTCGCACCGCACACACTCGCACCGCACACACTCGCACCGCACACACTCGCACCGCACACACTCGCACCGCACACACTCGCACCGCACACACTCGCACCGCACACACTCGCACCGCACACACTCGCACCGCACACACTCGCACCGCACACACTCGCACCGCACACACTCGCACCGCACACACTCGCACCGCACACACTCGCACCGCACACACTCGCACCGCACACACTCGCACCGCACACACTCGCACCGCACACACTCGCACCGCACACACTCGCACCGCACACACTCGCACCGCACACACTCGCACCGCACACACTCGCACCGCACACACTCGCACCGCACACACTCGCACCGCACACACTCGCACCGCACACACTCGCACCGCACACACTCGCACCGCACACACTCGCACCGCACACACTCGCACCGCACACACTCGCACCGCACACACTCGCACCGCACACACTCGCACCGCACACACTCGCACCGCACACACTCGCACCGCACACACTCGCACCGCACACACTCGCACCGCACACACTCGCACCGCACACACTCGCACCGCACACACTCGCACCGCACACACTCGCACCGCACACACTCGCACCGCACACACTCGCACCGCACACACTCGCACCGCACACACTCGCACCGCACACACTCGCACCGCACACACTCGCACCGCACACACTCGCACCGCACACACTCGCACCGCACACACTCGCACCGCACACACTCGCACCGCACACACTCGCACCGCACACACTCGCACCGCACACACTCGCACCGCACACACTCGCACCGCACACACTCGCACCGCACACACTCGCACCGCACACACTCGCACCGCACACACTCGCACCGCACACACTCGCACCGCACACACTCGCACCGCACACACTCGCACCGCACACACTCGCACCGCACACACTCGCACCGCACACACTCGCACCGCACACACTCGCACCGCACACACTCGCACCGCACACACTCGCACCGCACACACTCGCACCGCACACACTCGCACCGCACACACTCGCACCGCACACACTCGCACCGCACACACTCGCACCGCACACACTCGCACCGCACACACTCGCACCGCACACACTCGCACCGCACACACTCGCACCGCACACACTCGCACCGCACACACTCGCACCGCACACACTCGCACCGCACACACTCGCACCGCACACACTCGCACCGCACACACTCGCACCGCACACACTCGCACCGCACACACTCGCACCGCACACACTCGCACCGCACACACTCGCACCGCACACACTCGCACCGCACACACTCGCACCGCACACACTCGCACCGCACACACTCGCACCGCACACACTCGCACCGCACACACTCGCACCGCACACACTCGCACCGCACACACTCGCACCGCACACACTCGCACCGCACACACTCGCACCGCACACACTCGCACCGCACACACTCGCACCGCACACACTCGCACCGCACACACTCGCACCGCACACACTCGCACCGCACACACTCGCACCGCACACACTCGCACCGCACACACTCGCACCGCNCACGCAGACACACGCAGACACACGCAGACACACGCAGACACACGCAGACACACGCAGACACACGCAGACACACGCAGACACACGCAGACACACACACACACACACACAATCGGCCCACTGAACTCCCGCCGCCGCTTGCCTCTTGTTAAGGTTTGAGCACTTCCAGAGGGGGGGCGCCGCAACATCCAGCAACAGACCAACGGCAACACACTAACACACAACAGCCCACCGAAAGAGGCCAGTCGACGAAAGAAACACGCGAAGCCACTCCACTCACCCAGAGATAAACCGCGCCAAGCCTATAGGCCCGGGCGATGAATGTCCCGCCCCAGCGCTACAGACTTCCCCCGTGTCAATTTCTCCCCCGATGCGCTAGAACTGTACTGCGAGCGCGCGAGCCAACGCCAGCCAATTCCTTTGCTTCAAACCCACAACCCGGCACAAACTGCCACATGGGCGCGATACACTGCGCCAGCGCTCGTTTAAGCACTGCCGGTCAAGTGAGTGGGCACCAGCGTGGATAAACCTAGGGAGGGGGGGCGCCTGCGTCTCGCTCTCGCCCCCCTTATACATGCCTGGGCCCCCTCTGCCGTGATTCTCATTGAATGAACCACGAGAAAAGCCCCAAAAACAAAGCGCGCCGCCTTGGCTGGTGTAGCAACATGCCCGGGATGGATTTCCAGACAACACAAGGGCGGGGCAAATCTCTCGAATGGAAAGCAGTGACACCCCCCGCCCCACTCCCAGACGAAAGCAAGCCCTCGAGCCAAGACGCTGAAAAGGACTATCTAAAAACAAAGCCTAGAAATTGCCAAACATCAGAGGCCTGCGGGTATAATTATAATGGCCCGAAGTCAAGGGGGAAGAAATAAGACAAATCGACAGTCCCAGAATGAAATACGGCCAGGCAGAAAGTGGCGCCATAGGTGAGACGCGCAGCAAGGTCGCCCTGATGCTGAACGGCCGCAGGTATTTGTCCCGAGTCCACATCCAGAAAAGCGGCCCCACCGTCGCCATCTCTAGCACTGGTAGTCACGTTTACTCCAACAGCATCAGGCGCGCCCGCGCCCATTGTAGTTGCCGCGTGAGAGTTGCCATCCATGTGCGCGGCGTCCTCGTCATCCAAAAGGTTGAAGGCGTTTCCATTATCTTCAACGCTGTGACCCAAAAAATCCGCATTGTGGACGCTGTCACCCTCAGCGCTGTGGTCCAAAAAATCCACGCTGCGTGCGCTGTTCTCGTAAACAACTCGGTGGGATAGCGTTTCCAAGAAGTAGCGAGGGTTAGACACAAAGCATTAAGAATATGACGAAACGAAAACACTAGAAGCGAAGCTTTCACCTAGCTACATCCAACGCTTTGAAAATGACAGAAGTCACGCCCTTTCATCGAGAAGCTACGAGCCTGCTGCCGAATGATTTCTACCGCTAAGAGCCTAAGCGCAAGTCTGCGCCTGCGTCTATGAGTAAGCTCCCCTTTGTTGGGCCTTAGTGTCGCTATCCTCATAGATGGTCGGCGTCTTGTTGCCAGTCCTGAATAAGGGACGAGAGAAAGGCGAAGCAAGGTCGTCCACAGCATCCGCCTCTGCGCCAGTGTTAGCGCTTCTCTTATAAGAAAAAACTACACACACAGAACCAGAGGCACAGACCTCAGGCGCATGTCTGTGTGTCCCTAGGCACTGAAGCGCGCACCATCTGAATGGCTACCACTTGTCCTCGGAGTAGAGTCCTGGCCTAGGTCTAGTTTACTGCATCACACTGATTCACACATAAGTGGAGTAAATAGTCATCAACATGACCAATACCAGCAACCCCCTCTAAGGTTCAAGGTTCAAGGCCCACGAACTTGTGGCCAGGCCACGTTGCCAGGGCGAAACAAGCTCGACGAGCAAAGCCAGAGAAATGAGATCCGGGCAACGCCTTCAGAGAAGTTATGGCCGCGAATGGCAAAGCCCACGAACACCGGCGACACAAGTTGGGGCGCATATCTGATCCCCCTCGAGGCTAGGAGGCCAGCCAAATGCCCAAGCTGTTGGGTGCACACTATGGGCACAGCCCTGAAACCCCAGCGCAAACTTGCGGGGGGGCTCCTCGTTCTTTCGTCTTATCTATGCATGCTGAAAAATCCAAGAGGAGGAGAGGCGGCGCCGATGAACAGACAGCAGGCGCTGCGGATCGTTTTGCTCGTCTTCATCCACAACCTATGGCCCTGCTGTCGGTCCAAGCGGCTTCTGTTTTTATCCGCAGTCCTGTACGCATCAGGCATCCTGGTTTGCTACTATTATACGCAGCCACTTGCCTCCGCGGCTCGCGTGTTTTCAGGTCAGGGGTGGCGTGGGCTCCGTGCTCAGCGCTGCCTTTTTTATGCCTTTCAAGCACAGCCTTCGCCGCTTACGCACCTGCCTGCTCCTTTTCGCTACATGGTTCCCAGGTCTGCCGGCCTGTCTCTGGAGGTCTAGCCGCTTTGGCTGGGCCTCTTCGTCCTCCTTCCCAGGTGCTTTCTCCCAAGCCCCCGACGGAGTCCCCACATGGCGAGCCATCAGGCCTGCCCCACGCATCTGCCTGCACCTCCGCCGCGCCTTATCCTGCTCCGCTTTTGTCGCGTCGTTGGCGATCTCCATGAAAGGCGCTGCCCCCTCCATGATTTTCCGGGTCCTTGCTGACATCGCTGACGCTGCCAGCCCCTGCTGCCAAATCGTAGACGCGCGGGCGCCTCCGTCGGAGATCTGTGCGCCAATTGTCCCACAATAAGAGGCGGAAGCCTGCCACACATAGAAGCGGGGAAGCAAGTGGCCCCCTTTTCCAGCTCAGAACCCGGGGAGCGTCGCCCCGGCCGACATCCCTGACGCGTTCCAGGCGGCCCAGCCAGAAGGGCAGCCTTCTCGCGTGGCTCAGGCGCGCCAGGTATTGCAGACCGCCACGGAGGCGCCACACCAAGCCCAAGCAGCCGCCTGCGTGTGTGCCAGCCTCCGTCCCTTGCGCAACTGGGATGCCGTCTGCAAGGAAGCCGCAGCCTTCACCTGACTCACCGAAAGCAGACTGCCAGGCCCGCTCGGTTCGAGCCCTCTGAGCTCCCCAGGATCAGCGGCGCCGGCTTCTCTGGGTGACAGATCAATGGCCTTGGCAGCTGTGCCGCCCTCCGCGTGCCGCCGGCGCTACGGTCTGGCGACCCCGAGCGCGAGATCGCGGGGAATCGAGGGAGCGAGCGGCTGCGGAATAAGCTGCCCTCCCACGCTGTTTCGCAACCATCCAAAAGCGCCGACAGGGTCAGCATGTGGGAAATCTCTTCGATGGCCTGAGCTTCGCGCCGCCGCTGCCACAGGCTCTTGCTTTGGGGAGCGAGGTCCGGGCCTCGTCGTTCACAGGCAAACACGAAGACAAGATGACGCGCCGCCCCCGCATATGTATCGAGCACGGCCGCAGGAGCTCCTTCTCCCGCGCTCGCTCTCACACATGTCGCGCCACAGCGCCGACGCCCTTGGGGTGGCGCACATCTTGCCCGACCCGCAGCCTTCAAGGTGACAACCGCCGCGCGCACGCTAGTCCTACTGCCTGGCTGCCCCGTCGTGTTTTTGCTGACGCGCGCCACGCCGCGCCGGTGCACTGCCTCCCGAATGGCATCGCGCACCGGCTGCGGCACCATAAAATCGCCGGCGCCGATAGCCGTGCGTACTGCGACGCGCTGCATGCAGCTCCATGCATGGTGGCGCCGTCTCCCCTTGTAGTTTTTCCCATGCGTATGCCCTGAGTTACGACAGCGCGCCACCTCTAACCATTCACACGCGCCGCGACGTCGAGTGACAAAATGGAAAAAAAAGCAAACAGCTCCAAGCGTGACGAGCTTGCAAACCTCCCCCGCAGCCTGTGCGCCGTTGTTTTTGGGTGTATTCAGTCGACTTAGCTAGCCCATGGCCCACGCCCCTTATCAGACTGGACGCTTGTGCCACGCCTTCCGTGCAACAAGTCGCCTCCTTGGTTCATGGAGGGCACTCGCACTGGCCTCCGCCTTCTTTATTTAAGTAACTACTTTCCGAGCGGTGTGCTCACGCTGGCGCGATTTGGGGCTACCTAGAACCTAGCAAACGCGATAGGAGTTGGCGGACCCTAAGTAACGCCGCAGCCTACGGCTTGCGCCGTGGCTCAGCAGCTGGCCTGCCTTCGAAGGTTTTGACTCTCTAACCTAACGCGCGCCACCATGGATTTGTATCCAAGTGCAACCCCCCTGGCGAGAACTGAGCGCGTCCGCCGTGCAGGCGCTGCGCCCGTATTTACCTGAGGTCTTGGGATCCTGCCTTATCAAAACAGCGACAAGACTTCCTCAGAGACTAGAAAACAAACAGTAGCAGCACCCCCCCCCGCGCACCCCGTCGTGTCTGTAGCGAGAGCCGCGCGCAATGAAGAGCAGGGCCTCTTGTCTTCCCCGGTGTCACTCCTCTCCCCAAGAGCGAAAACAAAAGTAAACGAATGCGCGCGCATGTCTGTCACGGCTTTAATCTATTTCGTGGCCCTCATTGTGTGGCTACGAAGTAGCGAACACAGTGGCACCCGTCGCGCACAATCGTTCTGATGTCACGGCAATAGCGCGCCTGTCTTTGCTTTATGCAATAGCCCAAAGGGCCGGCCACTGACAAGAATGGCGGGCGAGGTTCTTGCTCCTTGTTGTCGTTGTTCATGTCTGTGCTTGCCTGTGACCTTGCTGGTCCTTTAGTTACTTACTTAGCGCAGCACTAGGCTGCTCATGGTGGTGATGGTGCTTATCATAATGGCCCTAGTGCTGTTAGTGATCTGCCTGGTTGCTGCTCTTGTTTCTTGGTGGTGATCGTTGTGCTGTTCGTTGTTGATGATCATGATCCTGATGGCGATTATGATCTTGATCACTATCCTAGTGGTGGGCATGATCTTCAAGACCATCCGCCTGGTGATCTAGTTACTTTGTTCTTGCGTTTGCATTCGGGATCTGGGTATTGAGAGTGCGGCACTTCCATGGATGGCGGCTAGCTCTGAAGGATGACTGAACAGCCCCGAGCATCCTCACAGCGACAGTTCGTAGTCTACTATAGCTTACGCCCCTAATTTCGTCAGCGTCGAGACTCCGCACAAACAAGAAACCAAGAGAACGCGCCACAACTGGCGTCGGAAGGGAACTAGGAGGCTCCCAGTGTCCAAATATCTTACTTACTTCGCGGAGCTTTAGTCTATGCCCCTCCCATGTTGTTCGCTACTTATATGCTGCGGGCGCGTCAGTCGCAGCCAGCTAATGCAATCGCCTACGTCAGTCTCTGATGAGCTAGCAATGGCGACTGACTCCGCAGTGTGTCTGTGACCTTGCTTGTTCGGCGGTCTTTGTCTAGCCATTCACTTGCTTCGAAACGTTTGGCAGGCCGCCATCCCTTGAAAAAGACAAGAGGTCAATGACAGGCGACGCACTATCCTATGCCCCATCTCATTTCCAGACCTACCGCTGCCCCATCCCCTGCGTGGTTGATAGCAATGCCGTCTACTCACATGAACTAAGTTCGCGGATAAGATTCCTGTCTCGACAACGCCTTCGAGGAACCCCCAAAGACGTTGCCCTATCCTCTCTTCTGCACCTGCTATGGGGTTTCCTGCGTAGAGATTCAAGCCTGTGCCCTGGCATGGCTGTCACTCTTCACCCAGGCCACAATCTCCCCCAGCGCGATCGCGACAGAAAGACTCGAGAGCGCGCCCTGTGCTGTGTAGTTCTGTCCCACGTTTGGACCCTGTGGACATCTGGAAGAGAGGCCTGGCCCCGTCTCTGTTCTTGTTTAGATCTTCCCGCAATATCGTCACATCTTCCCGCCTACGCGATAAAAGTGCTAGAACGTGGCCCCGCTGTGTAGCCAGGGGCTCTCTCACATTTCTATCTAGCTGCCCGCTGCTTCAGAGACGAGCCATGGACGCAAATTCGCCCGCGACGTTCTGAAACTACTCAGGAGCACACTCACCCCGCAGAGCCTCGCGCGCCTCTAAGTAACGCTGAGCTTTTGGCCTTCGCGAGTCGGTGGCCCATCATCTGTCTCGTGATGGTGCCCACGCCGACACGCGCCAGGAAGGCTATTCCTCCGTAGTCCAAAAACTTGAGCAGCTTTTCTGTTTAATGCTCACGGCCGCACCGTAATGGAACTAGCTGGTAAGATTGACGAATATCCTACCAGCCATTTCGGGCCACCCATCCTGTGCGTGCTCGTTATTGTTTCGCGCCATTTGAACAAGATCCCTAGCGCCCTCTCGACCAAGCACCCCGGCACTTTCTTCTACAACTTGACCGCGACGGGTGGGGCCCTCTTCTTTCCGCCCTGCCCGATCATTATAAAGATACCCAATGGGACCCCACTTAGAGAACTGCCCGAGCGCGTGCTCGACTATTCTCCCCGCTTCAGAGGCAGCAGCAGTTGCCATCCCCTAACCGGATAGGCCTTCTTCCGACTGTCGCGCCCATAAGCACACTGCGGGGCCCTCCGTGATCTCGTCGACGAAGTCTGCTGTCTGCTTGCGAAGTTGTCTCGCTTTGACAATCTTGCAGCGGAGCTCCTCCTTGCAGCGGAACGCTCGGGGCGGTTGAGCTTCCATCCTCTTGGCTGATGTGCTGCCTAGGTCATGCGCGTCCGTGTGCAACTTTCCGCGTGTCTATGTATATCAGCTATTTTTTTGGCCTCTCTCTCAATTATGCAAAGGGGAAGACCCAAGGCGCGATCATGCTGGCGACACGGGCTGAGCGGTCCTCAAAATTCTCTACCCTCCCGTCTGGCCTCCTGACCGCATGGTCCGTAGAAAGATTTGCAAAGAAAGAAACAAAAAAAAATCGGCGCAAGTGGCGGACTCAAAGCGGCACAACTATGCAGCGAACGATGGAGCTACTTCAGTCTTTGCAGTTACAAGCCGCGCAACTACATGAACAAGGAGAATGACACGACAACCGCAAGACAGGAGGAGAAGCTCCGCCCCGCGTGGAGCGCAACAAACAAGAAAAACCCATTGCCGCGCCTGCTCGCCTATAGTTGTCATTGCTGTTGCTTGCGACTTGAGTCCCGCTACCATTCCTGACTCTATATCGCAGAGCTATCCTATAAGTAAGAGCGTCGCCCGTTCCAGATTTCTAAAATGTATGGCATGGATTGCATGCATGGCGATGGATGGCGCTAGCTACCAAGACTTTTTGCAGGGCGCCCTTCAGGCGCCACCGTCCGCCCTTACTGTGGCCGCGTCTCACCTTCCAACAGCTTGGGCGCAAGCAACTTCGAAGCACTCACACCCAGGCCCCGCAAAAGCAGGCTGCCGCCAGTCAGAACACCCCCCCCAGGGACCACCTCCCCAACGCCGGCAACGCAGAGGACCCTACGCGCCCTAGCCTGTGCACGCGAGAGAGCTAGCGCACCTGCCGCATGCCTACCTGGCCCAGCCTGATACCGCTGCAGCTTAGATAGCCAAACGCAAGTGCCTTCCTGTTACTTCTAACGCGGGCCCATAAAAGAAAAAGCATAAGCGCCAACTTATTACAACTAAGCACACCGGTCGCAAGCATGGCAATACCATCCCAGGGGGAAGCGGGGGGCTTCAGAATCTAGCTAGCATCTTACGCATGCCCGTAGGCCACTACCTTCCTAACTAAGTACTCAGGGACCCGACTACCATCGAGCCGCTAGCTCGCTGACATCTCTAACCAACGCGGCCAGGCGTCAGGCGCTCTGCGTCCTCCCGGCAGCCAGCTCGAACCGAAAGAGAGCCCACGCGCGGCCTCACCGCTACGAGAAACGCAAGGCCCCCCTATCCGCGGCCGAGGACCGGCGCGCTTGTTCCTCTTTAAAAAGGTCACCCCTTCGCCCCTCCTGGCCATGCAATCCATGCTATGCATTGCAATCCATGCAAACCGCCACCCATCTTGGGAGGTGCTCGCTATTTAAGCAAGGCGCGGAAGCTCGTACGGCCTGGAGTGCATAGACCGCATGGAGCAGGTACTCCGTGCGTTCCATGATGCATGCAAATTTTCTCGGCGCACACTCCGGGCGCCCCTTCATCAGAGCCCACGCGCCTACAGCTCGGCATCCCAGGCGGGAACTTCAAGCACCCAGACCGCAAGCCCCCGAGCCAGCTGCGACCCCTCCCTCCGGGCCCACTCACTCGCGGGCCGGGACCTTGGGGCGCGTAACAAATCAGCTTGCTGCAAAGCCAGCCGCCAGTTCCGCCACGCCTCCGCACTACGCACGAGGCAGCGCTCCCGCGGCGGCGTCAGTCTAGCCGACCAACCGGGTCCGCCTTCTACCGCCCCCGACCCACCCGCCCCCGGGTGGGCCGGGGGCTTGTTCGTGCCCAACACGCTCCACGCGTGGCGACGCTGCGTCTGCTCGATGCGCTCCATGCCACTCCATGCACCCCATGCATACGATGCTACAAACTTCTCTGATATAAAAAGAAGCCCGCCCTCCTTACCATGCTGGAAGTACAAAGGAGCAACCCTGATTATATAAGTATCTACTATCTTCGGGCCCAGCGATGGCCTTGCCTTTATTCATGTCATTTCCATTCCGACTGGGAGCGCGTTGTTCGAGTTACAAGAAACAAGAGAAGGCGCGGGATTCAACTTAGCGACACGCACAGATCTAAACCCCAAGAGCATTGAGAGAACGTCAGCGCGGCTCTCTTACTTTCTGATCCTCGACCCTCCGGGTCGTCAGATAAAAACGCGCTCTACCTCGGAGCAGTTTATAAGGTTTCACAGCCAGCACGGCATGGAGTGCATGGACCACATGGAGTAGCATGGAGCTAAAGGGGGAGCTTCTTGCGCCCCTTAAAGGTCTGCGCCCCATGCACCCCATGCGTGCTATAGACTACTCTGCTACCTATTCGTCCGTGACGCCGTGCGCCTTGAAGTTAATAGCAACTTTATTAAAAACAAACACGCCCGCGCAGGGCATCCATGGAAGCACATGCATGCAAATCTTCAACGATGCAAAAAATGTTCACCATGCTTCTACTTGTCTCTTCGAATATTGAACGTTAGCCATAACAGCAGAACCAGAAGCGAAAGCGTGGAGGCAAAACCACAACACCGACACAACTGCGGCAGTAGTGCAGGCTATTTCCAGCCCTCTCGCAGCAGCAACGCGCTTGCGCTTCCGCTTGCTGATATCAAAACTCCGACAGCGACGCATTTTGTTGCACAAATTCGGTAAGAAGTGGCGAACACGAACAAGCCCGCTCTCCCGCTCAGACAGGAACTGGCGTGGTTTTTCAGCCTGTTTTGTTGTGCAAGGTTGCGAGACATATGAATTCGAACCGATATAAATCGCTCGCAAACGTCGATGGCCGAACCGGGAAACAACATGGCCCGACAAGTTCGAACACTATCAAGCTAAGGGGATCACCAGCAAAGCGCAAACGCCTACTTACGACCGTAAAAGGCTTCAAAGCTTTCAAAGAATTCCAGCGCTGCGGGGGCAAGATGTCAACAGAGGCCCAAGCCCAAAGCTGGCGCGCGCCGGCATCAAAGAAGGCGATAATTAACTATTCTGCTGAAAGGAACTGCCTACGTGGCAGACTAGCTCACAAGCGGCGCCCGATTCGTCTGGGCTAACGAACTTCATGGAAATGGGCCGCGAGATACGAAAAACCTGACACCGAACAGAAGGGCGCGCGGGTCGAAAAGTGCTCCAGGTGAGTCCACGTGTCTGCCACGAAGAAGCAAGCGAAGCGGGGTGGGGGAGATCTGAATCCACGAGAATACGAAATGCCTTGAATGCGGAGCACTGACGAGAAACCGCAAGACACTGAAGAAGAGGACTGAATACAGAACACCACACGCGCCGGCCGGTCGCGTGCGCTGCGTGTAAGATGCGCAGTCCGCAGGAATGGATGCGAAGACCAGAAAAGCCCTGACGTGAGACACCGACGCACGCCAGCCAAATAGCACGCCCCCCAATTAGCTACGCCGAACGCCTCCGCCATTCTACCACGCCAGCAACCGAGGCGCAGGCAGCAGGTGCTGACATCACAGAAGGCGAGCACAATTCTGCTAGAACTGTCCACGCGACAGACTGGCCCACAAAGTGCATCACATTCGCTTGCCCTGACGAATCCCTTTGAAGAGAAATGGGTCACGAGATAAGAAAAGCCAAAAAACCAGGCGGACACACACTCAGCCAACGAGCCCGGTTACCATTTCTGATTGCCGGGGAGCCAGCAGCCGAACCCACGCAAAAGACCCACAAAAGACCACACCAAGCCCGAGCCGCCACCAACATGCACGAGCAGGCACCCGCGAGCCCAAGCCGAAGCGCATACGCCGGGGCCGATCTCAGGCAAACGGCCACCCTTCGAGACACGTCAGAAAGAGGCCAGGCGCAAAGAGCCGACACCACGCCAGCCCGCGAGGCTGCACCGACCGGCGTGGACGTTAAGGCCACACTTCGAGCAACCAGCGAACGAACTGCGGCCCCAACGTCCACTCCAGGCCCACGCTGCCCAGCCCGCGCAACCTCACTGGCGTGGACATTGCAGCTCCTCCCCGAGCGAGCGCTCCTCGATGCGGGGGCCCAGCGTCCACACGCGCCCCACCCAGCCAACCCCGCGGAGCTTGCACGAACACCACGCCGCACTCCGAGGCCTGCAAGCGGAATGCGACCGGGTGCGCCGAATGCAATCCAGCCTGCGTCGCGGCTGCGCGGCCCGAAGGCTTCCAAGACCCTGCGGGAGCCGGTTAAAAAAAAAAAAAGCCGAGGAATGACAGCTAAAGACCTGCCTAAAGTTGACAGCCCAGAACCGTCATAAGCTAGCGGGTAAAAAGCCGCCAACTTTGCGAACGGTTAAAACTGTCAGCGGCACACCCTTCCAAAACTGGAAGGCCAAGGCATGACACGCTAAACCGACACCACAAACAAACGCGAGCGACGTCTTTCTAGCCGAAATCACACGGGAAAAAAGCTCCCAACTTCAACCAAATTTTAGCCGCCCTCCAAAGAAACACGCTCGCCGCACAGCACCCGAAAAAGGCAAAAAAAACTTGGGCACATTTTTCGCCGTCATTTTAGGAAGGTCAGCGACAACCCAAACACCACCCCCATGCCATAATCAACCACCCACGAAAAAGCAACGCAAGTAAGTGACTGCTTCCTTAACCCATGGCCTCACCGTGAGCATGCCCATAGGCAGGTAGCTGAGATGGGAACAATGATTATTGAAGCGTCAGCGTGTTGCACACTAAAGAGCTAGAAGCTTCTGCTGCCTTTAGCGACAGTGATCCAAAAAAGGGGCCCTGACGCTCATGCTCCCCTACGCCCTCCTAGAGGCCTTCACTGCTGGAAGCAGGAAGCGAACCAAATGATCCGTAGCAGTGAATTCTAATGCAGTGTAACACTTTGCCCATAAATGTAGTAGAGCTCTTCGGGAACTGCTCGAAATGTTCGATGGCGGCGCTCTACTGTACCCCTAACGCTAACCCAAGAAGTTTTAGGCATAAGAAATAGCGTACGTCCGTGGATTTGTGGATATTCTCAGACGTTTGAGCTGTCAAATTCCTTACCTTAGTCAGCTAAGAGAGCACGTCCTAAGACCGCTCGCACATTGGCCATCTCAAGGAAGCTGGCTGCGTCTTTCCCTGTTGGGTGTTGTTCAAGTGTTTGGGAAGCGCTGGCTCTACTATGTAAATTGATAGCGTGTAATCCTGCGAATCTCTTCCCTAACGGGAGGAATGTGCCCACGGCTGTGAAGTCCGACACTTTTACTCCATCGACTCCAGCTATTTTATGACGTAGGAGCGCGCAGCCCTTTAGTCTGTTAAGGTTATGCTTACCAAATTGAAGAGCCATAGGCCCAGCAGCTGGGGGCGAGTCTATTTGCCTGACGGCTTCCCATAATTTTGGAAATGTCGGAAAGGCTAAGCGCGTGGCTAGTTGGCGCATTTTCTTACACTCTATCGCTGCGCTTTTTGTTGGAAGGTTGTCAAGCCTATACTTTTTCGCCGGTTTAACATTACAAAGAAGCCGCCCTGCCTTCCTCTCTTTATTTTTGTTTTTCTTCCTTCAGGATTTATCTACCTGGTAACTATTGCTATCTTCTGCCCTCAGTTTTTCACTAATGGCCCTCCCTTCATTCATATTAGTCACAACCAACTGGCTCCACGGTGGGAATTTCTATACAGAGTAGCGCGCTCTTCTTTTAATTTCTGAACTGTATCAAGCAGGTTCGTGATTCCTGGTCCTAAAAATGGCGCGACAAGTTTCAACCGATGCCGGGCATGATCTGAGTAGTACTTGTATAGAATGCCTACTGGCCTTCCAGTTGTGTGAGTTGAGTGATTAAACAGTTTGCCAGTTATATGGTCTCGCAATTCATCGCCAAAGGCGGTCGCCACTGGTTCACCTTCCCCATGGTAGTTGTAGTACTGGCATGGTCTTAGTTGTGGGCGTTGCTCTCTACTACAGTGCGCTAGCCGAAGGTTTTTGGTGACGCTTGCTGCATCTTCGACGAGCATGACAGTACTGCTACTAGATTTGTCCTTCTGTAGTTTCACCTTTCCCATCAGCACACCATGACGAATCTCCATTGGACCCCCGAGGCGTTGCACCTACTGAAATTTTGGAACAATTCCGACGCCCCTGCCATTAGCTTGGGAAGTGAGACGGCCGCCGTGCTTCCGAGAATAAGAATGAAAAGCGCGCCGCGACATTCCCAAAGCCCGCCCTTGCCTATTGCAATCGCTGAGCCAATGGAGGCGGTTGCCATTGTTTCACGATGCTGCTCGAAATCGTGAAGGCTTCGCAAGTCGCCCGCGATGTGCCTACTACTGCACGCACCCACCTAGTAAGCGCCAGGTATATTCGTGGCCCCCTTGCTCCGTGATGCACATGCTCACACTCGTGGACGCTTCAGCGTCCACGATGGCCATGAGATGACAACCCACGGACGCTGTGCTCCTTGCTGAGTAGGAGGCGAACTCCTGCTGCTACTACTTCCTGGAGCAGGCAAAGCTAGCAATTTTTGGGATTGGGGTCCAATCATGTTTGCCTCTCTTGTTGTAAACATCCACAAGCCACGACTTTGAGGGCTTTGCGCGTTGGCGTTTCCAAATGTTCCAGAATACGAGGGAGAAGTGTCCCAATTCTGGTAGCTTGTTCCATACATAGGCGCCGGCGAATTAGCTCGGAGACTGTTGCGCGCTTTGTTGCTGGGATGGAAAGCCTGGAAACGTGCCCCACCTATTAACGCCAATGCGATACTCTTGATTTTGTTGCCAGTTTCCACCTCTTCGCTGGTAGTTATTCTGGCCCTTGTGGCTGTTCCTGTTCTCGCCCTTTTTGCCCTTACCTTTTTGGTTTGGGTTATTGGTGAAGAAAGTACTCGACGAAGAACCTCGCGGGGCTTTGTCACGTTTGCCGCCCTGTTTGCCACTTCCTTTGCCTCCTTTCGTCTCTGGCTTGTTAGCATGATGCAAGCGCTCGGCAATTGCTATAGCATCAGCCGCTTCAGTCATCGTTTTCGGATTCTCCCTGATCAAGGTACTGCGAAGAACACCAGAGACACCCGTCCGATGAACGCGTAGGCGCTCTGCAATGGGACCGACGCACTTCCCCCACAATGGTGCCACGCATGACGCCCCAGCGTTGGAAGGAGTTCGCCGGTCACTCGTTTCTTCCTTGTTTGATGTTCCTTCCCCAGGTTGCTTACGGAGACGCTGAGGCTTTCAAACTGCTCCGCGTGCAGTTGTTTGCCTTTTCAGAATGGCCCGAATATCTTCAACTTCCGGCCTGCTTTTGATCTCCATGAACTCTGGCCCATCAGTGCGCGACGCAATGCCAACCCAAATACTAGAAAGCGAATACTTTGAAAGTAGCACCCCCGCCCATTTGTAGAAGGATGCACGCTGGTCCCTGTACTTGGGTGCATTTCGTCGACCATCTGCTTGGGCTTGGATGCTGTTGGCCTTAGAAGTTGCCGCTGTCACCTCTTCTCCTTCCGCTCTTCTTCCTTGCATCATGTTCCCCCACTACTTTTGCATCATGATCACGCAGCACTTCTTGGCCTTTCTCGTCGAGCCTTATTGTGCCGCCTATCTTCGTTCCCCTCGTACTCGTTCAGAGGGTCTGGGAAGTCTTCTTTTCCATTTTCTTCTAGTAGTAGCAAGCGCCTGCCCTTCTTGTTCTCGCCTTGTTCTGTTTTTCTTCACTTTTCCCAGATTTCGCCCGTTTCTGGGTCATACAACGTAGAGGAGGCGCTACCAGTGGGCGTCATTTTGATTGTTGAACGAAGATAGCACTAAAGAAGAAAACGCGCCAGAAGTGGCTAGATTCTGTCTCTACTGCTTCAAAAGACAAGCCGCCTACGCAAGGGCTTCACGACATAAAGCGAGGAGCGTGCCCCCATTTCTGCTAAGTCTTTTCGGAGTCAGAATCTTCGGCGCGACGTTCTTCTTCAAGTAGTTGAAGTCTTTAGCTTTTGCTTGCTTGTTCTTCCTAGTGCGGGACATTTGCAAGCCAGTAGCCAACTGGTAAAAGTTTTTGGAGCTAGTAGACATCAAGATAGCAAAGCCAGCGCTGCCGCAGTGTTTTAGTTGCAGAACTGTAGGCCGAAGCCCTTGCCTTTGTCGTTTAGGCGCAGCGCGATTCTGTAGCTATCTCGCTACTGCCTTCCGCTCCCTGCTTAACTTTTTGGACACGATTGCCGCGCTTCGTGGTCTCGCAGACGCTGAGGCGACCCCCTTCCTCAGCTCCTTCCACTTTGCCAGCGTGGCGGCTACAATGTCCCACCCCGTTACTTTTTGCCCGCGGCGTCTCTCTTGATACATCTTGACTTTAGAGCAGGCCACGGCTACTCTAGTCGCGGAGGGACTGAGCTCATTGCATGAACTTTGACGGTTTCTAAGCTCTTCAGACTGAAAACATGAAAGCCAAAGAAGAGCCAACCGGGCTGCCTATGACTGTGGCGCATGTTGGTGGCGATAAGTAACAGCCAGGCCCCCCCCAAGGTTTCCCGAATGCTATGCGCCTATAGGGTTCACCAAACAACGCACGACCCTCACACCTACGCGAAGCGCCAACTTTACCCGACCAGAAACCCAGAAGGCGTCGCAGTGTTGCTGTCGTTGTGAGGGTTCCTCTCTTCCGTGTGTTCGTACTTGAGGGCGCTGCGAAGAAAATCGCAAACCATAAAGACCGTGAAAGAAGAACGCGAAAAAGCTCGCGCGAACCAAAGAAACTGCGAAGATGTTTGCTTGATGTTGACGATGGGAAGTAGAACTGAGAAAGCGAGGCAAAGACCGCTGATGCTATTGGCTGAAACTGTCCACTCCGGGGAAGTTGTCACGAAATCGAAAAGACGCTGCGGCGTCGTGTCGAAAAGAAAGCAAATTGCTTCAGGGTGTTGCGATGTGAATGCCCGGCAAGAAGTTGCTTCTCTTCTCTTATTCGTTCCTTGAAGTCTGGCCGTGATCGTTTGAAGTGACGCCATTTCGCTCATGTTGACTGTTGCCCGCTCATTCCTACTCGTTCTCGTTTGAAAAGAAAGATCGCGCACGAAGATGCGTTGATGTGGAACTAGGGTCGCCAGCCTTAATAATTAAACGCCCACGCTGTGTTGTCAATGTTGCTGCTGTTGTTATTGATCTAGGCACGCTGCGAACACCTTGTCCCTTCACTTGTTCCGTTCCGTTCTTGTTTGTTGTGGTTGAATGAAAGCGCGAAAGTAAGAAATCGCTGATGCATCTTCTGCATTTGCGTGCACACTTGCACCGGCCCCACCTTCACCAAACGTCTCAGCGCTTTCACCATCATCACCATCAACAACCTCAAGCCTCACCCTGTAGGCGCATTTTTACAAGAGTAAGGAGAAGGGGGCGCCTGGATCCGGTCAGAGCAGTAACTTACTTTCTCAGCTGATACATTGAACACACTGCAAAAGTCGCAGACCGAGACTAAATAAGTTAGAGTCACAGCGCTGCTCGTATCGAACGCGAAACAAGGAAAAGCGAGACCAACTAACGACAACGAGCACCAAGGAGGCTAGCAAGAATTTTACAACATCGGCTAACCGCTTTCGGCTCTGTTTCGATCAGGACGAACATCGAACGAGAAGGGCCAACGAGTTTACACCCACGGCCTTCGACGTCATGTCTGTGATATCAACATCTTCAACCCCACCAACTTCAAGAGCATCAGCAGCCTCGGCCGAGGTCGGTCTCTGTTTGCGTTAAAAGTCTCAGGGCTTAACTTAAGCACTCACACCGCGACACAAATTCACAATGGAACGCCGGCCCCCGATTACCTCGGGCAGCATGCTGCCAAAGCTGCAAAGCCCTGGAAGATCCCCCGCCGCAGCCTCGGACCTGTCTGGGTTCGCGAGGTCTCTGCATGTTTTTCATGCATTTCAAAGTCTCGCACGTTGCTGCAAGGATCCAAAAGCGCTAACATTCATGGGCCATCTTATGAATTAGCTTCCAGGCTATTAAATTCCATGCCATGCGTAACAACAAGACACCAGCGAAAAGAGAGAAGCGAGGAGCGAGCCGCAAGCCAGCACGCGAGTGAGTGTGAGCCAGGAGAAAAGACAAGGACAAGCGCGCCAGGACAACGACAAGCGGCCAGGGAGAGGAGAGCCCGAAGGGAGTGCCCATGGCTGTAGCCGTAGCGTTCGCAAGACAGAATAGAACAACAGCGGAGCGGGGTGGCCCGACCTGCATGAACTGAGCGAGAAAGCCCGACACACACACAAGAAGGGCACACGGTGGGCCGAACGCCGTAGAGCTGTCCAAATTAGCCCCCCCGCGGAGCCCCCCGCCCCCTATTAAAAGGGCGGCCATCTTGCTCTTCTTTGATGCGTCACGCGTCACGCGCCGCGCATCAAGCCACGCGCGGCGCCGCGCGCGATCCCCGGATCGATCAACGGCCCGGGGATCAGTCCGCGATCCCCGGGCCGATCAGTGGCCCACAGATCGACCCGCGGCCCGTGGATCGATTCGGGGTCCGTGGCTCGTCTCGATCAGTGACCCCCGGGCCGATCACTCAGCGACCAACAGACCGGCCAGCGCTCCACGGATCGATCAGCGACCCACGGAGCGGCCAGCGATCCACGGAGCGGCCAGCGATCCACGGATCGACCAGTGGCCCGCGGCTCGATCAGTGGTCGGCGGATCGATCACCGGCCCGCGGATCGCTCACGGGTTCCCGGATCGCTCCGCGATCCGTGGATCGATCAGGGGCCCGCGACTCGATCAGTGGCCCGCGGATCGATCAGCGGCCCGCGGATCGATCAGTGGTCTGCGGATCGATCACTGGCCCGCAGATCGATCAGCGGCCCGCGGGTCGATGGGTCAGCGATCGTCTGCGGATCAGTCCGTCGGTGGTCCGTGAATCCATGTCGGCCGGTGATCCGTTGACCGATCCGTGATCCGTGGATCGGCGTCGACCAGTGGTCCGCGGATCAGTCAAGGACTCGCGGATCGATCGGCGATCCGTGGTTCGATCAGTGGCCCGCGGATCGATCTGCGCTCCGTGGATCGATTTCGATCAGCGATACGCGGATCGATCGGCGGCCCGTGGATGTGGGTGCCAAGGGCTCGCAGGTCGATCAGTGATCCACGGATCCATCGACCAAGGGCCCCCAGATCGACCAACGAGGCGCAAGCTGCTGCACCATGCTGCGCCAAGCTTGAAACTGAGAGCAGAGATCCCACTCACCCCCGAAGCCCTCGGGGTCACAAGAAGGCGGGCGCCACGCGTCACGAACAGCTCTACGGCGTTCCGCAAGTCCCACAAGACCGAGACAGCTGGCGGAGGTTCTCAAAGAACACCCGCAAGCAAACGAACGCGACCGGGGGCCAGAATATCGACAGCCCTACTTCGTTGCAGCGCCAGAGCGTACGGCGCAGGCAACGCCTAGGCCCAAGAAAAGCGGCGAACATCATACGCCAAGCCCACCGACGAGCTGCGAAAGCTACCGGCGCCGGCTTCAGTGGCTCAGAGAAAGCCCGAGAGACACAGCAAAGCAGCCAAGCAGCCAAATGAAGGCCGGCGCCCTCCGTTTCTTCTCCCCCCACGGCACAAGGCGCGGCCAAGCCGGGGGGAGGTGGAAAGACTGCCCCAAAGTCCTGGGGCTTTTCAGTGAAGAGCCCCAAGAACAGAGAGGCAGCCTCACGACTGACGACACGCACCGCGAGAAGAGGGTCGGTGGGGAGATCAGAAAAGGGGCAAGTGAATGAGCGGGAAAGACAGCAAGAACAGAAACGCAGGCGGCAAAAGAGACGCAGAGAGGAGGCGGAAAGAGTGCTGCGCGAGCCTGTAGACCTAGAGGCGCAAAGAGGAAAAAAAACCGAAACCAAAGAGGAAAAGCAGGCAGAAGTAAGAACGAAGAGCGAAAAGGAGCACAAAGCGGGCACCCATAGGGGGGGCAGGTGGACAGTTAGAAGGAGAGTGGCCGGGGAGCGCGGCTCCCTTAAAAACCACAAAGAAAGGCGGGGAGAAGCGGTCGCCCCTGTGCAAGATAAGAAAGAGAAGACCCGACACAAAAGACCCAGGAAAGACCTCACCGAGCGAACCCATGCCACCACAATGCAATAACAGGCACCCGCGGGTCTAGCGCATGCACCTGGGCCGGCCTCCAGCAAGCGGCCCCACACGCTTCGAGGATGGCAGACACCTCAGGAAAAGGCCCGACACAAAGACCCGACACCATACCAGCCCGCGAGGCTCACCGGCGCGGACGTTAAGGCCACACTTCGAGGGGCCAGCGAACTGTGACCCCAGCGCCCACTCCAGAATCACGCGACCCGATCCACGCAACCTGACCGGCGTGGACGTGACAGCCCCACTCCAGGTAGCTAGGCACTGCTCGACGCGGGGCCCCGACGTCCACACGCGCACCACCCAGCCAACCCCGCGGAGCTTGCACGAGGACCACGCCGCGCTTCGAGGCCTGCCAGCGAAATGCGGCGGGTGCGTCAGATGCGGCCCAGTCTACGTCACGGCAGCGCGGCCCGAAGGTAGGCGCCACAAGACCCCGCGGGAACCGCCGGTTAAAAAACCGGCTAAAGTTGACGGCTAAAAAAACGGCTAAAATTCACGGCTAAAAAAACGGCGAAGATCTGGGGCCAAATAGCGCCAAACTTGGGAGCGAACGGCAAAAAAATTCGGCGGCACGTCCTTCCAAAACTCGGCGACACTGCTCTAAACCGACCCCAAAAGCAAAAATGGCCGACTTCTAGGCGAAATCACACGAGAAAAAGACCAAAAATTTTAGCCGTTTTTACCCGTTTTTTTCCAACCCGGGACAAGGTGGGAAAATTCTAGCCGTTAAACCGTCGACCAGGACCCGGAACCCCACCCCCCAAGCCCAGACGCGACCCCTACCAAGTCCCCCCACCCCTTCGAGCGCGAGGCCCAGCACTTCCGCGCGAGCTGTTGCGCCAATCGTCAAGCCCCGGGGCCGTGGCTCAGTGTGGGCACCCAATGGCAGAGGCACTCCCCTAAATGCCCCCGGCCCCTCCTCCACAAGGGGCGGGCCAAGACGACCAAGCAACAGAAGACAAACACAAACAACCCCAACCCACTGAAAAGCAGCACGAAAAAACCCAGAAGGCCAGAAGCATCATGCCCGAAGACCGACGGCATATCGTCATCCTGACCAGCTTCAGCAACGCACCCCCGTCAGCCGCCACCCCTAAGACATGCACCCCCGAGCCAGCCGAGCCACTCAGCCAAAGCATACAGAACCGGAACCGATCGAAAAACACGACCGAAAAAGCACAACTCTTTCGGTCGTCTTTTTTGATCCGCTGCCGCAGATTTCAAGATCCGCAAGAACCTCTGTGGAATACCAGAAAAAAACACACGCAGGGGCGCCCCCCTCGTCGCTCGCAAATATACCAACAAAACAACAAGAGAAAAGCAGAAAAACCCCAGAAACGAATGAAACCGACACACAACGGCCCAGGGCAGGCGCCCCGCGATCCCAAAGAGCCGACTTTTTTAGCCAGTTTCTAACGCCATTGGTGGCCGGGTGCCCGTCCGCCTGAGGTCGCTCCACCGCATTAGCAAGTAACCGGAGGGCGGACCCCGTCCACCAAAATAGCAACTCGTAGCGATTTACCCTTAACACAGAGAAGGGCCTACCCATTCGCCACACGCTACACTACTGATCTGCTTGGCGGATGACGAACACGAACGGGCCCAAGGGATGGCGAGGGCGGCTGTCTCCTCGTCACACGGTGGGCAATGACTAAAATTAAAATTTTTTACATACGCGCTCGCGATTACGTGGCCACCGTGCTCCCCTACCAGTGTACACATGCAAGGCCCTTGACGTTCTTCTAATGGACACAATAAGAAGACCTAGATCAGAAGGTAGAAGCCAACGCTTTTACCAATAGAGACAACGAAGCAATGATGCCTCTTCCTTCTCTTCTTCGAAGTTTTCCGAGAAGTCTACGGCTGAGTAGTCCGCACGAACCCTACGCAGTCTCCCTCTTCCTTTTGAACCTACTCCCTCCCCTGAAGCTGTTGCGTATTTTTGCCTCGTGTTCGTTGGTGACGAGGATAAAGAGACGACGAAGCCCAACGTAGTGGCATGACGGGGTCACGGTAGACTAACCAATGTGATAGGAGGAGATCAGACCGAAAGTCTGACTCTCGTCAATGAGTCCTATTATAGAAGTAGAGTAGTGCCAAACCAAAGCCGAAGGGTCAAGGTTCAATCTTACAAAATAAGTAGAGTACGCAGTACCACGCCAAGCTTTTTGCTTCTTCTGCGTTCCAGCTTTGATAAGGTAAGATCGGTAGAATAACACTGAATGCCACGACTTCGCCGCCACACGATGATGAACTCTAGGCTTTGCTTTGGCAGAGCGCCCGAAGGACGACGTCTAATTCGACTCAGCTCGAGGCCATCCCGACCCCGTCATCGCGACCCCCTTCCCCTTGGTGTATTTCACGAGAATACAAGGCAAAAGGAGACCAAGATGCCGAGAGCGATGGATAAAAGCTGGCCATAATTTCAGGGGTCGCCGTGGTTATCGTCCGCCTAGGTGGAGGCCCCAAACGTTGGGTTTGAGTGCCTAACTGTTTTCACAGGCTCCTCGTTGCTGTCTTGTCGCCTGGAACGACGTGAGTTTTTCAGGTTTTTTCAGGTTGTAGAAGTAGAATGTCGCTTTCTCAGGTTGTAGACATCAGGCCTCAGTATTGATATAATCGCCTCAGCTTCTTACTCGGAGCTGCTGGGTGCCCTTGGTTTGGATTTCGAAGAATGTGAGGTTAGGTGGAACAGAGACAAAAAGAACGTGGACAACAATACAGCAAAAAACTAGCAGCAAGAACCAACAAGATGATGATAGAATCAATCAAACCAGATGGGTACCAATGTACAAAAAAATGGATATGTCAGTGAATCAAATCAAATCAAAAGGGTATATCAGTTACAACCAAGAAAAGTCTTTACCAAAAAAGTCAGTATGAACTAGAGGCAGTAATATGAGCTAGAGTCTTGCCAGGATACTGCATTCCCAATGGAAAATCTACCCAACTTGAGCAATATCCTCACAATCAGTGAGCGATTAGGTGGGCGCACCTTGTTCTACATATTTGAATACTCATCCTAAGCTTAACAGACGCCAAATGGATCACGAGCAAGACCATGCTCAAACGAAAAGGACGACCATGCTTCGTCGATCATCTGTAGTATCAGACGTCTCTTCTGTCTCTCAATTCTCTCTGTTACGGCCTTTCCCCTCTACGCCCTCTCTCTGCTACAACGCCCCCGAGGATGGTGTCGGTGAGACATCCAGGGGCACACGATGCTCCAAGTAGTAATCCTCCTAGAACTTGAAGTATCTGGTAGTCCTCCTAGAAATGATGACACTCCTTGTGATGTTTGTGCCTCTGTTGTACTTCAGCCTATTCACTTCTACTTGTCCTCCTACTTTCTCCTTCTATATGTCTCATTATATCTCTCAACAGAACTCGCAGGCACCGCTCGGCAACTACTTTGGGGTGCTTGTGGACACGTGGCTCGCCTTCTCGTCTTAAAGCAAAAGAGCCAGGGGGCGCTCAACGTAGGGCACCGCAGCAGACAGATACTCACTGTATAGTTTGAGAAAATTCAGCCGTAAGGATTGCGTCAAATCATAAGTTCTTCTATCAGAGGGATAGAAAAACTAAGGAGGGGATAGAAAAGCTTCGTTGTCTTTCATATTTGATAATAAAAGTCAACGACCCCCTCATCATCTGGCTCTAGGTTATGCGAGAGCAGTCGTGATTGTGCTCCTCCAGACTGGCCTCTTGCGAACTCGTCTCGCATACTACGCAGGCTGCTACGCCAGTTCGCTTCTTCCACTACATGACGGAAACTATGTTTCCCCGCCTCTGTCTCCTTACCCGCCAAATTAGAGGCACCGACAGCCCGTCTTTTAGTACACCTTTGAGCTTGTTCCAAGAAGGAACTGGCTGAGAGATGGTGTAAAAGATGGGTTGACCAAACCAACAATGCACAGGGTTTCCCCCATGTAATATTCTAAAAGGATTATAAGACGCCCACGCGACGACGAAGCGTCTAGTAGAGCGGTTCTGGCCTGAAAAAGTAAGAGGAAGTGGCGCGAAAGTGTAAGGGTTTTGGAAAGTGAGGCTCAAAGCGGTCGCTTTGGCCTCAGAAAGTAAGGGCTCTGGCCTGGGAAAGTAAGCCGAAACAAGTGGCGCAAACTTCATCTTTAAGTAGTTCTAGTTTTAGCACTAGTAGATGCAAACTCTTGAGATACAAAAACAAATTTGGGCAAAGACATTCCCTCCGCCTACAACTGAACTAAGATCAAGACAAAACTGCAACTACTGGAAAAGCGAGCTCTTTCTTTCTTTGACTGCCAGCTGGAGTGAAGGCGAGGCATCACCCCACGCAGACCCCTGCAGGGGAATCGCTAGCATCTTTTTTATTCCTCTCCTACTTACTTTTGCAAATTGCAATCCTTTGAGATGCCGACATCCCGCCACAGGGCAGACGAATCTACTTCAACGGAATCCCAACGGGCGCCACGACTGGCCGAAGAGTCAGCCACGGAGCGAAACCTCCCAGAGCCGCTGGAATTCCAAGCCATCTGCCCCCCCAACCGCGCCCCCAATCCCTCGCACCCGACTCGAATGGGAAGACATTCGCGCCCACGCCCTGCTGCAGCCAACCAGCCCCAGTCCTGGCTACCAAGCCTGCTGACCACACGCCCACGCGAACACCGGCGGAAGCCGGCAGCAAGTTACACAGACTCCAGCCGCGTCACGGGCTACCCGAGCCGGCCCCTGCTTCCGCAAAGGCGTCCCCCGGTTTATCGGCCGCGGAGCATGGTGCTACTTTTTTGCGCTTTTGTTCACGGCGCTTTCTGTCGTGTTGCTTTTTCTGCTGTTTTTTGTCACAGATTGTCCCCAAACCCACCAAAAACGCCGCCCGGAAACGTGTTGGGGGTCCGCTCTTTTTTGCACACTAGCGCAAAAAAACCTACAAACCAAAAACGCCTAAAGGTGGCGTTGCAAAAATGACAAAACACCACACAAAAAAAAGCACAAAACGAACACACCCCCCGCCCAAAGTCGCTAGCTTGGCCGCCGCCAGCTCTGGTCTCCACAACACGGAACGGACCGCGCGCCAAAGGCTGCAAACGATGCGACACGCCGACGCTGTGCCCGAGTGCCGTACCCACCACACAGGCGAGGCCGCTAAGTGGCCCGAATTGAATCCCGTGGCGCTTGGTGACCTGTTCGACGTAAGCCCCAGCCAGCTCTTCGGCGCGTTCGCGGATCATGTCGCGCGCCTCTGCCAGCCATTCGAGTCGCCCGGCCCAGGGCAGTACCTTTCGAAGTGCTCGCTGCTGGATCCGGTAGAGAGTCGCAAGGCAGAAGCTGGCTCCCGGCCGCGAACGATTTGCAAAGGCGAAAGCCCGACGCGGCCTGTCTGGTCTGCGTGTGGCAGCGAAAAGCCCACCGAAAAGGCGCAACGCACTGCGCGCAATCTCCTCAGCCTCATGTTTGTAGCAGAAAGCTGCGAGGGTACTCGCTGAGGGGTCTGCGCGCTTGTTCGCTGAGCAGTTGCGAGGTGGGGCTGTAGGCGCTCCCGCGAAAATGTCGATAGTTGAACATCTCGCCCATTTTGCTGATTATCTGCGCTATGAAATGCAAACGAGGCGCAGCCCTCTGTCACTACGAAGCTCACGAAATAAAAAGACCACAGGAGCAGGCGCAAGGAAGAGGAAGAATTAGACGGACTAGACCCGACGCTGAACGAGGAGTAATCCCGCCACGGCCCACCGCTACAGAAGTCACCCCGGTGACACACCGAAAGAAAGTCCACCCGCTAAGACGACAGACGCAGGGAAGGACGTACACGAAACCCATACGCGGCGCCATCTGTCCAACGAAGGCAACCCCATAAGGGTCAGCCGGGTGCGTCCGCATACTAGATCGCGGATAAGGCCGCACGGTCGCGCGCCGTTTGCTCTGCGCGCAAACCTTGCACACCCTGCAAGGGCAGCGAGCCTGCCGCCGCATCCCTTCGCCCCTACGAAAAAGCGCTGCCCGATCATTACAAGCACCGCGCCACGACCTTGGCGCCCAGCGTCGAGAGGCGAACAGCGGGAGCGCTCTAAGATCTTGGCGCGAAATTTCTTCGATACATAAACCCGATAGCAAGCTCCGAACTCGTCGAACGTCTGCCCGCGCAAGATCTTCCGGCTTGGATGATCTGCGAGCGGGAGGGGAGCCAAGCCAAGCCGTCCAACAAGCCGCGCCTCCCACGCTGCTCGGCGTGCTCCAGTTCTGCAGCTACGAACCCCTGCACGCCGATGCCAATGCTTCCCACATCTATGCGAGCCGCTGCTTGTCCTGGCGTGGCGTTGTGCTGAAGATCTTGCTCGAGGTCGTCCCTCCGCAGGCGGACGCACTAAGCCCGAATCGTCACCAGTAGCACCGTCGCGGCCTCCGTGCCCTGGCCCTGCTAGCTCTTCAGCTGCTGCCAGTAAGTCCCCGGCAGGTTGCCCTACTGATGAGCGTAGCTCTTCAGGCTGTAAAGCAGAAGAATAGCTGCTACTTTGTTCTTGTACTACAACGGCAACGCCCTCTGCTTGGTGATCAACTTGCTCCCCGTTCAGAAGAAGATCGGCCGGCGCTGCTGTGCCTGCATTTCCGTCGAAAAATAAGAGGGCCGCCTATCGTCATAAAATGGACCCCCTTGATATCTGGCGCTAAGCTTGAAGCCTATCGATATCGGTTTAGCTTCAGCCGAACTGCCTCGAGGTGCGTACTGCATGCGCCTGAGGGCTCTGCGATGCCCCGGCACTTCCTGCGATAGCCGGTCTTCCTTCCTGGTCTGTCCATCACGACAAGAGAGAGGCTCTCCCGCCTTGAAGATGGCGCGCCCGAATCTGCGAGCGCCACACCAGTGGCGCGCAAGAACTTCTCCCGCGATCGTTTTACCTGAGGGCCGAGGCCGTGCGGCCTTGCGCTATGCAATCGAGGCGCAAGCTCTGGCCTGTTCTGCTGCCTCCGTAATCAGTGCGCTACCCGTTGAGAGAAAGCGCTCAAGAAAAGCGGGCAGCTTATTCACGACGCCGCAGAGGCAAGCCTGCTGCGCTGATGTTGCTGCAAGCGACAGAGAAGCCCCGACTACTCTGCCTGCCAAGCTTAGAAGAAGAGCGAAGGCCTCACCTTCGCTTTTGTTGCTCTCGAACGTGCTAGCGGCTTAGCCGTTGCGCGCGCGCCCCCTGCATGCTCGCTCTCTCAGCATGAGCCCCACGAAAACGGTCGAGCGTAGGTAGAGGCTCGTCGTCGAGTTCGATGCCATATAAGCGCGCCACCAGCTCACGAACAGGCACGCCGTCCGCTATTGGTTGGCTGGCTGCACGCCCAAGCTCGCGCTTTGCGTCATCAGCTCCAAGAAAGTGGCGAGATATTAAGAAGCCAAGGCCCGGAAGGTCAGCGCCTGGCGAAAGCGAGAAACCGAACGCGCCGCCACACTCCTGAAAGATGTCAAGCGCCAGCCCGTTTGCCTTTTTCCGCACGCGCTTAGTTCCTGGACAGATCTCGCCGGAGGCGATCCTTAGTGCGTTCTTTGGTGTTGTCGCTGTTGCGATGATCATGACGGACGGCAGCACGGTGCCCACGAGTGGCGCCCCGACAACCTAACACAGCGAAACAGGCCGCGCCGGATTCTTTCTCTGTGATGTTCCAAAGGATTCCGCAACCCTTGCCAGCTTTGTAGCCGAGGCCGGTGATGCTTGGCCTTCGTCGTCCTCCTGGGTCTGTCTGAGTCCCCCAGCATGCTGCACACACGTCAGCAGAGTCGCATAATGAAGACGCGCCACCCCCAGCGCAGTTGCTACGAGGAGAGGAGAGCCCACCCTCTGCGATGTTCTGCGCCTTCTTTCCCTCTTTGTCGTTGTGGGAGTCGCACACCCTCGAAGGAACGCGGCCCCTTCCATTCTTGCCGTAGCGGCGCAACGGCGAGACGGCCTCCCCAGTGTACGGGCAGAACCTGCCGAACCATTGCCCCACATGCCTGAAGCTCCCCACGCCGTCGGCGGGCTTTGGTTTCCGAAGTTGTTGCGCCGTCAGTTTGTGCGGGGTCAGTGCAAGAACCCGCGCCCGCATAGAGTGCCGCACCCCAAGCCATCGAAAGAGCAGCGGAAAATCATGAAGCAGAGAGAGATGGCATGGGCCTGCGTGGATGTCAACTCCGACGACATCCCCGAAGTAGACTAGAGAGCTGAGTAGGCGCCCGCTTTAGTCAGGTTAGGTTAGGAAACAGATGAGCAATATCTGAGGCATTCCAACGCACACGAAGCGCAGCTCTGACCTGTTAGAGCGATAGACTGATCTAGCAACGTTAGCCCACCCCAAGGCTTTTTTTATGTAGCAAATGCTCGAACGTCTGCCGTGCTCTCAAGTAGAACGAGCCGAAGGCATCATAAGCGAGCCCCCCCTGTTGAAGCGAATTCGGAAGGCCTCCACGATCAGGGCCCACTGAAGTATAACAAACGCGCTCACCTAAAGGCTTTTTTTGTGAGTAATTAAGCTGCGCCTTGCTTGCTCAATGGGAGAGAATCGCCACCGAAAATAGTACGTAGACGCCGCAGCTCAGATGCCAGAGGTCGGCTGTAAGAAAAGCAGAATATAACGCCAGGGCTGGCTCATGCAGGAGGGCATAACCCTCAAAAAGGCGCCACGGCGTGACAAGTACGCAGCCAGCCTATGAACATTCTGAAGCGACACACCTTCCAAGAGTGCAGCGACATCTGCCCAGGAATAAATATACACAAGCAACGAATCAAAAAAGGAAGACGAGGCGTTTTAAAAAAAAAGACTTGCAAGGAGTGCCCCAGCTAAGCCCATGCAGGTGGGGCTGAAGAACGTAAACGCTACAGCGAGCATCTCGCAAAATGTATTTGGCGCCAGTGTATTGCTATGCCTAAGCCCTTCCTTTGGGGGCGAGGTCTTGCCCCATTCCGAGAGCGTTAGTTTGATGGTTAAAAAAACAGAGCGCAAAATGTCCGACAACGGTGCACACGCCCAAGAAGACTGCCGGCTCGAGTTCTAAACGATGCGGGGGCAGATTAACTTGGACACGCGCAGGAGACTGCCGCCCCAGCCCCTAGATGCCGAGGCGCGTGGCCTCATTAAGAAAGTGCGCCACATGTCTACGAGGAAGGCCAGGCGAATTGCAACAGCGCATAGCCGAACACATCAGCTTCGCAATAACTGAAACTGCGCAAGAAGATGCCAGGCTGGGCGCAAGCATGAGGAATCACATTAGATTGACCCCGTCAGAGCTGATGAGAAAACTGGAGGAAATATGAAGAAAAAAACGCGCTTGCTCGTTTTTGTTTCAGTGGGTTGGATCTCGTTGATCTGTTTGCATCAGATCGCTCTACTTTGTTGGTAGGGCGGCAGTTTCAATATTTCAGTCTGTCTGTTGGTTTTGGGAGCGATTTGATGGAAAGACGTGCAGGAACGGCCTCCGAAGTGCAGAACAGCGCGCGGATCTGAGTTAAGGACGCCTTAAATATGACCATTCTCCACCTCAGTGGTTTTAGGTCTGGCCTCCTTGAAGTGGTCTGTAGTCGGTTGACTTATCGCTCAGTAGATCTTTGTGGGGATGAGCTCGCTGAACTTGCAGGGAGTGCTCGCTCCTTGCTCATACGACTGCGGCAGCACATCGCCGCAAGAAAAGAGATGTCGCGTCTATGTACAACCAGAAGCGCGCTCGAGCGTGTCGGTTCATGTACAATCGGAATGGGGATTCAGCGCATGGAAGACCGGAACTGAAAGCATAGCGCCGCGATGTGTGAGACCTACGGCTATGCGCGTGGTCCTTGTGAGCTTCAGTTTCTGACTGTGATGGGGATGCATATGCATGAGAACAAGCCTAGCTCACTGCACAGCGGCAGCATAGAAACGCATCACTCACAAGGCGGCAGTGTTATTCTTCAAGCGGATAAGTTGATCGATTGAAGGCCTTGATTTGTTTGTCGCCTCGGTATTCAGTTCGAAAATACAGAGCAAGACGAAAAGCGAATGGCTCTCGCAGAGAGGAGAAAGAGCATCGCCGAGTGAGAGACTTCCCTTGACCTCGAGCACCTCTCGAAAAGCGCAAAAGCCGGCGTAGTTTCTTCGCTGAAACAAGACGAAGAAAAAGGACGAAATGGCTGGAAAAAGCAGGCTGCATATTGACTGAAAAAAAAAAAGTCTGCGTGTGTGTTAGGCTTCATATCCTCAAAGAAAGAAGCTGGCTGAAACAACGGAAAGACTAGGTCTCAGATCTTCTGCTTTTGCATGTTGAACCGTGAGAGTATAAGACTACTGCAAGCATTTCAAGACGCCGAAGGATTTACTCTCTGCTATGCTTAAACGGAATAAGAATGCCCGCCGAGGGAAAGAGTCTGAGCGAGCGAGCGCAGCGATCGTTCGCAAAGCCGAAACGAGAGCAGCAGCAGCGCCTGTTGGTTCTAACACCGAAGGAGGAGGAAGCCCAGGCCTTCCTTGATAGATACTTCGAGGAGTCCACTCCTTTGAAAGTCGATGGACCTGATAGGAGGACGCTGCACAAGACCACCCATGGGCTAAAGCAAGCAGCGAAAGATCAAGTAGTCGAGTTTCTTCAGAAGGCAACACGCTGCGACTTTACCTACCGTTCTGAAGGTGACGGGACTTCTCGGTCGGTCCTCGAAGTCGGCGAGGCAGGCAGAGAAGTACGGCGCGGCTCTAAAATAAATGGTTTGCCATTGGGAACGTGCTGTCGTGGCATGCAGCTGGTTCTCAACGTCGTGGCTGGGCTCGAATACCAACTGAGGCCATTTTATTCGCGCCTAAGCGTGCGCAGGAGATTCAAGAAGCAGATCGGCAGTCTGAACAGCATGGAGGAAACAGTGAAACCGTGCATCGAGTCTACGTCCCAGTCCCGTTTGAACTTACGGAGGCCGCGGACGTGGCGGATTGTGTCCTCAATGTGGCAGAAAGTGGCGAGCTTCTAAGACATCTCCCACAGGGTAAACTTCTCATCTTCCTCTACTACACGGATTCGGGAGGTTCAACGCAGAGCCAGCAGCCCTGGATTGGCCGGCACTGGACTTCAAGCGCGATGCAGAATGGGAGGAGAGGAGTTTACTGGCCTGGCAGGTGCCGTATTCACCAGGCCGCAATCATAGCAAGGGAATCAAATTCAGTCGCGTTGTCCTGCGCGCGGGTGAATGGAAAGACGTGGGAGAAAAGGGCTCACCTCGCGACACTAGACTCTGTTAAGTTTTAAGTACAAGCTGAGGATTTGAACGGAAGCGAGTGAGTTCCATTGTAGTTGAGTTGCTTGGCCTGATGATTGATCTTCTCCCTGAAGAAGCTTCGTAAGCTGATAGCTACGCGTGGACTTATTTTATTGAGCTTGTTTATCATTTCAGGCGAAATCAATGAGCCTGAAGCGACGAGACATCTCCACCGGGCTGACCAGTTTTATGAGCAACTACTTGCACGAAGTTCCGGATGTCCAAGCCCCGGAGCGCTTGGAGCACTTATCGAAGCTATTTCGAGTTGCAGAAAAAGATAAGGCCGCCCTGAAGCAAGTGCAGTTTGTGGATGGTGAGCATCCAGAGGAAGGTGCACACAAACACGGGAAACGCAAAGCAGCTACGACTAGCCTTTCACCGACTAACGTCAGGATTCCGAGCTCCTTCTTGGAGCAGGTGGACAACCTTCATCACAGAAACAGGAAAGCTTCTGCTCTGCGTTTTGTACCACGTGAGCGTCGTCGCCAGCCGGCTTTATGGCGATCAAATCAAATTGAAGGACGGAGCGCATGTAAATCCAATTCGAGCAGTCAACTCGAAAAAGGGCACAGCTAAACTCCATAGGCCTTCGCGCCATTATATACTGCAACCCCATGAAGAGCGTAGATGACTCATCAAAGACAAGCACGGCCCTGGTCAGGTTCTGATAAAGATGTAGAGCATTTTTCACTTGTTGCAAATTGTTGCACTTGAGAAGGAACCTAGTGGAGGCAACCCTTTACTTTCCTCTACTCTTCAGGCGACGCCTTCTTGCTGTGTGTGTCCTGTTATTTCGAGTACCTGCTGGGGCAGCCGATCAGTCATTATCTCCTGATCGAGTTGCAGGATAAGAATTGTGGGCGTTTGAAATACGAGACACTTGCCAAGAGGACTGGGAGAAAACGCTGAAGCAGTTGGGAGAGGTGCAGGACCTTGCGGCGGACGTTTCCTCATTATGCCACGAACAGCTATCGACGGAGCAGATCGCAACGGTACTACTATCTACAACTCTAGATCATGTTCTTGAGAGTGGAGCTCTCCAATGGATACAGAAAGCAGGCGGGTCGGGGTTTTTAGATGGATTCTGCTTCTGTCACTACTTTCGTTCCCAGTCTATTGCCATTATTTCGCCTGTTTCCGATTCTACGTATACAATTTCGCTACGGGCGCGCAGCTTGCTTGCGTTGCAAGTGCTGTCATGTTCGATCGGCGGCCCGGTTCTTTCCGGGATGTTCATGAAAGCTTCCTCGAAGATTACTTCAACGGCAAAGCGACCCTGAGCTCCTTAATCCGGCTGGGCCTCTCAGTCATACACGATGGGGATCCAGGATACTGCGCACTAGAGTCGCTTCGCCGGTGGGTCATGCAGCGGGATGACAGTCAAACGCAGGAAGCTAAGCTGAGTCGAGTGATGACTGTTCTCTACGAGCAGAAGCGGAGAAGTAAAGGAGTTGAGACCAAAGTGCAGCGTGTGAAGAGAAAGGCGAAAAATGGGGCGGGGAACAGAGCGATGAAGAATATCACCGCACTGCAGATGCGGGCAGACGCAATCGCCAGCGAGTCGCGTGCTGCTGCCAATGACCTTACTGCAGAGCTGAAGAAGAAGCCGAAGCAGAAAAAGCGGCGCTACCAGTACAAGCGCGCCTACGACATCGCGAAATCAGTCAAATGGAGAAGGGCCTTCAAGAAGAAAGAGGTGGTGCCGGGAATAGGGCCGATGCTTCCCACGGGTAACGACGTCTCCACCGTTCCAAAGAGAGAGCTCGACAGGGCGACTATGGACGCGATCAAGAAACAGCAAGTAGCTGACGAAGGAGAGAATGGCGCTTCTTCTGCGCAGCAGCCTACTACTTTTAAAGAAAGTGACGAGGATGAAGAAGAAGCGCAAGAAATTGGCGAATTTTGTAGAAATCAGGAGCGAGCTTTCTTCGATGGCGTCCGCAGTAAGCTCCGCAAGTGGTTGGCTGGCAGTGCCATGCTTTTGACACATGCTGAAAAGAAGCGCGAAGGGCTTTGCCGACGATGGTGGCAGAAGATCAAGCACCAACCTAGTACCACCACCATCCAGCCGAGGCAACTGCACACGACAGAGAGGAAAGTGGCGCCAGCTTGTCGCAGTGCAAGGAAGAAAGCCAAAGAGCAAGGCGGTGACGAACTAGCACTACAAGTGGCGGAAGATACTGCTGCCGACGAAGGAACTGATATTGTTGAAGATGAAGATGATACTGAGGAGGAACTGCTGGGGAGTCCTGTGTATGTTTTCCTCATCGAGTTCGATACTCCAGAGGAATTTGAGCCGGGAGGCCTCCTGGCTGAAGGGGAGGGGGACTTGCCTCGCGTCATGCTATCACTCAGAGTCGATCTCAAATGCGCTGAAGTTAGTGGGGTGCGGCTAGACGCTGCTCCTCGTGCGCGAGGCGAGCGTTGGCGCTTGACAGACGCCATCGCTCACAGTGCAGCCCTGCCTAAAAAGCCGGCCTACCAGCGTAGTCCGGTGAGGTTGTGGAAGGCGAACATCATGGGGGAACAGGAAGGAAGTCGCTTGGCTGTGCAAGTAGCTCGAGGGCACGAGATGACTGTCAGGCCGAAGAATAAGAAGGCAGAAGAAGTAGAACTACGCGGAGACACTACTGGAAACAGCAATCTACTGCAGCGCATGTTGAATCAATGAGAAAAAGCGGAAGAGGGTTAGAGGCCAACACGCAGAGGGCGGGGGAATCAAAAAAGCGAAGCGCCCACACGTCTTCAATCCAGAAGCTAATCCTAAGAAGAAGAACAAAGACACACTAAAAGAGGCTACTGCAGGCGACTTCTCTCCCAGTAAAGGAAGCAGCAGAAAAAGCGGACCGAGAAGAATTCAGCAAAACCGTCCCCACTTCTCCTAAAAAAGAGGCCCAGAAAGGGAAGCCTACTGCTATGAAGCTTGGGGAGGACATCACACGACAGCACTACGAGCAGAAGGCGTTCGTCAGTAGGTCGCTGGCTTGTACACAAATAGAAGGGCTCAAAGTTGCAGATGGGTCTTCAGTTACTACCTACAAACAAAGCGGGAGGCTAACGGATCGCTTACGAATAACCGTGGAAGAGAGTAGGAAGGCGAGACTTCTGGAGGTGGTGAGGCGCGCTTCTATTGATTTGCTGCCCAAGAGTCAGTATGGCATTCGGAAGTTTCAGTATCCTGAAAACGAGTGCCACCATGTGGCCTATCTTGCAGCCTTATGGGCGTTGAGGGTGCGGCTCATTGTGGACAGAGCAGGGCCCTGCCTACAGTACGGAATGGAAAGCACAAGTGTGGGAATCCAGGGCAGTCGGCTCTGGAGTGCCAGGACTACGTCTCTGAGTGTCTACATTACGGGCGGGAGCATTGGAAGCACTTGAAAGGAGAAAACTGGAGAATCTTCAATCGTATGAAGGCTCTTTGCGATGAAGCACTCACGCCTCTGCGAGCAGGGAAGGAGGACGACGTCTCTGAAGATTTCGACGATCATCCATAAGGGGCCTTCTCCTTCTTCATGAATAGACTAAAACAGAGGCTCTCAGCCTTGTAGAATTGCTGCGCATAAACTGAACTACCGCAAGGGTGAATTTCATACAGAGAGCCTCTGTCTCTTATTGAAAAAATGGCATAGACTGACTAATAGTAGTAAAGTGAACACTTCCCCAATTGTTCTCGTTATTGATTTGGGCCGAATACTTGTGAACTAAGTAAAAGAAGGCAATACTTGAGTAGAGAGCTTATATTTCTTATGTGTATAGTGCAGGGCAATTGGGGTAGCTAGTAGCTTCCTGCGGCAAGTCGCAGGGCCAAAAGGGGGATCCCCCTCAAGTCGGGGAGTAGCTTGCAACAGCAAGCAGCAGCAGGAGCAGAATTTGCAAGCGAAAAGCAGGCGAGGCACGCTTCTAAGCGGATGGGGGCTAGGGAGCTTTTGCAAGCGCAAAAACTGAAGAAGAGCGCACTTGAAGGCAGCTGCGAAATACCATGTAAGACATGACGCAAATTCACTTTTTCTGAGAAAAAATTTGACGAAAATGCGCCCGAAAGTGTCTATTTTTCTAGCGAAAAGCGCTGGCTTTGCGGGAGGTATTTTCTAAGAAAAAATCAGCGCAAATCCTAAAAGTATTGAGTTCCTACGTAATTCCCTTAGTGAGCTGAGTTCTCGCTCAGATTTTTCTACTGCAAAAAATATTTCGTCAGAAAATATAGGGTCCAAATTTTCTAAAGAAAGAGGCACTTTCTGCATGTTTTTTGCAAGATTTCTGAAGCTCCCAGGAATTTTTGCATCTGCAAAGCCCAAAGCTTTCTGCATAAAGTGCATAGCTGGACTTTCGGAAGAAGTGAGAAGAATACGAAAGGACCCCCGTGGGCCACAATTCTGTCAGGCCGAGCTCATGAATTCGCCAAGGATAAAGGACTACTGCTCTATGAAGGCTGAGAGCCAATGCTGGCACGAGTAGAGAAGGAAGACGCGAAAGCGTTCAGGCGTGGCTCCCTTGGGCGTACAAGTGAAAAGATGAAGCAAGAAGGTAACGGTAAGAGGGATGCTCTTGGCAGAGAAGGTAGAGAGTCCTTTGCCCCCGCGATAAATCAGTGTGCGAACGGTGCTAGGATCTGTAAGGTTTTTCCAAGGTCGGAATCAATCAAGAAGCAAGAAGGCCTGAACTTGAACTGATGTCGTACTTGTTTCGTTATTTCTCTCAGTGTAAAGCCCGAAGGTGTCGACGACTATACCAGCTTGCTCTTTCATTGTTGGACTCGACTTTTTGTCCGATCAGACTGCCCTTCTTTTTCACTCGATAGGCATGCCGTAGACGTAGGCTGGCACAGGGCTCGTCGCTCTTTGAGTAATTTGACCACTTTCCACTCATCTGCAGACAGATGCTCTTGCGATTGCCTCTCCTTCAGTTCATGTAAAGAGAGAACTCTCCTGCGTTTTTCGTCATCGCTTCTTTCTCTCACGCCCTCTTGTAGCAGCAAAAAGCGGAAGATACTCCTTCGCGGATATCTTTCTACCTCGTTTTCAAACTAACTTATCTTCACACAACAGCAGCAGTGCTCCCTTGAAAGACCGCGCGGTCACTCAAAATGCCTCCACGCCAAAACAACCGCAATCCGCACGCGGGTCAGGGCAAGCGCCCTGCTCGCCGTTTGCGTCAGAATCCTTCTGACGAGGCCGCCAACGAAATCGCCAACCAGATCCATGCCCAGGCGCTTTCTTGTAATAGTTTTGGACTTCAATCAGCATGCTTCCAATCATGAGAAGAGTGCTCAGCTTGATACGTAGAAGGAATGGCTTCTTTTCCGGTTTGTATCTTCAGGGCGAAGCTCTCCATGTTTGCGCGTACTTCTCCGACATTCAAGCCCCACCTTCACCCTCTCCATTTCTCCACACTCCTCCCAGCCCCTTCCGAACGTGCTCTATGCAATTCGTGAAGTGTTCCGCGCCTCGGCCCGTAATCGTAACAGAGCTACTCAGGCTCAGCTGAGTCCGCCTCCGGTGGGAATGGGGACTGCTGCCGTGCAGACTGTTGTCGCCAACGTGTCCGAGTACAGCACCGAGGCACGCCGCATCTCTGTCGTCGTCTCTGGTGCGCGCTTGACGGAGGAGCTGGCGACTCTGGGCGGACTCGATCCCTTTTCCGACGCTGAACACGATCTCACCAGCGTAGTGATGTCTGATAGAATTAGAGTGCTGACGTAATGAAAGAAGGACACACTTCAAGCTTTTGGCTCACGGTACTACTATAGGGAAACACTGCGCAGGGTATGAACTTGCAAGCGCTGTTTCTCTTTCTGGGAGTGTCCAGGTTAGTACATGATGAAGATTCACTTTGGGAAACGTCTCAGACTCACACCGTAAAAGTCTGTAATTGGGAGGACCTGAATCATCCGAGGGAGTGCGATTTTCTTGGATCTACGCATGATAAGATAGCAGGCTGTCTTGAATATAAAAGGGGTCCGACGTTGGAGGCATCCACTGCGCGACGCTGTCTCATTCCATGACAATGCTCACACATAAGAAAGATGCGACAAGAAGCGTCGCACTCAGTTGTGACACCGAAAACGCAGGGCGCTGCTCTGTTACGTGGATAGAGTTTCGCCACCGGTCGTCTCAAGGTCTGTGATTTAGATTCTTTACATATTCATCATCCCCGTTCATAAAATCACCACACAGACCTCGATCATGAACCGCGCAGAAGTGCAAACGACTCGCGCTTCTGCCGGCCGCATGTTGCGCGGATTAAGCCGCGTTGCTGCCGTTACAGCTCTCGCGCCTCGTCTCTTGGTCCTGGAGGATTGTGCCCGCCGCACCCTCTTCGTCGGCGTGGTTGTCGCCAGAAATGATCGTGGCCAACGACTCGATCTATACGGATTGTTCGACTGGTGCTATTCTTCTGATGATTCTAAGCCACTTGCAAGATGACACTCATGAAGAAGATCGCCATAATGTCCATGCTATGCACAGCTTTCTTACACATTTGTAGTGGACGCCAAGAAGAAGCCAGCATGGAGTTATAGTTTATTGGCGGAAGGTTGTGAGAAGTAAGCTGATGCGTCTTCGCTCGAATGCGCTACAAATGGTTTCGCGTCCATCCTTAGCATGCAACTACAGGCTTGAGGCGAACACTGCGGACGTTTCCGCCCTGTCGATCCTCCACGAGTTTTGCACCCAGTGCGAACCGCTTGTCCGCACCAATCAGATTGCTACTCTGGATCCGCTGCGCTTGGCTGTGATCCAAGGCGATCCTCCAGAGTCTCTGCTGCGCAAGTACTTCGAAGAGTTCCAGTTCCAAACGGTACTCGTGTGTTTCTATCTTTTAGATGGTCGCCGTATTTCGTTCGCTTTCATCACCGACGAAACAGATACAGCCTCAGGAAGAATCACAGGGAACGCATGGCCTTTTCTCTAAAACTGCTACCACTCTTCTCACATTGCTCATTCGCGTTGTTCTTTTCAAGCCGTAACATGCTTACCCCACGCTCACAGATGATCAATGGAGCGCGTCTGAAGATCGCTGAGGAGCAGTCGCTGCGTGTCACGGTCGACTTGGCTCTTAAAAGCGCGGACTTTCACGGGCAACCCATTGCGGAAAGCGTTCGCTGCTTAACCGACTGCCGTTGGGAATTCTTCAAGCAGTTGCTGGACAAGGCGTTTGAAGCGGCTCCCAACGGTCTCGCCCCGTTCGAACAACGCCCCTGGATGCTGGTACTTTTTTAGTAGTAACTGATGCTAGCGCTAGAGACCCTGCCCAACTGCTGTCTTTTAGAAGTCGCTCGAGCTGTATACACTGTAAGAAAGTGCCAACTTCTACTCTTGTTGCTTAGATTTAGACGCCCTATCTCCATGCCAGTCCTCATCCTTGAACTTTATCCCACTACTGGGCGACGTGAAAGTCGCTACGTTGTGGAGCTGTGTTGTCCGCGGGTTGGGTCTGCCGATGAACCGCCCGACCTTCATGGGAGTCAGCACTTCGCTCAGCATCGCGACTCCGCAAGGAGTGGGATTCAGAGTGCTAATCTGTCTTGTTGTCTCAGTATCGTGCAAGGTATAGACCGCGAATAAGTCCCACCGCTGTGCCCGGATGTCTCTGAAGTCCTCAAGCTGTTAGCGTTCGTCTCCTGTCTAGATCAGTACACTGCTGCGCGACACTTTCGCCACTTGATTACCTCGGTGGAATCTTCGCGCCTTATTGTCTTAAAATAGTCCATTTCTCCAACACCTCCAGAGCCGCTCCATGGGCAAGGAGCTCGAGCGCGTGATGCCTCCAGGCCGTCTCCGTCGCAAACTGATCACAGCCTGCGAGAAGGTGCACGGTGAGGGCCTGCAAGTCTACAGCTCGAAACTGGGCACCTGCATCATGGACCTGAACAACGACCAGGAGGCTCACTTCCTGGCTGGAATCCAGTACTTCAAACAGTTCGGCTTGGAGATGGCCCAAGGCATCAGAGAGGTTTCCGGATTCGTCGTCGCTCTGTCCATGATCATCTCGCATGTCGACATGGCAGATATCCAGGGTCACCAGGAAGACGCTGCTCGCCGCATGGAGGTCTTGGAGGCTCTCGCTGACCAAGACAAGATCACTCCGGCCCTGCGGTCGCTTATCCGTGGTCTGCGTGCTGCGGTCGTTGGTCATGTCAGCCGGAGCATGCTGACTCGCGTCGAGAACTCCTTGCCCCGTACTACATCTTTATACTTATTCTCTTTAGATTTTTTAGAGATGAAAGACTCAGTGCAGTTATTTTCGAACTCATTTCTAAGAATCATCTTCGTATAATATCCTCACCTTAACACCTTCAGACAATCCGGCCGAGGCCGAACGCTTGCACAACCAGATGCCGACTACTTGGCTGTTTGTGTGGATGCAGCGTGCTACGGATCTCGCCGTAAAAATCGACGACAGCCGCCGCGCTGTGGGTCTCAACGCTCAGAGCGCACGCATGGGCCAGCACGCTAACCTGCAGCACTATCTGAACCCGGCCCACGCTGCTCCGCCTGCTGCTGAGGCACAAGACGATGATGACCGACGAAGAAGAGGAAGAAGAAGATGGGAATGAAGGCGAAGCTGTCGATGCTCCGAACGGTGACCAAAATGATGACGATGGCGATGGCTCCGACGATAATGCTCCGCCGCAGGCTTCTCCGAAGAAAGCCTCCCACGAATCTGCCAACACTGCCAGCACTTCCGTTTCCTAAGTGCTGGAAGGCACTCCGAGCACCCACAGCAGGACTTCTCATTGAGAATACGGAGCGCAAGTGAAGAAGTTGTCACTTTGGGACTCGTTCCATGTATGTTAGTCATTTAGTTTCTCGCATAGAGTTTCTCTTTGACCATGAAGGCTTCCGCTGGCCATACAGTGGAGTTTTGATAATTCGCGACTCATGAAAGAAAGTACGTAGGCACTGGCGTGGCATGGCGCTAATGTGCGGCCTTTTCGTTTGGCTTCACCTGATAGCACCACGAAGAAGCAATCCCCGCCCCGATGTCAGTAGTGAAGTTATGAATTTCTATCATCATTCAAGATGCTCGCCGAGATGTATATCTAACGATAACTCACGTACGGAAGGGATGTGCGTAGTTCGCAACTGTTTGGGTAAGCTTATGAGGAGGTCGCTCAACGTATAAAGATGAAGATACTCGGCCACTTTCTTGGGAAGTAGTTCGCCAGTTCACAAGTCGTCTGGAAGATAAACAGGAGGACGCGCAGCAACATGACGCAGATACTTGGCAACTACACCGGGCGAAGCATGCAGACAGCTAGCGGCCACTCTTTTGCTTCGTGCTTTAGATTGTTGAAGCTAGTGTCACCATCCACGCACTTGAATACACTCGGGGGGATATTCACTCGCACAGTTTTGAACAGAACTAGTCTCTAGTCATGAAGTTTTCCAGTAGTCGGCGTTATCTCCTCGAGGTGTCATACCTATACGAAGACACTTCACAGATATCGGGACACTTTCGAACTAGAAGCAGCACTGGTCTCGCTTATATGATTGAGGTCGATGATAGATCACTGGCGCGCACTTCTGCGACAGTATTCGCCCTCCACCTTCAGAATTTAGATTGTACACCCTTACGCCTGACGTTGTTAGCCCATCACTTCCGCACTACACCACCGAGGTTCTACTGCAGGTGTTGGGGTGAGGGTATCAATCTAGTGGGTTTCTACTCGGGAAGAAATTCACGCTTCACCCTGATGCACCTCCGAGGACAGTGGTGGCGAGGGGGTGCCTCACCTTGGGTGAAGCAATCCACAAAAGCCGAGTGTCATGCTGTTGGTTTCAGAGGATGTAGTACTATGCACTTGCCACCCTCAACGAGAAAAGAAAGACGAGGCTGCGGGTGCCAGAACTTGCGGGATTGGGGGTAGCGAAGTGTTTTCAGCTTTCTGGGGAAAGCAAGTAGGCCCACCTGTCGACCGAGAGAGCGAGAGAAGGCAGCGCCGTCTTTGTCTTATCGGTCGGTCCGTGCGACAGCAGAGCGAAGCAAGAAGAAGGAAGAATCTGCCAAAGAGCCTCAGAGAACAAAGAAGACGAAAAGCATAAGAACAAGCAGAGCAAGGAAGTGAGCTGATAAAGATCGGTATGAGAGTCTGCGGATTCGCATTCAGTCGAGAGACACAAAAACGAGCGAGGTTATTTCTCTCGGCTGTGATGCGTGTCGTTTACAGTCAGAGCCTCAGGCTTTTGCTTACTTCTTGCTGTACTAGCGTCATTACTTAGTAGGCCGACGGGATCAAATTAGAGACAGAGCCCCCCGCCCTCAGCTCAGCGCTGGACAATGTCAGCGCTTAAGCCAAGGCGCCCCTCCAGAGGAAGCGAACTTCTTCGAGCCACTTCTTCGGGGTGCCGCAGCACGCAGCTGGCCCGACTGGCGCCCCAGACCGAGTACTGGCCTCCAGCAAACAAGAAACGCGAAGCCCCATCGCCGCTCTCGTCGTTGGTGGACAATATCAGAGACCTCAGAAACCCTCCGGACAAGGCTCACAGAAAGAAGCACCCTGGGAAGAAGGTGCGGCCCTGTTCTGTTGGCAAGGTTCGCCGATGGAGACGAGGCAGGTCGCCAGCCCCTGGGGGTCATAGCTCTCAGCCGTCAGATGGCCGCACTCATCTTGGGCGGCGTCACATCCTCTAGCAGTTCCCCGGAGATTAGAGGCGAGCGCGGCCCCCAGTAGGTGGCCACATTATATTTATGCGCGCACGTGTTCAGCAATAGTGGCCAAATGCTCCCAGTGTATCGCCCTCTTTTGTTTTTCAAAGTGGGAGCTTTTCTCCCCCACTAAATAATCACCCGAGTCACGCACTCGCCTTGCCTGCTCCTAAAGGTTCGCCGCGCCTGTTCTCATGCGGCGAATCTATCGGCGCCAAAAGCCTAAGAGGGACGTCTGAAACCCAAGACGCGATAGAGAACTGTCGCCATGCGCTTCCCGGTCGAACAGAGCAACAAGACCAACCAAGCCCATCGACCCACCTGCCCCGCAGAACAAGGCGATCCTTTTGGAACGCGGAGCGGCGATGACTTCGGCCACAGAAATCTTGGAGCAGGGCACTGCTTTGCCTGCAGGGCTGCAATGTCATGGACGACGACGCTGCTGCCATGAACAAGAGGCCCGCCCACTAAGGAGGCAGCTGGAATGGCAAAAGAGTCCGAGGCGCAAGCGGGCCCCTATCTGAGGGGAATGAGTACAACTGCACCCAGTGGAAGACCCTTTATCTTCAACGAGTGCCCACCGAAAGTGAGAACGAAGTAAGAAGAAGGCACCCAGCGCCACATGCTCGCCTACGTCTCTCTACTACGTCCAAGAGGCGCACGCTCAGCGATGGCAGCACGCTCAGCGAGTCTCTGTGCCTGTTGGCTGTTCCGCTGTTGATGGTTTCGGGGTGGGTGGCTGAAATCCTTAAAGCCTGCAACTGCACTCCAGTGACGGGCGACCATCTACAACATGAACACAACAAGCCAGCGGCGTGGCCGCCAAACATGGGGAGGCGCCTCGCGTTCCAGGGGCTAGTCTGTGCGGCTGACAAAGTTCACGCGGTTACCTGTTGGAAACGAATAGCATGGGGGACACGCATGGGCTTCAGGCGGTTGGCCATTGCCCTGCCCGAAGTCTACGCCGACGACGGCGCCGGGGTTGTTTGTCCCGAAAAAGTTGGCACCGGAGGCGCTGGCCTCGTCCTTGGTTGTTCTCGTCGCCATTGGTGTCCCGTATTCGGTCTTGGTGGAGCAAATTGCTGAAGTTCTAAGCCTTCTCCTTGACTTCGCAAAGACGCCCCCGGGGTTTGGCACTTGCCAGAAGCGAGCGCAGTCAGGAATGAAAATCACAGAAGCAGCTGGCGAAACCCTAGAGAGGGGAGTGCTGCCAGCCGCCGAGCGATGCTAAGAAGCTGCAAGAAGCAGCCCCCTCCGTCTTCTCTAGCCTGATGGGCCGCACGACGTCGCCAGCCCTGCGCCCGCTCGTTAACAAGTCCAACGAGCTCGACACCATGAACAGCTGCGGCGTGTCGTCTCGTCTGCGTCAGTGTCTCCAACTCCAGGCGGTGCGCTATTTCCTTCAGCTTCCAACCAAGAGGAAGACAAAGCCCGCGAAACACAATTTGGCGCCGAAGCTTCTGGATACAGATGCCTCGTCAGTCTGACCCCGAGAAGAGTACCGGCACGCTGCCCGGCACGTGGGTGCTGCCTCTATCTGACTGGCTGCCCATGGATGTGCGCGACAAGGAGCCTCGCCCCTGGATCTCGAAATGCTCTCGCCCCCTCCCATTAATGTGCTTGGGCTTGTGCGCGAGGAACTCAGGCGGCCCAATGTTGTTAGATTTTGGGGATTCCAAAAAATTAGAGGAAGCGCGAAGGGATCGATGTCGGCCCGAGGTGGGCCAGGTCCAATCTGGCCCATTCTTGTATCGGGAGCAGTCCGGTCGCGTGCTTTCATTCGAGAGAAGTGAACAGTTTAGCAAGTAACTACTTTCCCAGGCCTTCACTTTTACCACTAGACCCCGCAAACATGGAAAGCCCTAAACCATAAGCCCAACCCTAAACCCTAGTAGGAGAAGTGCTAGCATTAATGAAAATGCAAAAAAGTAGGAGAGTACGCGTCTGACCCCTGGCAGATAGCAGGCGCTTTTGTTCCATGTCGAGTGCGCTCTCAGCTTCCCTCCGCGAATCCTCCAACAAACCCACACGGAAGCTTTAGGGGATGGAAAACGGCGAGGACCATGCTAAAAGAGACGGGAGCGAGACTCGTAAAAAAGCGAAGACTTCCAAACAAAGAGGAAGGAGCCAGCCTACGCCGGTCCAGGGAATAAGCGTAGAGCCCTTCTAAAAAGAGAGGAACTTCTACAGGACGAGGAACCCCTAAGGAAAAGACGAGGAGCACCAAAGCCACAAGGATGCGAAACTTCTAAACTTCAAAAGGGTGAGGGCGTTGCACACTTCTACAAGGCGAAAGCCCTGCGGGCATTCTAGCTGAAAACCCTAAAAGCCTTCACACTGATGCCAGAGACGCTTCTAAATCTAAAGACCCAAAAAGCCGCGCCCTTTCTCCAAAACTTCTAAAAAAGGTCGAGCCGTGTATCTGAAGGCCTTCCCATAGTTCCGCAAGTTCTGAAGCGTAAGCCCTGAAGCCCATGATCCAACTTCCAGAAGTGGCACACTTCTAAAAATTCTAAAAGCCGCCCCATTTTTCTGGAGAAGTTCGAACATCCAGCAAGCCTCCCCGACAGGCCTGCAGCCCAGCACTTGTCTACAGAAGTTTCCAGGCCTGCCTGTGCACACTAGGAGCGCACACCCCCGCCCCTTTTCAGGTGGTGCGCTTTCTATATAATTCGCGGCCTGTTTCAGTTGTACAGCTTGAGAAATGCCCGCACGATTCTCACGCGGTTGCAAAGTTGCCAAACGTGTGGGCCCCCTTTCTTATGTGTCACCGCACCAACCCCCCACCATAGGCGCAGCACTTCAGTGCCGTGATCGTAGTCCCCACAGTATTGCAATGGCCTCCACCGTCATCATATTGACGACCTCCATGCCCATACGGCTGCGACCATCATCCCCACCGCCTTCCCAGAGCTATTCTTTTAACATTTGCGGAACACAGCGGGGAGGTGGCTGGATCGGAAACTTTTAGGAGCCGCCGAATATTCCGAATCCCAAAGCCATCACATGCGAAGCTGAAAAAAATTCTGCAGGCGACTTGTAAAAAACCTCCCAAGAGCAGAGCGCCCGGCGCGCACGCTCCTACTCCTACACACCTATAAGATAAGCGCTAGAACACTGAAAACCTAGAAAACTAGACCCGCAGGGGAGTCAAGTTCGCAACAGTACAGCACCCCCCTCACTATACCTGCGAAGGCTGGAGCAAGTCCATTGAGTTTGCTGATTCTCATGCAGTTGCTCATGTCTATGGGTCTCAAGCTACTTGCTACGCTAGGGGCCTCGGCGCTGACGTTCTCGATCCCGATAGTATTCCACTCCTATGGTGATCATCCTGATGGCGATCCGCCTGGTGTGATCTTGTTGGTCTTCCTATTGGTGTGATTCTGATCCTGTAACCATTTGGCTCGCGATCTTGGTGGGCCTCTTGGCTGAGATCCTTGAGCCGTTTCACGTTGATTGTTGATCTATCCACTATCACTCTGCCCAACAATAAGATAGTTAGGAGCGAGCACGCCTAGGAGGGGGCGGGCGCCCGTGTCTATTCTTAGGGAATTGCCTGCCCTGATTTGGATCAGAAGGGCACGCAGCAATGCAACCCCAATGACCGAAATCACCCTGCCAAAGTTGGCACAGGCTTCCTGATCTAAAAAAAATTTCTAGAAAAAAACAAAATATTAATTCTAATATTTATACAATTGACCAAACCCTGCGATCCCCTTAAGGGTGGGCCCTTAAGGAAGACCCTTAAGGAAGCTCCTTAAAAGTGCGCCACCCTTAAGGAGCTCCCCCAGCGCCCCTCTCTTAATAAAAGTGGCTTCTATAGACCCTGCCTCAAGGGAGAGCGCAGAAGCCGCGACAGCTATGTCAGAAGCAGTTAGCCAACCCGTGGAGCCTAGGCTACTAGGGAGCCGCCCAAGGCTTCTGAGCTAGCTGACCAAGCAAGGCCGCACCCTGAGCCAACTGGCCAAGGCTTCCCCGCTCGCTGGCTGCCCGTAGCTTCTGAGCCGGCTGGCCACGGCTTCTAAGATGCCTGGCCATGTCAGTGTCTGGAGCTCCCTCCCAATGGCTTCCAAGCTGACTGGCCATAGCTTCTAAGCTGTCAGGCCATGGCTTTTGAGCTAGCTGGCCAAGGCTTCAAAGCGAGCAGGCGGGCGGCCGTTTCTGAGCTAGTCAGCCATGGCGCCCAAGTTCATTGCTTGGCCCCCCAATATTAAGCTAACAAGCTGGCCGCCAAGGCTTCAGGGCTAGCAAGCTGGCCAAAGCTTCAGAGTCAGAGTTAGCTGGCCACGGCTTCGTAGCTAGCTGTCCGACGCTTCTGCGCTAGCTGTCTAAGCGAGCTGGCCATGGCTTCAGACCTAGCGCGCCATGGCCATGGCTCCCAAGCTGGCTGGCCATGGCTTCCAAGGTCTAAGCTCGCTGGCGGTGGCTCCTGAGCTCGCTCGCCATGGCTTCCGGGGGGGGATGGCTGGCCACCCAAGGCTTCCACGCTAGCGGGCCCTGGCTTCTGGGCTAGCTCGCTATGGCTTCCAGCAAGCTGGCCAGCCATGGCTCCCAAGCTAGCTGGCCAGCCATGGCTTCCAAGCTAGCTGGCCACACCTTCGGAAGCCACGGCGTCCAAGCTAGCTGGTCACTCATGGCTTCTGGGCTAGCTCGCTACGCTTTCATTTCAACCTGGCTGGCCATGGCTTCTAGTTCTAGGCTAGCTGGCCACGGCTTCGGCTCGGTCGCCATGGCTTCCAGCCAAGCTAGCTGGCCCCGCCTTCTCTCTGAGGTGGCTCGCCTTGGCTTCCAGGCAAGCTGGCCACGACTTGCTTCTGAGCAAGCTCGTCACTGCTTCCAAGCTAGCTGGCCAGGGCTTGGCTTCTGACTGGGCTACCTACCTCGCCACGGATGGCCCTCGAGCCAGCTGGCCACCGCTTCCGAGCTCGCTGGGGCCAGGCCTTGGCGTCCATTGGCTTCCCAGTGAGCAAGCTGGCCAAGGCAGTAGCCACAGCAGTCGCCCGCTTACTAGCCTCGCCACAGTGGGCGCCAGCTTGCCGGCCGTTCTAGCGTTGGCGCGCAGGAGGCGGCCCTTTTCGCTTGTCTTTCTGTATCTTAGTTATCTGCCTAGCCGTTAACCGATGCCCAGCCCAGCGGGCCCTTGATGGGCCCGCTTTCTGGGCATGTAAAGTTGAGGGTTTGAATCTATTCGGCGAGCTGCCTAAGATTTCCCAGGCGAGTTCTACCCGCTGGTCTAGCTTGTTGCTGGATTGTTATTGGCTTCTTGGGCATGTCTTCTAAATTTTTTCAAAACCAGCGCAAAAACCTCCATTGAAAAGGAAGTAAACTATTTAAAAAAACAAACGCAACGGCCACCCCCATAGCCATCCCAGTGTCTGTGGCTTTTCCCTCACGGACTAAATGACTGGGCTTCTGCGTCTATCTTGCTTCGAGTAGAGAGGACGGTGGAGAAAAGCAGAATTGCCCTTACAGATTGCCTTCGTCGAGGATCATGAAGGCAGTTCTTCCTACCAAGTTTTCATTTCCAGTGATGTGTCCACGGTTCTTTCCTGTATACGGCTTCAACTGTTGGTGTCGGTACATTTCAAAGAAATGGAGTAAATGCTACTGCTTCTATAATGTATATATTGTCTCATAGATCCTATGTCAGTAATAAAATCAGAGTAGAGCTGTGCACTAATGATGACACACATATGCACTAAATTTGCCAACCATGTGCAAGCATGTAAGTAACTAAATGCCAGAAAGTAGGCCAAAAGGTGCTGAGTTTTCTTTCGTTCAGTTCGGTTATCTTCAATGCTCGACTTTTCTCTCCTCCTCCTGCTTGGTCAACCTTTACAAGCAAGCACATGCACTAAATATGGGAATACTACTTCACCATAAGGCCAAGAAAATTCGTAGCGCGACTCGGCGTCCAGGAGGGCCACGGCCGTACCCGTCTTTCCCGCACTGCCAACAACTTTCAGGCGATGGCAACATATGAAAGGGGTTCGGGCTGTGGCGTTAGGAATAACAAGGGTAGACTGTACTAGGGTCCGTGAGTAGGAAAGCAATTCATAATATTCACTCGCCATGGAGGTAGGTAAGACTTTTTCAGATATGTGGGCACAAATAAGCAAGTAAGAGTAGGTGAGTAAGAGCAGGCAGGAAGGTGGGCAGGAAAGATTTCCGTAGGGTTTTTGGTAGCTAGGTAATGGTAGGAATCAAGCAAAACAAAAGGAAGACCCGCGAAGGAGGCCTAATCCTCCTTAGGCTAATTTAGATAATTTAGAATCCGACTGAGAGCGAGAAGGCAAACGATGTAGAGACATAGCATAGTTTACTGAGTTAGAGTGGATGAATGAATGTACCCACCCCAAGGACATAGAAGGCCACTGCCCTACTACTTCCACTGTATAAAATTTAGAAAAGCGATATAACATCATTGCCAGGGCCTTGCCGTTCGCACTGTGGAGTGAGACTATTAATTTTCGGAAAAAAGTCACGCACCAAAACGTCGCCACCTGACAGTTGAAAAATACAAAGGCTACCTCTCTCTTATTAAGCGCAAGTGCGCGCAGTTCTTGTTTTTAAGTTGGAAGTAATTGGATGGCTTCTGGTCGTGAGATTGCACTCCTAAAAATGTGCTTAGAGGATTTAAAAAAGGTCGACTACAGCGTCAACACCCTGCCAAGAAATGGCAAGCCATTTTCCAACGATCTAAAAAATTTGGAGGAAGAAATCTAATGCTTTCTCTCTGAGAAATCTGGTGAGCAGGCTGACGCTATTTCTAAAAAGTCTAAAAGTCCGAAGCCGAGCTCTGTTCTAAAAAATCTAAATACGAACTCTACACCATCCTCGGCGCTAATCAATCGAGTATCAGTATGTGACAGGAAATCTGACGAAAAGAGTTCAAAAGAGTAGATCTATAGGATACTTCGCAAAAGAAGTCACTCATTAGCACTACCCCGGATGAAGGATAACAAGGAGTTGCTGTATTTAAAAAATTCTAAAGAAATGAGTCTTCTTTTGAAGACTAATTGACTCAAGAAGCACCTTCTTCAGGCTTTTTGCTTCCTCAAAAGAAAATCTAAAGTAGATATCGCAAACTCAAAAAAATCAAAAAGCAATATCCAAGGAAATACGGCCTAAAGACCTCTGAAAATCCAAATCCATTCCCAAGACCTCTGAAAGTGAAAACTGTCACTTTCATTTCTAAAAAATCTAAAGATCTCTCAGATATCTCAAGGATTTCTTCCAATAGAGATACACACAGTGCGTTCCATGCAAAGAAGTCTCAAGATCGGTACCTCCAATAATCGGAGCCGCATACTTAGTAAGCGAACGGCTCAGCTCTGACTGTTATATTACTCGAAGACGCTGACGAACTAGAGCTACGTACTGTAGGGCTTTTTGCCCTGGCTCGTTTCTCCTAAGATGTTACGCAGGTGGGCGGAGATCTCCGCGCCATAGGTGGAGGAAGAGGCTGCAACCCCAGCACGAGGCTGCTTAACCGTTAAGCGGTCCACTACGTTCGCACGAGACGGGGCGCTAGCCTCGTGCTTAGCTGTGTCAAGAGATTGCATCTTGTCAAAACTCCTGAGCAGTCTATTTTGTTTCTAAAATCAATTCTCCACAGGTGCTTTTTATGCTGTGTCGTGCTGTATTAGTAAAACGTAACGAAGAACGAAACGGACCACTTGGTGTCCCCTGAGTCTTCTCTCTTTCTAAAGTTCGACTGTTTTTTTTGGGTTCGTGATGTATTGGTGTAGGGTTGGCGTTTTCTCTTGATTTGGAAGCAGCCTTTTGCTGGATTCGCTGATGCAAATTGTTCAATGCCTCATCTTTTCAAGATTTAGATTCTTTAGAAAACATCCTTTCGCGGGTTTTTAGAAATTCAACAGAACAAACGCAAAGAGTCGCACAGTGCTACTTTTACTACGTGTGTGATAGAAGATACTAGTACAACTGCACTTTCTAAAAGTATGAGTTATCAGAGCTTATAGACCACAACTACCCTGACTTTCTAAAAAAACCACAACAGGAACAGTTGGCAGATAAGCTATCACTGCCACACCATGCTCATTGTGATTCCTGACGTTTCATTTCAGTAAAAAATCTGCACTATATTCGTTCCCTTTATCGTCTCTTCAGTTTCCACACTCTCTCTCTCTCTCTCAGGGCTCACTACTCATTTCGCCATCGGTTCTTCATGTCCCTTTCATTCTTTTCACTCTTCTCTATCCTTGTTTCCCTTGCTTCTCAATATTTTCTGCCGCCATTTGCGCTCTAGGTGTCTGATAACTCTTCCACGTCTAAGTCGTAGCTCTTATCGTAAGCAACACCTTGGTCCATTAGCACAAGGTCCAGGTGGAGATATGTCTGTGGTTCATTTAGATAATTCAGATTCTTTAGATCTTCGCGATTCCAAGCTTTCCCTCCTGCTCCAGAAATCAGATTTGGATTTTTTAGATTTTCAGAAGTCAACTTCGCCTAGATTTAGAAAATTTAGAAGATTGATTCAACTCTCCTTTTCATGACATGAACCATTTCGTCTCGTAGACGATGAGGGGGTATCAATGCACCGTATCCATGACACGAAGGGAGGGGAAACGACAAGGACGGAGTAGAAAGTTGGATCATGTAGAAAGTTGTAATCAATGATGCAAGTGACCGGAAGCCGTGTTTACCTTGGCTGCAAGTGACCGCAAGCTCTGTGCGGCTTAATCCATGCTTCCTTTTAGATTCGAAGACGTACAAGTACAGTGCCATCTTCACTTCGTCACGGTCTGCAGAAGTCTACAAAAATAGTCTGCGCCGTCGCGTGACGCGGGAAGTGTGCTCGCGCTCCGCTAACTGCAAAGTAAGTTAGACCTTAACGAGATCATCTTGCCTGTTTGGGAAAGAACTCCATCATTCTTTCCTCCTTTACGAAACTCTTTAGCAAGTTTTCCCTGTAGAAGCGGTAGAGTTCTATCAAAGAAGTCTAAATCTACAAATGTAAATTGATGATAGTAAGTATTTAGATTATTTAGATTTAGGATTTAGAAAACTATTCAGTGTTCAAACAAGGATCGTTGCGAGTCACGCGTTACACCATAGGAAACATTCACAGCACTAGCAAGATTCTTTTAGGAAACATTCACAGCACATCAATCTATGTTGAGTATTGCTCTCGTACTAATACAGACGGACGGTGGACTTGGACATCATCTTTTAATACATCAATGAGGAGGTGTGTCTCCCTAGGTCTCTTTAGATGTTGTTTTCTCCATCGTAGATGAGGACTGTATCTATCTGCTTCGAATCTTTCGTCCAAGTAGCTTTCTGTTCAGCCTTAGTTTAGCCAGAGCCAAAAGTTGATGTAGCTGTACATTTCTATGCATAAGCAAATGGTGACAATCTAACTCCAATAGTGTCCCAGAAACGAATGATCCTCGAAATGAAAAAGCACACTACAAAACTAAGCTCTCCTATCGCTTACTGCGATCTTTGTCTTTAGATCTCTTAAAACGACCTTGCCTCTAGTAAACTACGCTCACCAAAACAAAAAATAGTCTTAGTCTTAGTCTTAGCAACGAGTGTCTTATTACAAGATGATGCTTGTACTTTCTTAGCAACGAATTAGAAAAGCCTCAAATGGATGCATCGAATTTTTGTCAACTACTAACAGGCTTAGGTGTGGAAACTCCGTCCTATGCTCTGAGTCTACTAACTCTGACAGTTACAAAGAAGAAAAAGTGCTTTTTAGATTGTGATTGAGATGGATCTTTAGTTTATTTGGTAAAGTCTCTATTGTGGTGCTATCGGTCATATTCTGGTGCTACAACGTCTGTCACCTGTGCTCCCGCAGCTTGTCCACTAGCACCCTCTGCGCCGTTGGTTGCCGCCGGTTGGTTTTTCTCGAATAAGAGCACCGCCAACTTCGTGAGCAACATGGTGGCCGTTTGTCGGACTTCCGTACTATACCCGTAGCGACTGAGGTTGTGCAACGCCTTGTGGCCGCCGATCTTGTTCACCGCCAAAAGATTGCCCTCCAACTCACAGACCTTCAGATACACATCCACGATCATCGGAGCCGGGCCCTGGGCCACCAAAATGCGCTCCCACGGACCACCGAGGACAATCGTTAGGAGGAGAAATTGGTGATCACGCAACTACGAAAAGAAACACAGGCATCCGATACTGCATCTAAATCTAGTAGGTGACCTGCTGTTATAATGATGACGTTAGTCGATTCGGATTGGACTGTGACTTCCTAGTATAATACGAAGGAAGAATTCATATCCGCCAATTTTTTACGTTTAGATTACTTTCCAGGAGTCACTTTACAGTATGTCCAGTTGTCATGAATTTAGATTATTTAGAAATGTAAAGAAGTCGTATATGAAGTTCGTAACTTGGTCATCGCAGTTTTGTTGTTGAAGGCTTGGATGATGTGCTTGGTGCAGTACGTGAGCAAGTCGTAGCCACCCTGTTCGTTGGCAAACGCTACTTCCGCCGTAAAACCCGTCGCAAGTCAGGAGTTCAATACTGCTCAAGTTAGAGAGGTTTTTCAGGTAAGTAATTCTTTGTTTTGATGGTAATCTACTTGTAAAAGAAGAGTGGTGCAGCCAACCTAACTAGTATAAAGTTAACTGTCTAAGTATACCTTCTTTTAAAAATTTAGGTACAAGCAGATGATTCTTTGAAGTAATAACTGCTCTTAGCCTACTCACCAGCAATCTATAGACCCTATAAAGTAATCACAACATCAACAACAATCCTTAACTGCAGCGCTGAGCGAACCACGGCAGCTGCCCGGACGTAGAGGAACAACTTCATCTCGGGGAATCCACCCTGATTGGCGTCCATCAAGTCTCTAGGTGGAATCTGCGGGGAGAGGATGTTCTGAATCTTCTTCAGCTGGAAGAACGCGGCACCACGGATTCTATCTGGAGTTGGAGTTGATGTTCTTATCATGAAGACGATGCTGAACAAAAAAAATAAAAGATCAGTCAAGGACCTGATTTTCTTAAAAAAGATATTTCATCTGGTTGCCTTTCTTTTTAGAAGAATACTTGACTGTGACGCTGCTCGTTGGTGCGTGTTCACTGCGAAGGCCAGCGCGTAGAGAAGGTGACAGAGATAGGTCGAATACTGAGGCCCCTCCCGAGTCTTAGGGCCCCTAGCTTTCAACAGCCGCTGGTCTTCACGGGATATTTCATCAGTCAGTAACTCCAATAGCTGTAGCATCGGATCCTGATACCTGAGGTGGGAATCAAAAAGAAAAATGTGCCTCCTCGGAAATGGAGAAATCATCTTCGTCTAGCGTATGCTATTGTGAAAGGGAGGGCCTCCCACGTATTGACACAATAAAAATCTAAATTTTCTAAAAAACAACATGAACATTCTCACATTCAAAATAAAATACGCACTTACCCATTTATCTTTCAGAAAGAAGAAATATAAGTAGTACTCACAAACCGCATCTCTGCGAAAATCCACGGGGTCTGGCGTCGTGACATCATCAAGCGCTGGCTGTGAGACGGCCGCGAGATGGTCTGGTCCTGCGGATGATGGGTCTTCTCTGGCACTCCCGATACTTGGCGGCGCCTTCTTTGGGGGAACCAGGCAAGGTCTTAGAAACTTGACCTTCTATATTCACGTACTTTTTTAGCTTGTTCTCCATTGTACTAACAAGGATGACTAGAAAAGGTTGAGATTTGTATTTTTCATGCCGTCAGCAGGAGTTTTTGTTGTACCTTCTACTACTGCGTAGTTCTTGTACCACGCTCGACTAAGAAACAGGTTGTCATAACTGTCCAAGCAGGTAGGTAGCCAAAGACCGAATACTGCGTCCGAAGGCAAGCTCGTGCGTGAAGGACAGACACCGGAAAATAAGGCTGTATTAACCAAGGTTCCAAGATATGCTGTCTGAACCGTCACGGGCAAAGGGCTGAGACGGGTCTGGGACAACACCGTTCGAAGCGAAATTCGATATGCCGATCAACAGCGACTCTTGATGCCTAGTATTGGGAGTGGTGTATTTCGAGTAGAAGATTGGTCCTGGGTTGTTCTTTTAGAAATTTTTTGGCATTGTTTTCATGCAATTACATGTACATCGAACCTTTGACGGATTTAGATATTTTGAAGATTTAAAACGAGCGACAAAACTCGAATAGACGAGGGTATACATCCGTACGTACTTGGCATGCATTGTCTGGATCTATTTGCACTTACTGCGAGAGTAGATTGGGTCGTGTATACCAAGGATAGAAGTATAAAGTCGGTGTTAATATGAGTACTGAAAGAATTTCGCGAGCAAGGATTCTTGGATCGTGTTGCTGCTTCAGAGACGTCAAAATGGAAATCAAGACCAGCTGCGACAGGTGCACTCTTGGGTACGGCAGGAGAAGTGCACGCATCACCGGTGTAATCGCGAAGTGGTCCACCAATTGAGTGAGGAAAAATTCTGGTGCCTCCATAGCACGTAAAGACGCTGCTAGTCCTCCTAACCGGATCGAAATGTCCCAACTTTGGTTCATCACGTCACAAGTGATCTTCACAAACACACTGCACAACGAAGGTTAGAAGACGGTGGGAACGAGGTACTATTCGATGAGAGAAGAGAATAATGAGATAGCAGTCGACACTACATGTGAAGGGGACAGTATGAAGAAGTATCCCCCAATTTCAAAAATGACGGCAGCGGCAGCTACCGCTCTCTTCAATCTAAGGATTCTCAAGAAATTTGTTGTAAAAACTAAAAACTCGCGTTCATATTAGGTTAGGTTAGGCCGTGAACCCTGCACATCGAACCCTCCCGGCACCTGGTTCGACTCCGAGGATGATTTAGTGACCTGAAAAAAGTCAACGTCGTGCACCGAGGCCGGCGCCCTGAGTAAAGTCGTGGCCATTAAATAGGACCGACGTCCACACGGGTCACCCCACTCCCCTCAAGGACCGACAAATCACTCTTACATTCTTTTTTCTTTGTGCTTCTTGCCCTGACATCCTCATCTACTGCAAGAGCGCCACACACCCACAAATCTGCACGCTAGCGCAACCGCTACCGCATAAGCCTTAACGCTACGATATGACCAGAAAGCCCTAAAGCGAGACACGAAGCCACCGGCTCGCTATTTGGTGCCATGATGGGGGGTCATCAGTGTGCATTTATGGGATGAACTGGTCACGCATGAGCTTGCGAGGCTGTGCTTCAGCCTGTAGCTTTTCACTGTCAGGATTGTGCACATGTCGCGCACTTGTGCTACTACAGTTGTTTTCTTTCTTTCCCTTCTTCATCTTCTTGTTTCTGCTTTTCTTCTGATCCATCCGCTTCCTAACCGCGCTCGCCAAGGTGGCTGCACTGGTACTAGTAGCTTTCTGCATGCTGTTGCCCTCGAATCGGCTAACATACTGCTTCATAGCAGCTTTTTGGCCATCGCCTCTCACCTCCATGATGCCGGGGACCATGACGGCAGCACGCGCTAAGAGCTTCTTCTCCTTGAACATGGCGGCCCGGCCTCGCCGTTCTTCGTAGTTCCGCACCGGTCCAAAAAGATTGACGAGCACCATTAAGCCAAGCTCCATACACCTTCTCAAAATATCATACCTGCAAGAAGCTCGCGCAAATTCTGTGAGCGTGGTGGGCCAAGACCGTGTTCGAATGGTTCTCCCAGATGAGACAGAGCATGCTAAACATCCTATTTCTCCAGTGAAGACCCAAGTTCTCGAGAAACCAGTCCGTGTTATATCTGCTCAAAGCGCAGATGGAGGTTAGAAGAGGCAAGACAGAGGTAGCAGTAGAAAGAGTTCAAAGTCGAGGACCTGCGTAGTTCTTCAATGAAGAAAATGATTTATATAAAGGCTTCTTCATCTAGTAGAGGTGTACTAGACGGAGGTAGACGAGGTAGTGGCAGTTCCACTTCCGGGCAATCGAACTTCAAAGCCCATCTAAGTAGGTAGCTCTTCAATCAAAAAATGATCTCGATCTTCATGAGAATCACCTCTAGATCTAGCATTTGTATTCGTCATAAGTAGAAGATGACGAAGCGTTCCTCGAAGGACACGTCTACGGGTACCGCTATCGATCCAACCATCTCGAATTTATGAGCTCCCGCCACCGATTGCGATTGACCTGGGCAAACATAACTTTTGCCGTCGGCGCCGTCGCTGTACTAGAAAAATATTCCCGTCCATCGGGGACCTGCAAGAGCAGCTGCAGGGCGATTGAGGCCACCTTTTCAGCCACTCCTGACCCAGTGTCTCGCTTGATCCAGCCTTGACGCAGCGGCTTTTTGAAACTTCCCCCAACGTTTATGTTGACCCCTTCTTCGCTGCCTTGTAGCTGGATCTGCAGCTCGTTCTGCTCCTTAGGTGTCGGCATCAACGCGCAAGGAAGCAGAGCTCGAGAATCGTCGTAGACGATGGACTTCAACATGAGCAGGACACAGCACAGCATGCTATCGTAGAGACTCCCAAAACGCTTGGTCTGCTCCGGCTTCTCTTCCGCAGTTGCAGCAGAGTCCTGCGCTTCACTACGACCCTCTCTAGCAAGAGTGATGGAGGACGCTGCAAAGCCTGCAGCTGAGTCAAACTCAGAAGAACGATGAGAAGGTTTTTGCCATCCTCTGAGTTTGTCACTACGAAAGAGCTTGGTACGCAGAAAGAAGTTATTTCGAAGGGTAGGATAGGATAGAGTGCCGTTGCTGACTCTTCACGCAAGGTGTCGAGACGAACGCAGGCGAAGCGCCCCAAGGAGGACGTGGTGCTCGCCTCTGAGGACTTTAGAAACCACTAATACACTAATCCTAATCATGAAACTACCTTTTATTCTAAGAATTCTAGCGCTCACAAAGAACATAATTGAGTTCCTGTTCGACGCTTGTTTTTGTGCCTCCTGCTCTGCTGCCTCTTCCTCTTCTTCGGCTGACAGCACGGGTGGACCGGGAAGACTGCAGACGTAGAAGACAACAGAGGGCGACAGGGGACGACTAGAGACACCAGAAGACAACAGAAAACGACAGAGGACAACAAGGGGCAACAGCGTGCAACAAGGAACAGCGAAAACGACAAGAGGCAACAGACGGCAGCAAGGGACAACGATAGACACCAAGGGACAACAAGAGACAGCGAGAGACAACAGAAAGCAAGCAAGGACAACGGACAGCGGAAGGCAACGAGAGACGACAGAAAACAACAAGGGACGGCGAGAGATGACAAGGACCAACAGGAGACAACAGAGAGCAACAAGAGACAACAGAAAACAACAAGGAGCAACAGAGGACAACGAAGGGCAACAGAGAGCAGCGGGAGGCAACAGACAGAAAACAACAAGAAACGCCAGAGACAACAGAGGACAACAAGAGGCAACAGAAAACAACAGCGAAAGACAGAAGAAGACAGAAGACAAGCAACAGAGGACAACGAAGGGACAAGAAACAACAGGTGACGGGGCCAGAGAGGACACGCGCGCAGCCAGCCGCAGAGCCCTGGCGCACGGAACCCCATGCGAACGGGTGGCACAATGGAAAAGAACAGAAGCCCGAGAAAGCCGCGGCGGGGGCAGAGGCGTGCGCGGCGCTGAGCACGCGGCCACCCGCTGGCAGAACCTTGGCGCGAAACCCCCTGCGAGCGGGTGGCGCAGTGGGAAAGAACAGAGGCCCGAAAGAGCCGCGACGGGGGTAAACTAGAGAAGACACACACACACGGCCCGCCGCTGAACCCTGGCGCGCGGAATCCCTTGCGAATGGGTGGCGCAGTGGAGTAGAAACCCGAAAAAGCCGCGACGGGGGTAGAGACGCGCGGCGCGGCGCTGAGCGCACGGCCACCCGCTGAACCCTGGCGCGCGGGACCCCCTGCGAACGGGTGGCGCAATGGAAAAGAATAGAAACCCGAAAGAGCCGAGACGGGGGTAGAGAGGACACGCGCACGGCCAGCCGCTGAGCGTGAAGGGCAAGAAGCAGGAAACGCAAAGGCCGGAAGGCATTGACAAGACAGCCCCCCGACCCTGTTCCCCCTCGGATCTCCTTAGTGCACTTACCTGGCAGTTTGTTTTTTCCTCCTCTCAGTCCCTATGCCACAAACTAAAAACAAGAAAGCTGAATTTTGGTGCGTGTTCCTCTATTTCGCTCGTCATTGTTGACGCCAAAAGCGCCGGGGGCTTCTTGGCTTTCACGGTCCTCAAATGTCCAAGAGAAGCAAGAGCGCGAACAAATCAGCTTACTTAGGGCGCTCGGCCCGCGCTCGAAGTAGATCTTTTTTACCTACTTCCCAGGGGGTGGCGCTCAGGCCCTGACTATAAAAGAGCAGCGACAAGGGCCGAACTTGTAAGCCTGAAGCCATCCAGTGAAATGCCACAGAATTTCAACCAGCAACGCTTTACTTCGTTCAAGGTGGCCACTTTCCACTAAGAAAAGAGAAAGCCCAGAGATGCCTAGCGACTGAAAAAGTCGACCAAATGCATGCCCCCCTTTTTTCGGTCGTCTTTTTTAGGGGCTTGCGAAGAAACTAGTCGAACGGGGGCCAACTTTCTAACTAGGAGTGAGAAGCCTACTGAAGAAGTTTTACCTATAAAGACGGGGAAACATGTCGCAACTGTTTTCGCCTTCAAGGTGGCCACAGTGGAACTTGGGTAGGCCTGGCTGGTCAATACAGCCATGACCGCGAGGATTCTAATGCGTGTGGGTAACTGGCTACAAACTTACTGACTGGGCGACGTGACCCTTTCAGAGCCTTAACGGGGAAAGACGTGTGGCCCAGCTAGTCTAGAGAAAAAGCCTACAGCTTGCCGTCGGGGAAGGCTTTGCACTAGCGATGTCAGTGAGGGTTCTTCTGTTGACTCCGCAGCGCCAAGCCCTTGCTTAGTTGCTAAAATCTACCAAGGAAAACCGGATATCCTACCAAGTCCCGGTAAGGACACGAAAGAGGTCGCTTTCCACTTGCTTCAGACCATGAGGCATTCTTGTCAGGTCTTCGACTTTCCTAGCGCTTGGTCTGCCTCAATACGCCTACGCCGAACCAACTAAAAATAATGTAAGAAGTACGAGGAAAGGGACGTGTCTTCTTCGTAACGAGTTGTCCTCAATCTCGTCTCTTCTCCTGGCTTTCCAGCTCGCAACAGACTGGTAAACCCTCAACAGACTGAAGTGCTCTCTTCGGAGGTCTCAGCAAGCCGAGAAAGACTCGTGATCAAGGATGTCATAATAATATTCGACCCGCAACTCCGCAGCTCATCACTATTAACCCAGCTCGTCACTATTCATCCAGACCGAAACACAGAAAATTCCTTCAGGACGTCATTGATTTAGAACATTCAGATTCCGACTTCAGTGAGGAAATCAGATTTAGCTTTAGATTTAGGCTTCCCTTAAGCAGAAGCCGAACGGACGACCTCAACTGCCTCCACTTGTGGGTCTGGCCAATCAATATTGGCACGTCGTCGAAATCTAGTTCTTCATTCTGTACATAGAAGCTGATCTGCAACAGACCCTTCCTCGTCTATTGTTGGTTCTTTCTGTACCCAGACAAGGAAGCCTGATGCTATATGAAGGATTGTTGCTGTACAGGATGAAGTGACAGACAGACCTGCATGATGTTGCTTCTCCCAATATTGCAAGAAGGGATAATCTAAAATTACATGGAAAGATGAAAACAAGCCTGCTGCTATTTAAGTGCCTTGAGCGTCGCTGGACCTAAACGAACCTTCGCCATTTTACGGGCAAAAGCCAGTCAAGATTTGCAGCCCAGCCCTATACTATGCTAAGGGGAAAAGCCACGGACTCCTGTTATGGGAGGAGGTTACTTAACCACTTTTCGGATGCTTTTAGCTTAAAAGTGTCTACTACAGTAGCCACCTTTTTAACTCACAGCATCACATTTGTCTGCTCAAGCATTTTAAACACCCCGAGAGCTGGCACGACAGAAAGGAACTTTCGTATTCACTCAAACCAGCTGATTCTCCCAATATTGAATAAACGTCGACAACACTCAGACAGACTCAGATTTATTATGAATAACAAAAACGATTCGAAGACAAGATTAGATTTAGATGTAGTAGCTAGTACCCAACAAGGAGAAAACATTTTTTAAACAAGATTAGAAAAATGCGAAATGATATGGCGTCTTCTCTTCTTTTGTCATTATTATTATTATTCAGCGAAGGAGGGACGGCTACCCACAGACCTACAGACGGCCAGCGGGCGGCATCTGAAGCACAGCGACGCGCCAAATAAGCAGATGCAGGGGAGTCCTAACAAAAGGCGCCGCAGCCCGGTTGCGTTTGCCAGTGCCCTCATGGTAAAAAGAAGCCAGAAGCCTCGAACCAGCACTGAATAAGGGCACGCAGGTGCAGCGGTGGAAACAGCAAGAGAAACATACATTGCCGGGGGCATTTAGTCGAAAGCCAGCACGCCGCGCCAAAGCAGCCCCAGAGCGCCGAACCCGCCCGCGGCGAGCTGCGTTGTAGCTCGGGGCGGGATCAATCTCAACGACAGCAGCGGGCGGGTCTGCACTTACTAGCCTAGGCGCGCGAGGAGGAAGCGGCGACACTCCTGCACAGTGCCGCCGCTTGCTCGTATTGTTTCCGAAAAGCCAGCGCATCACCTGACCGCAACCCACAGCCCCGGGGAAAAAGCGGAGAGGCAAAACCGCGAAAAAGCCACGCCGGCGAAGTCTGGGCGCCAGCGGATCACCACCAAAAAAATGCCAGGAGGCGAACCCAAGTAAACACCACAGCGACCGCCTCCGAGGCGCTCGCCGTAGTGCTCCACCCAAACACCGCGGGCGCCCAGGCACATGGATGCGCGCACCGAACGAGGCCCGCGGGCGCCGTGGTGGTACGTAGCTGCGTACCGTCCGCGCAGAACTTCCCGAAGGAGTGCCGCGGCGTGTCTTGTTCACCGCAGCAGCAAGCCACAGGCCCCAGACCAAACAAGGGGCCAGCGTGTCTGAAACGCGACCCGGGCAACACCTTGGCGGCAAAGGTCTGCACCTCACGGGGGCAGCGATCCCCCAGGGGCGCAGGCGTCCTAGCCCCGTCCGCCGAGGCTTCGGCGGGAGTCTGGCAGAGCCGGAGAAACAACGCCCGCGCCGGCGAGCGACTGAGCTGCAGCGCGGCGAGAAGTAAGATCGCCGGCAGCACTGTGGCGGGTGCCCGGTGTCCAATGTGGCAAGCAGTCGGCGCGCCTCAGCGAGCAGGGGGGGCCGTGCGTGGCTGCCCCTCTGACGTTTACAGAGGAGAGGAGCGGCGCAGCACGTCCGGCCGCGGGTGCGTATCTGAGGAGGACGCCAGCGGTAGTGCCACTGAGCAACATCGCCGACCAGGTTCCTGATGTGAGGCGGGGCCCAGTGGACGGCGAAGGCCTCACACGCCGCACAGCCACGCGCGAAGAGATCCAGGGACCCGCTGCCGGACGCACAAGGCCGCCCGCGATCAAGGTGCCAGATGGCCAAGAGCTGCCCGATTCCCAAGCAGTCAAAAACCCAGGCCAAGGAGCTCGGTCTGAGGGCCAACCGATCAGCAGAGCCCCGAGAAGCAGCGAGGAGAGCCTGGCCAAAACCACACGCAGCAGCTGCAGTCCCCATGCGCCAGCCGCTGACTGCACCACTTACAGCGACACAAGCAAGCCCGGAGGAAAATGCAGCTGATTCCTGACCTGTAGAGAGGACCCCACGACCGAGCACGAGAGCAGCCCCTGCTCCATATGGAGCCCCAGGCAGACGCGCGCCATCCGTAGAAACGACAGTCGTGGCATCTCCGAGTTGTGGCGGACAGGCACCATCCTCAAGGTGGAAGAAAACCGGAGGAGTGCGAACCGAGGGGCGGCAAGGCCGCCGGGGCGTTGTGCGATCAGGTGGCCACCCGATACCCCTTCAAAGATGAGCACCAACAGCAGCCCAAGCCGCAAGGAAGCGCCGGCCTTGGTTGTCTGTGAGCTCCGGGGCCATCGTATGCGCAAGCGGGCCGGCTGTCAAGGCGGGCGCCGTGTGTGGCCCAGACTCACGCACAGGAGGCAGCGGGAGCAACGCAGGCGCCACGCCAGATAGTTCCAGCACGCGCGGCACAGGCGTAGCGGTTGTCCGCGAGTTTAGCCAAAGCGGCGCCGACAGAGGCTCGCGCGCTACCGCTAGCCAAGGTGTGCGATTCGGGTTCGCTGCAGGAGACC